>CM055902.1:22105548-22460548 GCA_029582155.1 Panopea generosa | reverse complement strand
TCCTTGAGCAAGACATTTTTCCGCTGGCTTCGAGCGTGGTTTGCCTAAGTTGTAAGAACTTGTTTCACAATCGAAGTAAAATAAATAAGTTCTATTCAATAAAAAAAACTTTTATATTTTAAAATATTTTTATTAAAACAAATATAAAAACTTTAGAAAAAGTTAACAATTAATAAATATTCGTTTAATGAATGTTCTTTGCAGCAGGAGTCACATTCGATATACGTAAACTGGCTATTGCGGGTTAGTTAAGTGTAACACTAACATTTAGTGCAAAACCCAGTTAAATAAAAATTGCCATTTTTGGAATGTCTCTTAATTAACTTGATAAAAATATTTGGTCAGTGCTAACAAATATCAGTTCTGAATACGCAAATAAATATAGCTGTACTCTTTACAAGTCACGACAACGCCCATGATTTTAAATATAAACGGTGGGTATATCGCGCTTGCCAAAATACGGCATTAACATCATATCTATGCGTTTATTTTTATTTCTCAGGTAATCGAATTGCTCTTTTCTATCATTGTAATAATGTAATTATAATAAGATGTTTATTAAACTAAACTTAATAAAGTATTATTTAGATTGAAACAGTTTAATTTAAGAAATAATATTAATTACAAGTTCTGATATTTATTTAGAAAAGGCATACTTTTTAATTTATATTTCTTTCATGTATATATTCATGATCAATAAAAAAAAAGACGACATCGACATCATACACACGTTTCACCATTTATTTCTCAGGGCCTCCCAAAGCAAATGTAATGTAGAAATGAAAAAAACAAACAACAATAAGAAAACAGGTCGGTGTGCTTCGCAGTAACCGCACCGATATGACACCGTTAAAATTGAAGAGTTACCAGAAATCTTCATGTTACATAATAAAGATATATTGTTACAGAATCTCTGGAAACCATTGACTATCATGGATATAATCAAGTTATCATTTGTTGTCAGGGTAAAACTTTGATAACATGAACATATCAACCCGTTGTGGCTCCAGGTTACCAAATGAGTAATGGCAAGACTACGACCTGGGGACTATGACCAGTGCAGCGTATGCTTGTCACAGACAGACAGACAGACAGACAGACAGACAGACAGACAGACAGACAGACAGACAGACAGACAGATAGATTGTACATAATTATAGTAGAAAAAGCATGACAGTATTTTATTATAATTTTGATTTTGATACATTGCAATAATTTTGAGACCAAACATATTCATCTAGATTATGTTATATAACACCTCAAATGTAATAAATGCCTTACCGAAAATAAAATAATATATATATATATATGGTAAATTATTGCTTTTGTACACGAAAAATGAGCCTGGAATCTTCCTTCCAGTAGGCGCTATATAACCTTGATGCGTTCGTTCGCCGTAAAAACCCAGTTAATTTCTTTCTTCGACTTAACACAATATAACCATTCTACGTTGATACGCCGTTAAATCACAATTAATTTCTCCCTTCATTGTACATCAATGGAATTGCTCCATCTTACAGTTACTGACAGTTACATATCCCTCTTATTAATAAGATTCCAGCAAACTCATCAATACTCACACGAAACTAAATAGCTATAACAGACCTGCACATAGTGATACATTAGATAACATAGATCATAACCCAGATAGGTGCGTATGTCCGTCCGCATCAATACTAACGCTCATTAAGTATTCAGTCAGAGATATAATTAGAACAAACGTTACGCTCGTCCCGAGGTGAAAGCCAAACAGTATTTCTAAAATTGGTTAAGGAAACTATGAGTTATATGTTATATGTGATGTATGTTGATACGTGATGTATATGTAATATGTGATGTGTGGTGATACTTGATGTATATGTAATATGTGATGTGTGGTGATACTTGATGTATATGAAGTATGTGATGTGTGTTGATACGTGATGTATATGTAGTATGTGATGTGTGGTGATACTTGATGTATATGTAATATGTGATGTGTGGCGATACGTGTTGTATATGTAATATGTGATGTGTGGTGACATGTGATGTATATGTAATATGTGATGTGTGGTGATACTTGATGTATATGTAATATGTGATGTATGGTGATACGTGATGTATATGTAGTATGTGATGTGTGGAGATACTTGATGTATATGTAGTATGTGATGTATGGCGATACGTGATGTATATGTAGTATGTGATGTATGGTGATACGTGATGTATATGTAGTATGTGATGTGTGGTGATACTTGATGTATATGTAATATGTGATGTGTGGTGATACTTGATGTATATGTAATATGTGATATATGGTGATACGTGATGTATATGTAATATGTGATGTGTGGTGATACTTGATTATATGTAATATGTGATGTATGGTGATACGTGATGGATATGTAATATGTGATGTGTGGCGATACGTGTTGTATATGTAATATGTGATGTGTGGTGACATGTGATGTATATGTTATATGTGATGTATGGTGATACGTTATGTATATGTAATATGTGATGTGTGGTGATACGTGATGTATATGTAGTATGTGATGTGTGGTGATACGTGATGTATATGTAGTATGTGATGTGTGGTGATACTTGATGTATATGTAATATGTGATGTGTTGTGATACTTGATGTATATGTAATATGTGATGTATGGTGATACGTGATGTATATGTAGTTTGTGATGTGTAGTGATACTTGATGTATATGTAATATGTGATGTGTGGTGATACTTGATGTATATGTAATATGTGATGTATGGTGATACGTGATGTATATGTAGTATGTGATGTGTGGAGATACTTGATGTATATGTAGTATGTGATGTATGGCGATACGTGATGTATATGTAGTATGTGATGTATGGTGATACGTGATGTATATGTAGTATGTGATGTGTGGTGATACTTGATGTATATGTAATATGTGATGTGTGGTGATACTTGATGTATATGTAATATGTGATATATGGTGATACGTGATGTATATGTAATATGTGATGTGTGGTGATACTTGATTATATGTAATATGTGATGTATGGTGATACGTGATGGATATGTAATATGTGATGTGTGGCGATACGTGTTGTATATGTAATATGTGATGTGTGGTGACATGTGATGTATATGTTATATGTGATGTATGGTGATACGTTATGTATATGTAATATGTGATGTGTGGTGATACGTGATGTATATGTAGTATGTGATGTGTGGTGATACGTGATGTATATGTAGTATGTGATGTGTGGTGATACGTGATGTATATGTAATATGTGATGTGTTGTGATACTTGATGTATATGTAATATGTGATGTATGGTGATACGTGATGTATATGTAGTTTGTGATGTGTAGTGATACTTGATGTATATGTAATATGTGATGTGTGGTGATACTTGATGTATATGTAATATGTGATGTGTGGTGATACGTGATGGATATGTAATATGTGATGTATGGCGATACGTGATGTATATGTAGTATGTGATGTATGGTGATACGTTATGTATATGTAATATGTGATGTATGGTGATACGTTATGTATATGTAATATGTGATATGTGGCGATACGTGATGTATATGTAGTATGTGATGTATGGTGATACGTTATGTATATGTAATATGTGATATGTGGCGATACGTGATGTATATGTAGTATGTGATGTGTGGTGATACGTTATGTATATGTAATATGTGATGTGTGGTGATACGTTATGTATATGTAATATGTGAAATGTGGCGATACGTGATGTATATGTAGTATGTGATGTATGGTGATACGTCATGTATATGTAATATGTGATGTGTTGTGATACGTGATGTATATGTTATATGTGATGTGTGGTGACATGTGATGTATATGTAATATGTGATGTGTGGTGATACGTGATGTATATGTAGTATGTGATGTGTGGTGATACGTGATGTATATGTAATATTTGATGTGTGGTAATACTTGATGTATATGTAATATGTGATGTGTGGTGATACGTGATGTATATGTAATATGTGATTATGGCGATACGTGATGTATATGTTATATGTGATTTATGGCGATATGTGATGTATATATAATATGTGATGTATGTCGATACGAGATGTATATGCGATATGTGATGTATGGCGATACGTGGTGTATCTGTGATATGTGACGTATGGCGATACGTGATGTATATGTTATATATGACGTATGGCGATACGTGTTGTATATGTGATATATGACGTATGGCGATACGAGATGTGTATGTGATATGTGATGTATGGCGATACGTGATGTATATGTGATATGTGACGTATGGCGATACGTGATGCATATGTGATATGTGACGTATGGCGATACGTGTTGTATATATGTGATATATGACGTATGGCGATACGTGTTGTATATGTGATATATGACGTATGGCGATACGAGATGTGTATGTGATATGTGATGTATGGCGATACGAGATGTATATGTGATATGTGACGTATGGCGATACGTGATGCATATGTGATATGTAATGTATGGCCATACGTGATGTATATGTGATATGTGACGTATGGCGATACGTGATGTATATGTGATATGTGACGTATGGCGATACGTGATGTATATGTGATATGTAATGTATGGCCATACGTGATGTATATGTGATATGTGACGTATGACGATACAAGATGTGTATGTGATATGTGATGTATGGCGATACGTGTTGTATATGTGATATGTGACGTATGGCGATACGTGATGTGTATGTGATATATTATGTATGTTGATACTTGATGTATATGTAATATGTGATGTATGGTGGTACGTGATGTATACGTAATATGTGATCATGGCGATACGTGATGTGTATGTGATATATGATGTATGTTGATACTTGATGTATATGTAATATGTGATGTGTGTTGATACGTGATGTATATGTTATATGTGATGTGTGGTGATACGTGATGTATATGTAGTATGTGATGTGTGGTGATACTTGATGTATATGTAATATGTGATGTGTTGTGATACTTGATGTATATGTAATATGTAATGTATGGTGATACGTTATGTATATGTAGTATGTGATGTGTGGTGATACTTGATGTATATGTAATATGTGATGTGTGGTGATACTTGATGTATATGTAATATGTGATGTGTTGTGATACTTGATGTATATGTAATATGTGATGTATGGTGATACGTTATGTATATGTAGTATGTGATGTGTGGTGATACTTGATGTATATTTAATATGTGATGTATGGCGATACGTTATGTATATGTAATATGTGATGTATGGCGATACGTAATGTATATGTAGTATGTGATGTATGGTGATACGTTATGTATATGTAATATGTGATGTGTGATGATACGTTATGTATATGTAATATGTGATATGTGGCGATACGTGATGTATATGTAGTATGTGATGTATGGTGATACGTCATGTATATGTAATATGTGATGTGTTGTGATACGTTATGTATATGTTATATGTGATGTGTGGTGACATGTGATGTATATGTAATATGTGATGTGTGTTGATACGTGATGTATATGTAGTATGTGATGTGTGGTGATACTTGATGTATATGTAATATGTGATGTATGGTGATACTTGATGTATATGTTATATGTGATGTATGGTGATACGTGATGTATATGTAGTATGTGATGTGTGGTGATACTTGATGTATATGTAATTTGTGATGTGTGGTGATACGTGATGTATATGTGTTATGTGATGTGTGGTGATACTTGATGTATATGTAATATGTGATGTGTGGTGATACTTGATGTATATGTAATATGTGATGTATGGTGATACTGGATGTATATGTAATATGTGATGTGTGGTGATACGTTATGTATATGTAATATGTGATGTGTGGTGATACGTGATGTATATGTAATATTTGATGTGTGGTAATACTTGATGTATATGTAATATGTGATGTGTGGTGATACGTGATGTATATGTAATATGTGATTATGGCGATACGTGATGTATATGTTATATGTGATTTATGGCGATATGTGATGTATATATAATATGTGATGTATGTCGATACGAGATGTATATGCGATATGTGATGTATGGCGATACGTGATGTATATGTGATATATGACGTATGGCGATACGAGATGTGTATGTGATATGTGATGTATGGCGATACGTGATGTATATGTGATATGTATTGTATGGCCATACGTGATGTATATGTGATATTTGACGTATGGCGATACAAAATGTGTATGTGATATGTGATGTATGGCGATACGTGTTGTATATGTGATATGTGACGTATGGCGATACGTGATGTGTATGTGATATATTATGTATGTTGATACTTGATGTATATGTAATATGTGATGTATGGTGGTACGTGATGTATACGTAATATGTGATCATGGCGATACGTGATGTGTATGTGATATATGATGTATGTTGATACTTGATGTATATGTAATATGTGATGTGTGTTGATACGTGATGTATATGTTATATGTGATGTATGGTGATACGTGATGAATATGTTATATGTGATGTGTGGTGATACTTTATATATATTTAATATTTGATGTAAGGTGATACGTGATGTAAATGTAATATGTGATGTGTGGTGATACTTGCTGTATATGGCCATACTTGATGTATATGTGATATGTGATGAATTGCGATACTAGCTGTATATGTGATATGTGATGTTTGGCAAAACGTGATGTATATGTGATATATGATGTATGGCGATACTTGATGTATATGTAGTATGTAATGTATGACTATACGTGATGTATATGTAATATGTGATTATGGCGATACGTGACGTGTATGTAATATATGATGTATGCCGATACGTGATGTATATGTAATATGTGATGTATGGCGATACGTGATGTATATGTGATATGTGATGTTTGGCAATACGAGATGTATATGTGATATGTGATGTTTGTTGTTTCGTGATGTATATGTTATATGTGATGTATGGCTATATGTGATATATATATGATATGTGATGTATGGAGATACGTAATGTATATTTGATATTTGATGTATGGCGAACCGTAATATTTATGCGATGGGATGTTTTGCGATACGTGATGTATATGCGATGTATGGTGATACGTGATGTATATGTGATATGTGATGTATGGTGATATGTGATGTGATATGTGATGGCGATACGTGATGTATACGTAATATGTGATGTATGACGATACGTGATGTATAATTAATATGTGATGTATGACGATACGTGTTGTATATGTAATATGTGATGTATTGTGATACGTGATGTATATGTAGTATGTGATGTATTGTGATACTTGATGTATATGTTATATGTGATTTTGGTAATACGTGATGTTTATTTTTATGTGATGTATGGTGATACTTGATGTATATGTAATATTTGATGTATGGTCATACGTGTATATATGTAATATGTAATGTTTGGTGACATGTGATGTATATTTAATATGTGATGTATGGTGATACGTGATGTATATGTAATATGTGATGTGTGGTGATACTTGATGTATATGTAATATTTGATGTATAGTGATACGTGATGTTTATGTAATATTTGATGTATAGTGATACGTGATGTATATGTAATATTTGATGTATAGTGATACGTGTATATTATGTAATATGTAATGTTTGGTGACATGTTATGTATATATAATATGTGATGTATGGTGATACGTGATGTATATGTAATATGTAATGTTTTGTGACATGTGATGTATATATAATATGTGATGTATGGTGATACGTGAGTTATATGTAATATGTGATGTATTGCAATACTTGATGTATATGTGATATGTGATGTGTGTTGATACGTGATGTATATGTAATATGTGATGTATGGTGATACTTGATTTATATGTGATATGTGATGTATGGTGATTCATGAGTTATATGTAATATGTGATGTTTGGTGATACGTCATTTTCAAAACAGTACATGTTGTATGTATGTGGCATTGAGTTTTATTGGTAAGTAATGGAAGACCTCATAATGAATCTGAATATAGCCATCGTCCTCCTGTGAGTATCTGGCAAACGTTATTACATACATTTTTGACTAAGCTGGCCTTCATAAACTTTTTCTAACACAAATATTCAATTAAACATCTAAATAGGGTAATGTGTTATTGTTAACAAGTTTGGTGGAGTGCGTTGTCCAGAGATCGGAGGGTCGTTGGTTCGATACTCCCCTAAGTCTATGTGTGATGTCCTTCAGTAATACACTTTTTTCCGCATATGCTTAGCACTTGTTCTACCCAGGAAGATTTTAAGCGTCAATTGTATAAGTTATAAGATCTTGTTTCAAAATCGAAGTAAAATAGTGAGGAAGAGAGACAGAGACACAGAGAGAGAAAGCGCGAGAGAGAGAGAGAGAGAGAGAGAGAGAGAGAGAGAGAGAGAGAGAGAGAGAGAGAGAGAGATAATGGGGGTGGGTAATACAGATAATGTATATTCAGAATATTTATATAATAATAAAATACCATATCTAGCAGCTTTCGGTTTCAGCTCAGGGTCCACCCAACATGTCAGCACGATATGTTTTGATAATGCATACCTCAAACAGTTGTTTCTCTACAATGTTGAGGACAGTTTGGAAGAGACTATAAATACAACAACATACGTTTTGAATCATTTATAGAAGTTATTACAGTTTCAGCAATAGCTGTATGTAAGTAGACCCACCACCTTACTGCTAAAGACATGTAACTGGCCAACATTCTCACATAGTTGCTTTACCTACCAGCTGGCCCCCAGTTTCACTAAACATTTCAACATGAGGGATGCTGCTTCTACATTTACATTTATCAATTATCATTTATCATTTTAGATGTTGCTCTTTACCAACGAGTAAAGGGTTCTTCGTACTTTAATCTGTTGGGTCATTTGGTATATAATGAAGTTATTAATTAGAAAAAAAAGAGTAACTTAATTCTCGACGCTGGGGGTCAGTGCCTGTTTCACATCTTAAGTTCAGATTTTCCTCAACTCGAAAAGTCATTGTTGTCATTTCTTCTGTATGTATTGATAAAAACAGAACAAAACAGAACGGAACAAAACGGAGCAAAACGGAACAAAACGGAACGGAACGGAACGGAACGGAACGGAACGGAATACTATTTATTTGCACATTAGTACATCATACAATACATGCATACAATAGAACATAAATATATATATAACATTTCTATTTTTATGAAAAAACATTTCAAAAACTGTTGGCACGTGACTAAGTATAATATTTCAAAATATATACTTTTTAAACAAATAAAATATATAGAGGATGAACTAAGTGTTATGAGAAAGGGAAACACGCAGAATAAATGCGACTTTTAAATATTTGGCAAGTCTTGTTATTGTATCAATATCAGTACTCTTTAAAAGTTCTATGAATTTAAACATACTTGGGTTTTCGTAAAGATAACGTTCGAAACAGACAACTAATCATTCAACGTGCGCCGCCACCACAACATTACGAACATGACAACGGGGTTTGCCATCTTGAAAACGGTCAGTAGGAAAAAAAACGACATAGGGAAACTGTGTTAACAATGTAATATTTTAAGCATATTATTCAATATATTTTACTCAGAAAGAAATTACGAAAACACAGCAACCAACCTGCTAATCGAGAATAGTGGGTGAGTGAGGCTGAAAAAGAAAATGCTCGTTTTTATTTGGGGATTGCGGAAATGAAAAAAGAAATGTGAATGCCAAATAAAATAATAATAAACTATATATTATACTCAATGTCGCAGTGCAGAACCGAGCAAATAAGTAAAAAACGGCTATGATCACATTCAGATTAGCCACGTCTGTTAAAATCGTCATGAAAGCACATGAAATCGTCGAAATGTCGTAAATTCCCCGAGCAATCAGACGAAGGTCAGATGAAGGTCAGACTGTCCCACTTTCCATTTCCACTTTCTATAAGTTTAATTAACCCATTTCACGCCATACATTTCTTTTTAATTTAAAATCAGACTCGTGCATTTAATAAATGTCCCAAGTGAAAAGGAGCAACACATTAATTATAATTGTCCCACTGATTACACTCGACGAGTGTTCTTATAGTTTATTCGTTAAAAGAAATGTGGTAGGAACTTTTTTTTTCAACACATTTCAGATTATAAATGCCCTATTGAGTGTAACTTGATGAGGAGAATCTCCAAATGAACCTGAGTAGAATCACCGTCCTTCCAAAACGTACTGGTAAACTTTCTCACTAAGTTTTCGAACCGAGCGGGACTCGAACCATCGACCTCAGCGGTGAGAGGCAAATAGTCTTGACACATCGCTTTAGAATTCTCGATCACGGAGTGTTTGATAGTCACTCGTGAGTGATCGTCTTCTTAAAAAATTAGTCTAATAGTTTAATTTTGGAACAATGATTGACTATCTATATCTTTTTTTAAAAAGCTAAATGGACGCACTCCGTGAGATGTGATGATTGACGGTTGAGTACCTGTCAAACAAATAGAAAAGTCATGTGAATATATTTTTTTCATATACCACCTTATTTCAACGTATGTATTGATTTTACATATATGTATAACGATCAGCTGTAATGCTTGAGTTTAATAAAATTTATGTTCTGTTCTGTTCTATATCATGATCATTGTAACTGAATGTTTGCATTTACCGAGTGACAGGAGTAAACAATTAGAAAGCTTTTAAAGCGTATACTGGAAAATTCATGTCCAACGTGCTGTGCAGAATTGTATACATGTATGTATGATGAGATGGTTATAACGAAAGACAAGTAAATACTTGTAAACCACTTACAGGAGTCATGTTTCTCATTGCAAAGTTTGCTAGATTTTAGAAACAAGACACTATTTTTTAGTGGCAGTTTAAGTTTAGACTCGGTAGAGAGAGAGAGAGAGAGAGAGAGAGAGAGAGAGAGAGAGAGAGAGAGAGAGTTGGAACAGTTGAACCCCAGCAACTTTATCTAATACAAGATACTTCTTTGTGTTTCGAAAGATTTACTTATTTGGTATTTCATGCCGGGGTGTAGGAGCGTTTCAATTATCGGGGAGGGTGCAACCTGAGGAGAGAGTGTATGAGGGTGCACTTTCAGGCCCCAAAGTATGTGCTAAACATGTATATTGTTGGGAAGTGGGGTGGGGGGTCATTTTGGTCCCCTCGGCTCCTGCGCCTATGTATTCATTAGCATAAAGTAACTATGTCTGTTAATATATTATTAAACATAGATATTGACAAACATTTACTGCCTTGAATGGACATACGGCCATTATGATACATTTTAACTGCACACATAATGGATGTGCGATGACCATGATACTCTGATAGGAAAGCGCTTAGAAGGTGTAACACCACCATTGATTATTGTTTTTTATTCTATAGGACATAATAAAGGTTTGAGGGCTTGTCATTCATAGAGAGACCCAAATAAAAGAAGTGAAACCTACATTTTACTGTTTGTCAACCTCTGCACTATCAAAATATGATGAGAAAAGTACGGGTCGTGTGTCATATCAGAGATTTGTTTCTGCTTAGTGTGTAGAATGTTGACAACGTGAAAGTAGACTTCCGAAATCATGTATTCATACCCCAATTTCCAACATCATTTGTTCCCCCTAAATTCACATTTCAAACATGACAATGCTTTACCCAAAATACATGAATAATGCCAGTCAAATAAAAGAATGAGCATTAAAATAAGAAAAAATCGTTTTTAAAGAAGAAGAAACAAGGATTATTTATAACCGCCGTTATGCGACTACCCCACTGAAGCACTTCCTTTTTCCAATGGTGGTACTATGCCTAGTATACGGTCTCAAGCTGACACCATTACGATATGACAGAACAAGCACCGAAAGCGACTTCTAAATGTACAATATCTACTGATACGTATGTACACTTTGACTATCGTATTCGTTTCCCACATATTTGTTGTTTTTACGGATGGTTAAGGACATAGTTGATATGAGCAGACGAAATAAAAAATGCAAACGAGAAAAAATAGGTTAAGTACTGTGTTACGCATACTGTGGCGGCATTAACCCGTGGTTAATATCGCGAAACAAATAATACCTAGGAGAGTATATATGTCATCTCGTACTAATAACCCTCTCTAACAGTGTTCTCCTTTTTTTATTTGACGTCATAAAACATAAAAACAGACATTGGTATGATAATAATAATAATAACAAAGGTAATCCGAAATCTAATATTTACGGCTGCAACAGTAGAAACCGTTACGTCTGCGTTTATTTGACACGCCCTTTTGCAACCCCAGCAATGAATGACGCTGAATCAGCCTCGATGACGGGATGAGCGCCTATTTATCTGTTATCTAATTCAAGTATCAAAGAACCACTGTCGTCTTATAATTTTAATGAAATATGAACTACTGTAATTATTACTCGTAATGTACTGCTTCAAGAACTGCCGCTGTCTCTATATTTTCATCTGGAACTCGGGTAAGAAAGTGACAGACAGAAGTCATTCGGAACACCTCGCCAGTTATCCTAATGAACTCTAAAACCGAAAGATGACGGAACTGGCCGAGTATGTATGATTAAGACAGAAGTAAGTTTGACATTTCAACATTGCCATGTGTTCCTCTTATTAATGTGCCCTCCACCCACTCACTTTCTTGCCGTCATTTGTTAGTCTCACTATCCATCAATCGTTTATTCAGCCAAATTCATAGAGAAAAAAGAGAGAAAAATGCAGCTATGAACGATGATATTTCAAGCACTGTAACTTGTATGTGAATATATTTCAATGCCATCGTCTTCATTATAAATACGAGCTATTGTCATAAAAACAAAACAAAACAGAACATGATTGAGAAAACTCCTATCAAAATACGAGCAGAGCAGAACAAGGCAGGACAGAGCGGAGCAAAGCAGAGCAGAGTAGAGCAGAGCAGAGTAGATGAAATAGAAGTGGTCCACCATCGCTGCTTCAAGAAAACTACCTGTAACCACTGAGGTCGTGTGTTCAAGCTCAGTTTGGTCCAATAATTTTATACGAGAGCTTTTACCAATCATCTACGTAAGAATAGGGCTCTATTCAGATTATTTCTAGGGTATTTCTCTACCTTTAAAAACAGGATAATGGCGATATTTAAAGGGACACATGACAATGTCGAAATCAAATTATACCCACGTTCACCCATCAACTCATTCTGTATGCCTATGAACGTAGGGCCAAATGAAGATCTCCGAGTATTACACGCAGAAACATTGTAGTTATATTTCATAAAACTAATGGCGCCATATTAGTTTTGAAAATATAAGTAGCAATTTTTTTTATAAAAATCCAAATCAATATTTCCTTACATTTATTTTTTTATTAAACCGATAAAAACTTATGAAAATAAAATATGCAATGCTGTGTTGTCATATATGGCCAACAATGTGCGATATATATGATGCCTTTCAACCATTTACAAGAGTAAAAACAAAAGTAAGGATCTGTACACCTACAAGGGGTATTCTATTTGCATCGTGTAAATATGTACATTTATTATAATAATTTATAGTTCACAGATAAGTATACGGGTACTTTAAGGCGCCGTCTCAAGATCACTTACCTCTCACCGCTAAGGTCGTAGGTTCGAGACCCGCTCAGACTTTATGTGAGTAAGTTTCCAGTTACTTGCGGGAGGGCGGTGGTTCAAGTTCTACTCAGTCTGACTCTCATTTTGAGGTCTTCCTCCACCAGTAACACTGGATATGCGATATAATCTGAAATGTGTTGAAAATGGCGTTAAACCCCATTCAAACAAGTCTAGGAAAAAATGATAGTCAAAATTAAAAATTAGCTGTGATTGTATCACCCATGGTCAACAATGAATGCGTATGAGGAAAAATAAGATTGTTGACCCCTCCCCACTCCTTTTATGTATATTGTTGGCCATTCAAAATGTTAAGTTACCATTTAGGGTATTCTCTGTACATTAAAATTTGCATGAGTTCATACTGATTTGCGTGCACAACGATGAAATTGACATCCAATCAGAACAAGTGATTTTGACCATGTGAACATGTTAAATAGTTAAAAAGGCAAATCTACTGATAAAAAATATCAAATCTTTTTAGATTTTTAGACTGAAATGTGAAAGTAATATAAAACATGAAGATCTTTTTCATAAAAAAGTGCAATAGTAAAACAATGAATAAAATGTAGTGTTGCAATGTTTCTGTTTGCTAAATACAATTTTTTAAGTCTGTAGATACCTATTTCGAAAACTTTGTATTTTGTTTATTCGCCATTTTTGTATGGAGACCAACGATATCTTATAGCACCTTAGAAAAGTAGGTGTCACACCACAATAGTTGAGATATTATTGTTTACAAGTGAGCATTTTACTATAGCATATAAGCGGAAAATCGATATTGAATAAAAAAAAGCAAAATATTTCTAAATTGTTTCTATTACCATCCGTTAAAAACTGTATATACTATTTTCAACATTTCCTTATACTTTATCTGTGGGTAACAGAGTATTACACTATATCAGTTACACATCAAACGTTTCACGTGCAATTATGTTATTAACTAAGGAAATAATGCACTCATACTGTGCTGTTAGTATAACTAAGGACGTAATTGAAGCAATAAAGGTATGATATAGACTGAACCTGCAGCCGTAGGTGCTGAACAGTACATCAATTATCCTTTATAGAGAGAGAGAGAGAGAGAGAGAGAGAGAGAGAGAGAGAGATAGAGAGAGAGAGAGTGTGTGTGTGTGTGTGTGTGTGTGTGTGTGTGTGTGTGTGTGTGTGTGTGTGTGTACAAAAATGTAGTCGAATAAATTATAATTATATAGAAAGTCGCTGCTCACTGTGTCAGCTCTGTTATGATGTTGGAACAGTTGAACCCCAGCAACTTTATCTAATACAAGTATCAGTTGACTGTAAAATGACTATTACCATAATGTGTTTAGATACTCCTTTGTGTTTCGAAAGATTACTTATTTGGTAGTTCATGCCTGGGCGTAGGAGCGTTTGAATTATTGGGGAGGGTGCAACCTGAGGAGAGAGTGTATGAGGGTGCACTTTCAGGCCCCAAAGTATGTGCTAAACATGTATATTGTTGGGAAGTGTGTGTGGGGGGGGGGGGGGGGTGTCGCCTTGGTCCCCTCGGCTCCTACGCCTATGTATTCATTAGCATAAAGTAACTCTGTCTGTTAATAATATATTATTAAACATAGATATTGACAAACATTTACTGCCTTTAATGGACACACGGCTATTATGATAAATTTTAACTGCACACATAATGGATGTGCGATGTCGCACCATAATACTCCGGTAGGAAAGCGCTTAGAAGGTGTAACACCACCATTGATTATTGTTTTTTATTCTATAGGACATAATAAAGGTTTGAGGTATTGTCAATCATAGAGAGACCAAAGTAAAAGAAGTGAAACTTACATTTTACTGCTTGTCAACCTCTGCACTACCAAAATATGAAAAGAAAAGTAGGGGTCATGAGCCATATCAGAGATTTGTTTCTGCTTAGTGTGTAGAATGTTGACAAAGTGAAAGTAGACTTCCGAAATAATATTCATACCCCAATTTCCAAGCATCATTTGTTCCCCCTAAATTCACATTTCAAATATGACAATGCTTTACCCAAAATACATCAATAATGCCAGTCAAATAAAAGAATGAGCATTAAAATAAGAATAAATCGTTTTTAAAGAAGAAGAAACAAGGATTATTTATAACCGCCATTATGCGACTACCCCACGGAATCATTTCCTTTTTCCAGTGGTGGTACTATGCCTAGTATACGGTCTCAAGCTGACACCATTACGATATGACAGAACAAGCACCGAAAGCGACTTCTAAATGTACAATATCTACTGATACGTATGTACACTTTGACTATCGTATACGTTTCCCACATATTTGTTGTTTTTACGGATGGTTAAGGACATAGTTGATATGAGCAGACGAAATAAAAAATGCAAACGAGAAAAAATAGGTTAAGTACTGTGTTACGCATACTGTGGCAGCATTAATCCGTGGTTAATATCGCGAAACAAATAATACCTAGGAGAGTATATATGTCATCTCGTACTAATAACCCTCTCTAACAGTGTTCTCCTTTTTTTATTTGACGTCATAAAACATAAAAACAGGCATTGGTATGATAATAATAATAATAACAAAGGTAATCCGAAATCTAATATTTACAGCTGCAACAGTAGAAACCGTTACGTCTGCGTTTATTTGACACGCCCTTTTGCAACCCCAGCAATGAATGACGCTGAATCAGCCTCGATGACGGGAGAGGGAGAGAGAGAGAGGGAGGGAGAGAGAGAAATTATTATCTATTATAATAAATTATATACCAAAGTGGTATGCTATAACAAGGAAATTGAGCTTCTTCTAACTCTCATTGGTTATAAACTTGAAAAGTTATGTTATTGTTATCAGAGACTGTGGTTGATTGCAGAGACTGTGGTTGATTACAGAGACTGTGGTTGATTGTTGTTTGTTTTAACAGTTTTAATAGTTAGCTTCATTTTATACCATCGAGGACTATCAGACGGACAGTTAATCTAACCGCTCTCTCCCGAGATAATGGAAGGTTAGCAAATACTCAAGTACAATTTTCCCTCTTGAATCAGCGGTGAGAGACGAATGATAATGAGACGCAATGCCGTATGTCACTCATCATGTAGACTGTGATCGGGCGGTGGGTCGAACTCACGATCCTTGGTTCCGAATGAGTTAACTGGGCACTGCTTCGAGACTTAACTTTAAGAAACACACACAACTAGTTCAACAGACAACCAAAACCGCAATAAACGGATACAGGTTTATATTTATCTCAGTGGAATCAAGTTGATATCATAATGGCATGATTCCAATTCTATGACACGTAGTAGAATATATAGATTCTTTCTTGTTGAGGGGACAACTGATTTACTTTAAAGAAACGAAAGAGAAGCAGTTGAATCGCCACCTAAACTTTCTAACTGACTATTTGTGTTCACAAACTTTGGTTAGTGTCTCTACTAACTACCTACATAGAATATATCACTATTTTCCCAACTGGCCCCCTACCGAACAAAAGCAATACTATCTACATCAATTCGTTTATGATCGATACTTTCCGGTAGCAGTACCGACAAATAACAAGAGTTGTCGATGTAAGATCGGAATTATTCGGAACTGCCCAAACCCATTATCCAATATGTAGTTGCGCACAAACAAAGGAGACATACCCAAGTATGTGTGCAAGTCCTTATTTTTTGTATATAAGGAATATTTCGTATATTCGCAGATAATATATACATGATAAAAAGTGTTACAAATATTTTTTTTTTTTCATTTTTGTCGGTATGGTATAGAAATCTAAAGAATTATAAGGAAGCTTTTTTAAAGATTTTTTACTGCTGTTTTCAAAACTAGCGTGACGTCTCTAGTTTTAAAAAAAACTGTTGATAATTCCTTCAATTTGAAATAACAAGAGTTATACCTATTTATTAATATTTCAATAAGTAAGTTTGAATCTTTACAGTTCGTATTTCAATTAAGGCTAAAAAATAACTGTGTTTCTTATTCTCTTATATATCATATTATAAATAAGCCTGGTTCCCTGACCTGGTACCGATATTCTTTTTTTGTATTGTAAGATCAGGGAATCAGACTAATTGTATTACTAAGTACACACAAAACAGATTGTAAAGGTTTAACACTTGGATAGATTCTGGCAAAATAAATTAAAGTCTGATATGTAATTCAATGTGAATATATGTACATTTTGGTTTTGGCAATAAGATAACAACCACGTGCATTTGTAATCTAGTAACAGACTGTGTTTGCCCGTTAATTGAATTAAAGGAGTTTTTTGTTTTTATTTTATCTTTATGTAGACCCTGTGAACAGACATGGCATCGCACCAACAGTTTTGTTTGACGTACTAGTATTAAGAAACCGAACGTATCAAGCTTTTTGTTTTCATTAGAAGAACGTTCCGTTTCTATTATAAATGTTACAGAAGGTTTATAATCAGGTCCTATGTTTAGATTTCGGTGTAAGTAGATTATTCCTGTGCGTGTAATATTTATTTTTACAGGCCACCGTGTTGCAGGAACAAATATTTTTGTTGTTTTTTTTCTTCCACGTTACCGGGAGAGTGTATAATTAGCACTAACTACTGTGCAAATACCTCTATACCAGATGGAGACGGCGGTTCTCCGCTGTTGGCTTTTGGAACGTGGAGAACCACTGAGATAGATGGTAGTTTTATTGAGCTTACCGAAATGTCAATTAGGCTAGATATATTCTGTGAATGATTACAGCCAATTGTTGGATATACTTACTCAGTAACCTGAAGCGCATTTTATAAGCTGTGTGTTGCTCCTTTCATGTTTGACGAAGACATGCAATATTCAAGTAACTATTATCTAAAAGTGTTCAGGTGCTAGATTCTTTAGACACATTTATCATCTTGGACATATGTGTGTTGTCAGTAACAAAAGGGACCTGGTGTATGTCATTTATATAAACGATGGTAAGTTTATTACTGCTTGTGTTTTAAACAAATCTGCCAAATGTTGTAAATTGTTTTCATTCGCTCAAACACATTTACATGAAAATTTGATAGGCGCAATTTTTTTTCTCATTAGATTTTTGTTTTTAATGAAAACTGCCCTTAATTGAGTTGATGTCCCTGCTTTCACGAAAAAGGTACTTGAGCCGTATTGTTCGACATGGTTTAATTTTCATCGATGCGCCTATCGATTGATTATTATAATATTTGAAAGTAGTAAAATAGACAATTGGTACATATAATAGTAAAGAAATCTAGATGGGTGGTCCACACAATATCAATATAGCCCCGATGAGTAATATATACACTTATTATAAAGCTCTGGGGTACTCGACAACTACGTTCGCTTAAAAAAAACAAAAGAAAAAAAACCTACAAAAAGCCGTTCCGGATTTGTTACAATATCTATTTCCTTGAAATCATGGAATTCAATCTGTTTTGCTCCTAAGAACATAAAAATAAAGAATACTGCACTAGAGGTGCGTAAGGGATGTTGCATATTTCATCGCCCCTTTTGAACTACGATTTTTTTCTTCAGATTTTTTTTGTTCTTGATAAAAACCGTTAGATTTTCATATTAAGCGCGCATCGATTGATATTATAGCATTTATGAGTATAAAAGCAGGCAATTGGTCCATATAATAGTAAAACTATCTAAATGGGCGGACAATACAATAGCAATACCGCGTCGATGAGCAAATGTAACCATTATACAGCCCTGAGTTTCGTCATTTACGTTAGCTTTAAAAAAACATGTACAAAGGGTCGTTCCATAAACTAAATCAGTAAATTAAGTAATTTTGTTATTCTCTTTTGTTTTAGTGATTCAGCTTTGTAATACTATCTTGTTGCACTTTGTCGGCCCTCACAAACAGACTCAATAAATCTTGTGTTCCTGAACGCTTTCTGTATTTCAACGTGATCCTAAGAAGTCATTGACGGCACAACTAGATTTTTTGCGGTCCGTATTTTGACTCAATGTTGTTATTATTTTTGATTCTTTACAACCACGGAGCGAGCTTAATCGGTGTTGCTTGGTAAAAGAATACCACTCAATCGGTGCTAGGAACCGGAAGGGGTTTTTCATATTTTGTAACCCCTCATAAACTCAATAGAATGCTGTTATCATTTCTGATTTCTCATGGAGTGCATTCATTGTTGCTCGAAAGAAGTGTGCCGCTTAACCGGAGCCAGATGACGGCGTTAGTTGGGAATGCGGAGGTGGGGATTGGGGGTGGGGGATGGAGATTGGAGAAAGGAAATAAGCATAATGCGTTACCCCTCATTCATTCGTGTTTCTAAATTTCGCTTTTGATTTGGTTGCACTCTTTGCTTCCATGGTATTCCCTTTTCACGTATATTTATTAATCACTTATTTGTATAATTGCGTTAGCGTTTTATTTACGTGCTTTACAATTAAACACGCGGTATTCATTGTTGAGGTTAAAACCAAACATTCAATTTAATGCACCTGTCTCGAGTGTGAGGTATTTGTGTAGTCAATTATACGATATAGAGAAAATCAGAAACGGTGCTACAATGTCACGTATTCATTTAATATACATCTTGGAAACTTCCTTACACACTTGCTATTCATACTACTGTTCTTTACTTTAATGCACTTTTTATTGTTCAAACGCAATTTGGATTTAAATATTTCCATTTTTTTAGTATTATGGCTATATCTTAATAAATGGTACAAGTTTTATAAAACGTGACACCAAGGTAGACCGAAGTTGATTCGTTATTCGTCTTTCGTTATTTAACTTAATAAATTAAAATTTAACCTTCAATATCTTCAATATTAATGCCGGGCCCGATTAGCTCAGTCGGTTACGCGTCTGACTGTCAATCCAGGGGTCGTGAGTTCGAATCCTCCGACCGGCAGCAATCTCCGTGATGATTGATATACTGATTCAAGTGGGAAAGTTATCAGTTACTTGCGGAGATGGGGTGTGCTCTAGTACTGGTTAATCCCAGGAAACAGTGGTTAGGTTAACTGATCGTCTGTTAACCCTAGATGGCATAAAAATGACGCTAAATATTCAACCAATCAATCAATACCTTCAATATTAAAGAAATTAAAATCTAACCTTCAATACCTTCAATATTAAAGAGTTGATTTATTTGAATACCCGGAAATATGAAAAAACGAATAATAACTTCTGACTAATTGTTTCTTTTTATTAACAGTCTCGTCTGTCTTGCTTTTAGGTTGTTATATGGGTCGTTAACTCATATTTCATAATGTATAGTTATATACTTTTATATATATTACTGAAGACGATAGTTTAGTGTTTTTTTTTCTTACTTTAAACATATTTTAACAAACCATTACACTAGTACCTAGGCTCTTTATAATACACCCTTCAATACTCAATTGGCAAATTATCCTAGTAAAGTGTTTTAAATTAATTCATTTATCATACAACATTTCACTAATAATTTCTGTGTTCAATATAAAGTTTTATACTTGTTAGTTATTAAAGATAATTTCTAACTGGCATAAGGTCTGTGGTATAGTTTAGGGAGGAATAATTGTAACTTAATAAGTAAAATCAAAGAGCTCTATAGTCGTCCGCCACGTGCACCGCATACCTTTCCATGTTTCTGTCGGGTCCGATTAGCTCCTTCGGTTACGCGTCTGACTATCAATCCAGGGGCCGTGAGTTCGAATCCCTGCCCGGCAACAGTCTCCGTGATGATTGATTTACGACATTGTGTCTCATTATCATTCGTCTCTCATCGCTGATTCAAATGAGGAAGTTATCAGTTACTTGAGGAGATGGGGTGAGCTCGAGCACTGGTTAACCTTTCAGGATCCCAGGAAAGAGTGGTTAGGTTAACTGATCGTCCATTAACCCTCGGTGGCATAAAATGACGCTAAATATTCAATAAAATGTCTGTCGTTTGATCTAACATAAAACTTATTATGCAAGGCTCAGTATAGGCACATTACAATTAGCTGGTTGCAGATATAATATTAATAGGTGTGTTATTGGAACTACTTGAAAATAATAGATCGACAAATAGAACTTTTAAAGCCAGCTGGTTACACGATGTTTCGACTAATAGACTGGTATGAGCTAATTTAACACATTTAATTCATGGCATATAAACTATCAAAACAGTGTTCCGGTTATTTCACGGCGGTCAGGGCATCTAATCGTCGTTCTTGGAATCCGCTAATCGGTACCAGACATACCTTATCTCAGCAAGTCACTGATATTTCCTTATCTCAGCAAGTCACTGATATATATCTTATCTCAGCAAGTCACTGGCTACTTCCCCATAAATTCAGAGGTGGAAGCTTTATGTCTGTAGAACATAAGTTCGTGGCCTCTCATCACAACGACTGTGGTCTGATGGGGATTTGAACTCACGACCCCCGGATCACGGAATGTATAATGGTTACATACAGTAAGCTTCACATTTCAATTTTTTGTTTACATTACTAGATGCATTTTCTTCAACTATCAGTGATTTCATAAAATGTATTCAATGATTTATAATATATATATTTGTTCATGAACGAGGTGGAACTATATTAATGAATTAGTACTTCTTCCCAAAAAAACTGAAAGACAAGCGATGAGAAAATCTGCAGAAAAGTTTGTTTTTATAATATTTTCATGATTTGCTTTGGATTATACTTTAACTTTAGCAGGTTATTCATTGTGAATACAGACACATCACCAATAATGCAACTATGGTGGTCCAGTGGTAGAGCACCGAACCCATGATCGGAGGGTCGTGGATTCGATTCTCCGCCACCGCTATGTGTGGTGTCCTTGAGCAAGACACTTTTCCGCATTAACTTAGTATTGGTTCTAAACAGGAAGTCTTCGAGCGTGATTTGCCTAAGTTGTAAGAACTTGTTTCACAATCGAAGTAAAACAAATAAGTTTAAACTTTAAACTATGCAACATATACATAACGATAACGCATGTATGGATATTAATTATATCAAATATAGATATGACATGAATGATATCTAAACCTAGACAGCATTTTCTACTTTCATAATAATAATAATTGATTTTGTAACATATGAACCAATAAAACTGACATCAGATCCCGGTTAATACTCTACTCAGTATTTTTAAACTTTAAAAGATTTAAATTTAGATACAAATTTCACTTTTGTGGGTTTATGTAGATAACTGTAAGCATTTAAGCGGCGGGGATAATGTAAATGAATATTTCTAAAGTATATGTCGAATGATTTATGGCGTACAAACTATGTTAATCAAAAATCATCTTGCTAGTTTAGTTTAAACTTATTTATTTAACTTCGATTGTGAAACAAGTTCTTACAACTTAGACAAATTTCGCTCGAATGCTTCCTGGGTAGAACTAGTACAAAGCATAAGCGGAACAAAGTGTCTTGCTCAAGGACATAGTCGTAGCAGGGGATTGGACCCACGACCCTCCGATCATGGGTTCGGTGCTCTACCTATTGACCACGAACTCCACTTGCTATAATTATGTTAATGTAACGTGCCGGCAGCTGGTGTTGTTGACACATATTATCTTTTAGCTAACAAGGCAAATAAAAAAAAAAACACACACGTTTTAATCCAAACAAACTTGTAGAAATTATTCAAATGTGCAGCTCATAAATTTTACGTAGCAATTTACATAGATCATGAACCACTACAAATTCTGAACCTTAGAACAATTATGTCGACATAGCTTGTATTGACCTCTTTCATAACTATTTACAGCGTTGATTTATGTTTCGTAACGTTAAAAACACACAAATCACACATACAAACAACAAACAAACACTAAAGCAACCCCCCCCCAAAAAAAACAACAACAAAAAAACAACAACAACAAACCAACAAAAAAAAACAAAAAAAACTCCCCCCAATAAAAAAAAATCCAGAACAAATAAAACACACACACACACACACACACACACACACACACACAAAATGAAAACAACAACAACCCCACAAATAAATAAATACAAAAAAGGACTACCAAAACGAATGAACAACAAATCCCTCACCAAAGAACAAAAAAAAAACAACAACACCCCCACACACTCCCCCGACAAAACAAACTATCCCAACCATACAAACCCCGAGAAACAACTAGGTATTTTACAAACCGTCATTCAAGTTGCATGTTCTTATCCTCGGCGCACGCAACAGAGTTGCAGTAAAACTGATATACTGGAACCTGTTATCTTTGTTTCCTTGCCTTAAACAAGCCAGTGTTTATCTTAAACTGGAGTTTGTATAACTCCTTATCATGTCTCAGCCTCCTGTCTGGCGTGAACTATACACTGTGGAGATTATTCTTTGGGCGTTTTAAACGTTTTAAATTTATCAGGTGATTTAGTGTTGTATTATGCTTAAATTAAGTATTTCTGGAAAGGATTGTGTATATACGATATAGTAATATAGTTGGACTGAATGGGCACATTTTTAATGAAGTTTAAAGTCATTTTAATATGTAACATAGTATTTATTGCATTCAGATTTTTTGGGGGGATAAAAACAATAACACCGTTTTTTTCCGTAAAATAAAGTTGGTATTTTTTCAAATTTAAACCGTATGGACCGAGCTAGGTTCCTACCCACGACCTCAATTATCAAAGTTTAATGCGTTTGAAACGGCGCCTTAAAAATCGGTCATTATTGTCTATTTTCATTAAAAAATAAAAATAGATTGGAAAGAAAAAGCACGGATTCTATTAATATCATAAAATATTATCGTGAAGTAAAGGAATAGCAAAACTGCTAGCGAAGACCACTACAACATAAGGTAACCTAATGATATATATATATGCACCCTACACAACAATAACATTAAACGACAACAACAACAACATCATCAACAATAACAACAACATCTAAATCATCAACAACGCCAATGACAACAACACCAACAACACCAACAACATCAACAACAACAACAACAACAGCAACAACAACAACAACAAAATCATCATCATCATCATCATCATAATCATCACCAACAACAACAACAACAACAACAACATCATTAATAACAACGACGACGACAACGACGTCTCACGTGGTACCACTATTCCAATTCTCATAGGGATCAATTGTAGCATTTATGTTCAAAGCACAGTGAAAAAATCACAAAAACTGCAGCATGTGTCTGTGTCAAAATTCTTCACTGGTTCAAAATCTGCTAATGTAAAGGAAATAAATCATATATTGACCAGGTTGGTTTTTAAAATTCAATGGTTTTGTGATACATATTAATTTCCAGAGTAACAATATGTCAACTATTCGCCCACGATGCGGATCAAATCCACAATACTGAAATGATACAGAATTGCCTAGAAATCTGGTCTCAGCATCAAATATTCAGTGGTGATTTCTAAAATACTGACTTTTTAACACATGGTAGGAATAAATTAATCACTGATATACAAAGCCCTGAAAAATGAAGAAAGAAAGCAAAAGCCTTATTTTACCTCCTTCGTCTGGAGTATTCAAGGGAGTTAATAGCGGTGTGAATCCACGACGACGACGACGACGACGACGACGACGACAACACTCTAATTAAAAGCAATGTAATTTACCTGATGTTTATGAATTTCAGTAACTACTGATAAAAACAGAAAACAGATAAATATTTTAAACACAACGTACAATCTTACACCAAACTGTTGCTGTCTGTCAAGTTGTATCATAGTGTCATTTTGGCGGAGATAAACCCCATCAATGGCCAATCATTGTTGAGAAAAGGGTCATACGTTTCATACAAATGCACCGAAGCAAATATTTCCTGTGAAATTGATATATAATAATGACTGGTTATAAGATTTACATTTAGTTGAAAGGCAACGCCTTGAGGAATTGTGGAGACCCGTTCCCTTATATTTAAAAAAACTTTAATATTTAAAAGTCATTCCCGTAAACTTTAATATTTAAAAGTCATTCCCGTAAAATCTACATAAAAAATCTAACAACATTAATTTGCATGTTATAGTTATGTACACGCTGTCTTGAAAATTGTAAAAGGAGTTGAGAAAACATGAAGTATATATGGAAATCCGTTTTTCAAACGTACCGACATACGAGCGCCACAACACAACATATATAGCAAACAAAATATAAATACTAGTAACATAATTATGTAGCACGTAGGACATCGACAAGTAGATACTGAATTTGTTATCCCAGCATGCCACAATATCTGATTTACGGAGAATACATGATTAGTGCCTTTTCGTATCAAGTTTATTAAGACAATGCAACAAGGCGGTGCTCTGTCGAACTAGATTTGCGTTGTCGTTACGAACCTAATACACCTTGTATAGATGGGCAATTTTCCAGTATTATTTTTATCCTTTTGACCAAAAGTACATAGTGTCTTTTGGGTTCAATTGTAATACTTTGGGAAATAGTTTGGCGGTAGAAAGCTAAGGTGTCCCGTTGAGTGTCATCGCGGCATTTTTATTGAATTTAAGAAAGTCGAAATAATGAAACTACGGTGGTGAAAAGTGGAAACAAAGATGGTCAAAAACCGAAACAGAGATGGTAACACATATGAGACAAAAACAAAACAAAACGATGATGAAATAATTTCGACTTTGAACCATCGTGGTATTGACTTTTCACCATCATTGTTTCGTTGTTTCGACTTTTCACCATTCGACTGTACTTAAAATAGTAAATATACCGCGATGGCCCCCAACGGGACACCGTAAAAATCCAGGTATTCCGAATATAAGTTTATTTCGCAACTGGCCGAGTATATATTTTCGGCATTATGTCAAATAATATCTGATGAAAGGTTAAAAAATTCGTTAGAAACACAAAACGCAGTCACGACAAGAAAATAGAAGTCTCGGGTTAAGGATCTGTTAATTTTTATTTTCTTGAAACCCCCAAAATGTCTTGTCTCCAGTTTGTGTATTTAACATCCGAATCAGCTGTAAATCATCTACCTATGTGGAATCATGTACGCCAAATATTTCATTCTTATTATACCTTAAGTAGATAAATATTTAAAAGTGACAAAATAACTTTTAACTGGGTGGTTAGTTTGCTACGCACACCTTCAACATCTACACAGATGACACATTCTGTCTTAAATAATCAAATAGATAAAATTAACAAAATGACATTAATCTAAATGGGAAAAAACTGTTGCATAAGCCATACAGCATCACTATACGCGTTGTGTAGGTACTGAACGTCTATACCCAACCGGTGTTTTTTCTCCATAGTAGAAATCACTGACAGAAAACACTTACTTGCAGATTAACTTTACATGACGTACACCTTATCCTGTATAACAGTCAGGTATGGGGGCATTGTTCGTATTTTTGCAGCTGTTTATATTATATGTACACTGTATACGATGTTGACAGTCTGCAGTATTATCAATTAACGAGAAATGTCAGATAACGGTACATCTGCTGCAGTGCTGCCACTCCGGCACATGTGTGAAAAATAGCAGAAATATTTTTACATACATTTTAGTAGTTTTTCACAACGGAAATAGTCATCTACGATTATGTTATTTATTTCTCCATCTCTCTCTCCTCTCTCTCTCTCTCTCTCTCTCTCTCTCTCTCTCTCTCTCTCTCTCTAAAATAAAGAATGTGTTTGATGATATAACATGGACGTTTCAGAAGTCAAAGCCTCAGTCCGTCCGTCTGTCTGGTGTGTCTTTGTATTTCTCTCTTTGCGCACACTCTCTATTTCTCTCTTCCTCGCTTTCATTCCTTCAGTTTCTTGTTTATAAGTATTTTATTCTCATTCAAGTATAAATAATATAACATATTGTGAATTGTGAAATCAAATCATATACAGTTTTAGGCAAGTTTTTCTTCACTAGTTCCCTCAATATCACACGTACATGTCACAAAACGGGTATTTCTTTCTTATGAAGTAAAATCCGCCATTTTTGCACCCATGCAAGACTGAATCGTTAGCATGTACATAGTCCGTAGTGTATGTCTGGTTACCTGGAAGTGATATCTTCTATCTTAAAGGGAAATTATCAGGATTTTTCAAAATTTTTAAAATGGCAAAAATCATATTTTTCTTATATATCATGCCTGTATATACCCACTGACACCGTATTGCCTAAAATATATCTATTTAAACATGCCAAATCATTATATTAAAAAGGGATTTCCTAAGTTGGGCTGCATGCCTATGTTAGACTAAAATAGATTTCCCGCTTAAAAGAACAACCTATTGTTTTGACGTTTTAAATGAGTCAAGTGATTTCATTTTGATTTCAATTTGATCCGTTATACACAGAGGCGGATCCAGGATTTCAGTTTAAAGGGGTGCAACACAAAATTTGAACGGACACACATGTTTTTCAGTTGAAATATAGTGAAAATTGATAAAATATAGGATTGTATGGTTCAAGTTTACCACTCCAATTTAAATATCGAAATAGTCACATTTAAGTAGACTGAACATACCAAACCATTTGGATTTTATTTATTAATGATAATGAGATGCTTTTCAACCATTTTGAAAATTATCTTATTTTTAAGACATTTGTAGCGTTTTTTTTCTGATATATTCCCTTTAAAGAGAGTATTTCATAATTTTATATATAGTCAAGAAAAGCGTTTCCTCTTTATACCAGCGTCCGAGTTACAACTTGTAAACCTATGTACGAACAATTCACTTCCTCCTACACTGGGGTTAATATCTATACAAGTATTTATATATCCGACGTATGGTATATGTTTTCGAATTGCACTGTTATCATTGATTAAGCCAGACATCAAACAATATTTTCGGGCAAATTCTATTTCTATGAACGTTAGTCTTCGCAGTTGCTCGTAATATATACATAGGCCTTATCGTTTTTACTTAGATAGATAAGTCTAGCAAGTATTTTCACAATATTTATAAAACTATTTGTCAATACCTAGGAATAATATTAATTTATGTTTCCATAGTTTTGCATTCTCAGTCTAAACAGCTATCGCTCTCTTATGTAAAACAGCGTTTTGTAAGATACAGATGGTCATTGTTAAAACAACCATTTTTAAGTCGCATGGCTTCAGAGAATTTGTGCTCAATCTAAAACATGGAAAACATCTATCATGTTTTATTTATATGATAAAGAACGCAGTCGACTATCAGTCGACTAAAACCCATATACACTCACGTGATGGGGTAGTTGTTCCAACGTCACCAACAAAACCGGAAGTCGGCTTTTTATTATATTTTATTCGACTCCATCATGTACTCCTTTTGCTCCTAGAGCTAAATTTTGTGACTTTGATTCAAAGTCTGTTTTGTTGACATAGTACACTTTTATGTTTTTGCCTGAATCCAACTATCTTTGACAATAATAAGACTACGGCTAAAACAGACAATGGGATATACTATTTTCTTCCTATTATTTTCGACCCATTGAGTCGTAAATGTATTCCCTATTCGACTTAACCAATAGTTTAAACATATTTTATTGCCAGTAAGTATACATGTATATAGCAAATGGGTTAGACCACCAGTTCTCGCAACTTAGATTCGGACTTTCCCTCATCATATCATAAACAGTAATTGACAACGGCTTGTATGTAAATATAATTTACACAATACTAGCAATAACTTTTTATGTGAAAATAACAGATGTTATGCAAAAGTTAATCAAATAATAAGATGTATAGCGAGAGAATGATAATAAAAATGAAGGAGTTAAAGAAGGAATGACATATTTATGAACAGATATTAGTAAAGTTTCGTAAGTTTCGCAAGATAGAGGCAATATTTCGTAAGTTTCGGTTCGCAAGATAGAGGCAATGTTTCGTAAGTTTCGGTTCGCAAGATAGAGGCAATGTTTCGTAAGTTTCGCAATGTTTCGTAAGTTTCGCAATATAGAGGCAATGATTCGTAAGTTTCGCAAGATAGAGACAGTGTTTCGTAAGTTTCGCAAGATAGAGGCAATGTATCTAAAGGATTCACTTTAAGAAAACTTAAGTAAACCAGTATGATAAAGTAATTTCAATCAGAACAGTTTAGCGCTAATCTAAGACTGTGTGAAACGGTTAGAAGAGTGTATGAAGTCATGAACCGCTTTAAAAACTGCTATATTCGAATCTGTGGAGAAAAAAGATTTCCTAAATAAAGGTAAATCAATATTGTGATCATCCTTACTGCCCACACTAAGTCACTTAAAAGTACAATTGTACTTTAATAAAATTCCATTGATTTCATTTATTCTCTCAATCTGATTGGATTATTGTTTGTTCACATGCTAAAGCGACTTTAAGCTGATTAAGTTGTTTTATTTTAACGTCTGCGTCTCTGCGTTTAATTCAATAGTCAGCTGTTCACCACTCTTAGTGCGTGAACATGGATTTACACGATAATGCACAAATTGTCAATGGAAAACTGTTTAAAGGCATAGAACAATCACTGGAAAGAAGAAATGATTGCGGTTATAAATGATCCTTGTTTCTTCATCCTTAAAATGCAGTTTCCTTATTTTGATGCTATTTTTTATTTGAAAAGCATTATTGGTGTATTTTTAATATGTTGAAAGCATGTTTGAATTGTGAATTTAGAAAAAAAATTGATGCTTGAAAATTGGGAAATGAATGCATGATTGTTGGCGTTTACTTTCACTTCGTCAACGGTGTACACACTGAACAGAAAAAAGTCTTTATGACACATGGTCCCTACTTTTCTCATCATATTTTGGTAGTACAGAGGTTGAAAAACAATAAAATATAAGATTCACTTCTTTTAATTGGGTCAAAGACAAGCATCAAACATTTTTTGTTCTCAAGAATAAAGAACAAAACTCAATGGTGAGCGTACACCTTAAGAATATAGCCTAAGAGGACAGTGATGGAGAGAATGAAGGTGAGATGTCGGGATTACAACACATTCATTCTGAAACAACGGTTCAAAATTCATTCCATAGAAATTACGATATATTTATCTTGCAATGTATATATAAACATACTTATATCTGCAACTACCTACAATAGTTAATGGACAATAACAGTTGTATTTCGTCGGTGATAACATTGTTGCGCAGATACTGTCTTAAGACGGTGTGTATACGATTTGGCACAAGTTCCGTAAACTTTGGTGAATTAACCACGTGCACGTGCTTGATTTACTTGCACGGTTGATTAAAACATTCTTCAGAAGCACAGACCTGTAAGGACAACCATTAATTTTATGTGTATACTTTTTATAGAATTTTAAAAATTGAGTAAACCGTTTGAACTGATTTTTGAAATGAACAGTTTTAATTTTATAGAATTTTATTTTATTTACATGTCGATGTTTGTAATAAGTTTGAATGGAAATCGGGTAAAAATATATTTTTAGAACTTTGTTATACGACCAGGGTTAGATATATGAGAAAGTAGTCAATATCTTACAGAGATATGGTATATCTAGAACTGGTTACCCGCATATCGGATCCAGGGAACGATGGTCGGGTGTGTTTACCGCTGTTAATAACTGAAATACCGAAACAACAACACCCCCCCACCCCCAACATATTGACGTATTAAATGAGTCACGTGATTTCAATTTGATCTGCTTTAAGTTTAAACGTAGCAAAAGTTTAGCATCTTAGAAGTCCGAATGACGATGTGTAGGTCGTCAAGATGTATTTAAAGGCTGACTATTTTTAGAATGGAGATTTTGACATAAATCCTCATAAATATTGAAAGGACCATCAAAGCATAGACCAAATTAGTATTCATATATATACCTAGTCGAGTATTATTAATTTGTTAAATTACCGTTGCAAGACAATTTTCAAGAAAATATTGCTTAAATAAGATATGCCCGGTCCAATACATGCAATTTGCAAGTATTTAAATATAGACATCTCTACGGGAATAGTTTGACTTGCAACTTGAAGTGAGAATATCAAGAAAAAATGCTATAAATGTCGTTAAAATAAAATAATTATTAAAATGGTTTAAACACATCTCATTATTATTTATAAGTAAAATCAGAATAGTCTGGTATGTTATATCCACCATAACGTGACAAAATCGATATTAAAATAGAGTGGTAAACTTGATTCTAAAAATAGCCAGCACTTAAATACTGCTTGACGTCATTCGGACTCTTTCTGAGATGAAATATATTTTACTACGTGTAAACTTGTATAACGGATCAAATTGGAATTAAAATAAAAATCAAGTGACTCACTTATAACGTCACAAAATATATTGCACTTTAAAGCAGGAAATCTATTTCAATATAACCTAGACGCCTAGCCCAAGTTAGGAAATCCCTTTCCAATATGTTATTTAAACATTTTTAAATATATATCATTTTGACAATACGTGGTCAGTGAGTATAACATTATAGGCATGATATGTTTGGGGTGGGGGTGGGGGGGGGGGGGGGGGGGGGGGAGGGGGGGAAAGTGTTTTAGTCAATTTTGGAATTTGGAAACATCCTGATTAATTCCGCTTAAGATTTAAAAATTAAAACCTACCACCTCTTATTTAACACTTACCAATTGTTGCGAGCGGTTGAAATATTATCTGCAGACGATAAAGATAAAAATGAAAGTGAATATAATTTTACAAGTTTTGTAATTGCTCTATCTGGTGTCGCAGTCTGGGCTGGTAGATGCTTAACGAGAACGTATGATAAGCATCAATAAAACACGCTGGCTTGAACGATAAAATGTGTTCGTTTTTGTCAATAACTACACGGTGCTAGAATCCATTATGATCATTTAAAAGTAACATACTCTCACTACACAGTTTCGCCCCTTTATTCCCACGGTAGCATGATTCTTACGCTTAAAAAAAGCCTATGTAATTTGTTTTTGATATTTTCAAAATGGTGCATTGTGGTTGTAATTTCTTGCTGCAGATGAATAGATCAAAAGCATATACTGCAATAAGACATCACTGGTGTTCAAAAGGTGACTTTTATAGGATTTCAACAAAAGCATATATTTATGAGCATTTGAGGACTTCTTTTTTCAAAAAACTGTGTCACTACGCCCTCTTAAAAATCCAATCTGGTCAACCTACCAGTTATTGTTCATTTTTATGTGGGTTTACATTCCTGCTTAGAAAAAATTCTATGTGGAATTCATTTTTACCATGGAAATCCTAGACCTTATTTATATAGAACAAAGAACAACATTTAACTGTGTAGTGAGACCTTGATATAACTTTATTGTATATGCACATTCTTATATTATGTTTTAGTTAAAAGGGCGATACACCTTGTGTTTTCAGACGCTTAATTAAATAATGTACAGTCAAACCTGTCTTAAGCAGTTTGTGAAGGAAATGAGCAAAAGTGGCATTTTAAGACAAAGTATTGCTTAATACAGTTTAATTTGCTCTGAAAGCAAAGAAATGAAAAAAAACATGGCTGCTTAAGACAAGTGGCTGTTTAATAGAGGTGACCGCATACACAGGTTTGACTGTAATTATATTTCAATGCTCTATTTGTGTGGTGCTTCTCTTGTCATCGTTCCTGAGTTTCTATTTTTCAATAAACACAATACAACCCTTCAATTCATTGATAGATACAGTGGACTGTTCTTAATTATCATCAATAACTCTGAAACCTTCATTTTAAAAGAGGCCTTCGCTTAAGGTAAAATACCAAACAACGTCCAAACTTATATTTAAGACACTAAACGTTTTGATAAACACTATATCGTATTATGTTTAGCATTTAAGGTCAGCATCGGGTCAGGCATGTGCAAAGGAGGACCAAAATATTCCTGAAAATGTGTATATATATTTTTTTCATTTTATATCAGTTTGTTTTTTTGCCATAATATTTATACATACTATTGATGCAATACTTTTCGGGATGATAGTATAGTGGATAAAGTGTACGCCACTCATGCCGGAGGTCGCGGGTTCGATCTCCATCTCGACTCGATGCCTCTCAAATAACAACACTCAGTACTGGTCCTACCCAGGAAACGGACTCGAAAGGGGTCAATGAATATTATACGCTTTGAGCTTTCTTCGTAATCGAGCTAAAACAAATTTGTATAAAGTTTATATACTAATACTATTTCACAGAATTCGAATATTTTAACGTTGCAACAAAATAATTGATGACGTTATTGTTGTTATGGCAACGTCCGTAATGTCGTACTTGTGTAACCATGAAGTCACGCTCATTTTATGTCGTAAAAATAATAAAATCTACATTATATTTTTATATATTTTTTTTATCATTTTATTTTTTTTAATGAAAATAAAAAAGGGTTGGGACGGCATTGAAATTAGGGTGGGGGCGGGGATGACAATCTAGCATTGGCCTTACCCATATATAAGAATGAACTGTCTTTACATGCATATTTTGCAATGTTTCAGTCAAGGCTGTAGATAGATCTGACACAAGATCAATCAGTTTACTTAATTGTTCATCTTTCAATAAAGAAAAAAAAAAGACAATTTTTTGGAGCTAAGTATGTGTAGATATATTCTTGTCGAAACATTGCAAGTGTTTCTGACCATTTGTTCGCAAGAAAAAAACAGACATAAATGACGTCACACGTGACAGTTCTATATTAATTGACGTCATATATATGTAGTGGCAGAAAGAAACATTTTTTAATCTATTTTTTACAGGCACAAAATCTTAATCAAATCGCTAAATTTAATTGCATTAAACATGCTCCCATATGACATAATTGACGTTGCCTTGGCATATATAGCCTAATGTATTAAGTGATTAATTATAGAACGTACTATATTGCTAATTAAATACGTAACAGTAAGAGTTGTACGAATACATAAAGAAGGAAAAAACTGAGCAGAAAGATCTAGACACATTCTTGATTTTTTTTTTATCTACCCTTATACACAATGATAATGAAAAAAGTAGGCCTACAAACAAGTGGCCGTTACACCGGATATAGATCCACGTACGATTGGTAAATGTCTTAAGGTGTAAACCCACCATTGATTTTTGTTCTTTATTTGAAAGTAAATAATAAAAGTTTGAAGGCTTGTCATTCATAGAGAACGCCAAATGAAAGAAGTGAAACCTACATTTTACTGTTTGTCAAACTCTGCACTATCAAAATATGATGAGAAAAGTAGGGGTCATGTGTCATGATAAGATATTATTTTTCTGCTCAGTGTGTATACTGTTGGCATAGTGAAAGTAGACTTACGAAATCATGTATTCATACCCAAACTTCCAAGCATCAATATTTTTTTTCTAAATTCACAATTCAAACATGACAATGTTATTAAAATGTTCAAAATACATCAATAATGCCATTCAAATAAAAAAAAATGAGCATTAAAATAAAGAAAAATGCATTTTTAAGAAGAAGAAACAAGGATTATTTATAACCGCCATTATGTGACTACACCGCGGAAGCACTTTCATTTTGCAATGGTGGTACTATGCCTCAACGGTAATGAAGTGGTTAACTTGGAGGGTATTGAAACACACGTAAAGGACATCGCCTACATAGAAGACAATTATATTCTTGCAGTTCAAACTACAATTGGAGTATTTCAAACATAGTCCACTGAAACTAAACTACTTCGCGTTCAGATGTTTTAAATTAAAAATCGTGTTTAACGAAACATTAAAGTAGCTTAAAACATAAACGTTTAGATAGCAATACTCGAGGGTAAAGTACCTGTCCAAAAAAAGTCGGATGTTCAAACATTGATTTGCTACTTTAACACGAGCATACTCATGATTGCACTGTGTCCATTAAGATATTTCCATACTTTCAGTTCAGAGAAGCAACACTCTTATTTGAAAGTCGTCGAGCTAAACACAAACTTACTCTTATTTTATATAATGATCCACGAAACGGTCTCACCATATCTCTGTTCATTGGTCCCTCCTCTTACAAATGCAAATTCAACGTACAGCTTCAGAAATAATAACAATATTCAAATCCCTACTTCAAGAATAACTCTGTACTAAAAATTCTTAATTGTTTCCGTTGTCCGTGAATGGAGTTCTACCATTTGAAACAAGACAACCATTTTCTCTAATGCTTTTAAACGTCAAGATGATAGTAACGAACCAAAAGTACCACAAATATTTTACTTAGGTACAAGGAAATGCCACCTATTGCATGCCCGCATTAAAACGAGCTGTAGTGCACTGAAGCAACATCTATTTCTTAAACACATTAAAGATCACCACCCCGTGTATATGTGGACAAATAGAAAACACAGCTCACTTCTTTCTCAATTGTCACCTTTACCAGCTTCAACGTATACCATTCCTGACACATATGTCTTTTAATTATACTTCTTTTTGGTAAACCGCAACTCCTTCTGAACAATAATGTTAAAGTATTTGAAACAGTTCGCAAATACATGTATCTACTCATCGCTTCTCCTAAAAATGCCAGTCTTAGAACTAACAAGGCTGTTTCAATTTACGTGGTGAGATCAGTCCGTTTTTCATTTTTGTACATGCTGTTCAGAAGATGTCCATAAATGTTAATTAATATTTTTATGCAAATTCATATAATATACAAATGTATACATAACTTTAATCCCTTTCTCTTTTTGAAGTACACGCTACATTGCCTAAGTTTCTTAAACATGGAACTAATATTCCTAACAGTATGTTTAGATATCTTTATTAAGTATATTTTGAACTACGTTATGTTCGTCATGTTGATTGTATGTATGCAATTTTGAATGATTTACTGTTCGGGGAGAGGCATCAGAGTATTGGGTTGTAGTATATGTGCAAGTCGAGTAAACGCCGAATACATACTTTTTGGAATACCTTTTAACTCCAAACAGGTCTGAATATCTGCAATATCTACCTTTGAACGATAGACTAGTCATAACAGTCGAACAGTTCTGAAATGAAGCAAATGATGTCTAAGTCCACCTCGTTGTCTTTCTGAGACCCTATATAGTGCAAATTCCAGTTCTGAAAAATTCTGTCGTGTTTTTCTTGAATCAGACAGATAAAATTATTCAAATATTCAACATGCAGTTTATCCGAATCTTTATATATATTAGACTACCAGTCTACAACTTGACATCTAAAGATCCCCGTCTAGATTCGATATTTTGGTAAGACGTACTTTAACCGTGCATGACGTTTGCAATTTCCGATAACGATTCGTCTGCATTACATCAAAAAATGGCTTCTGTGGACCAATTCACTTCTAATGAGTCGCACACACATCCAGTTCTGATCAAAGTATGTAATGAGTATGTTGCTATTACAGAGGGATTATTATTATCATTACTAGAGGAAACTTCTTACCAGTATAAAATTTATTCGTCGTCCAATCTTCTCATAACTATGAACAAAGAAATATCAACCTTTTTAACATTATCAACAGAAATTGACACCGATTTATCAACCGATTTACACACAGCTCAAATTTCTTGAGCGCAAGAGTCTTGTTACCGTCACCAAGGGGAGGTAATTTGTAAGTGAAACCGTAACTGTTTGTACATCCCCGCATGCAGTTGATATTTTATTCACTTATTTGCTTTTTTTTTGACAATTATTAAGCTAAAAATCCTAGGTAAATTTGTTTGTAATATTTAAAAATGACTCATAGAGATCGCGACTTCTTGCTGCAGAAGCGTAGAGTAATGGCTGACATAGATTATACAGTAATAAGACACCACTTGTCCTGAAATATGACTTTTACTTGATTTAGGCAGACAGGGGTATTTTTAGAGAAGTTTGGGTCTTAATTATTATATAAAAAGGCTTTAAGGTATTACAACACTGTTCACCCACACCTCTCCCGCAAATAGTCAAAACACAAGTATGACCGGATACATTATTGTTGTATCCATGTGGAATGTATCCATGTGGAAAGTATCCATGTGGAATGTATCCATGTGGAATGTATCCATGTGGAAAGAATAAAGTGATGGAAGAGCCAGACCTTATTTAACGTCTCATTACACAGTTGAGCCATTTATTGCCGCGATAATATTATGATGGCGCTTTTAAAAAAGTCATATGTAATATGTTTTGAAATATTTTCAAAATGGTTCACAGGGTCGGTAATTTCTTGCTGCAAATGAGTAGAGCAAAAACTGGCATAGCATATATTGCTATAAAACATCGCTGGTGTTAAAAAGTGACTTTTATAGGATTTTGATAAATGGATGTATTTATGAACATTTAAGGACTTCTTTTATTAAAAAAAACAATATGGGATTCACTAAAACCTAACTGGTCACCATACCAGTTATTGTGAATTTCTATGTGCCGATACATTTATGTTTTGAAAAAATACTTTAAAAAATTTTGTTTGTGGAATTTCGTTTTTTACAGTAGAAATCCTAGACCTTATTTTATATAGAACAACTAACACAATTGAACTGTGTAATGAGACCTATGAAACATCGAGCACATGTTTTCAACTGTGCAGCGAGACCTTGAATTAAATCATTATATAAAGTTTGATAAAAAACATACAACAAACGCGATTCATCTCTGAATCACTTAACGAATTATACACCTTATCGTGAACGTATAAATTTCTATTACAATCATTATCAATAATGATTAAAAGTACTACGAATACACATATCGTTTTACTCAACGTCCATCTCCGGAAAAGATTTAGATAACGGAATAATATTAGCAGTAATTCAGATACATATCGACGGACGCTGAACACACTACAATACAATCATGGAAAATTAGAATGAAATGTTGAAAACTTGTTCAAACTATAAACAAATAATTGGCGTCTCATGATAATTGATAGATTGAATATCTAGCGTCGTTTTTATTCCATCGAGGGCTAACAGACGATAAGTTATCCTAACTGAAAAGTTAACCAATACTCGAGCACATCCCATATCCACAATAACTTTTTTACTCGAATCAGCGGTGAGAGACGAATGATAATAGGACACAATGTCGTATATCAATCGTAAATCACGGAGACTGTTGCCGGGCCGGGCTGGGATTCGAACTCCGCACGATCACTGGATTGATAGTCTGACGCGCTACCGACTGCGCTAATCGGGCCCGGCGTCTTACGAGAAAACACATTATCTGTAGTATAATCTAACAATGTATTACCCGCACCTTTCTTAATTAACAAATTACTATATGTTACATGTTTTCAGATATAACCTGTATGGAAAATACCTGTTTAGATGGGAAGCCATGATAGAGCGTGAAGACGTGTGAAGCAGGCGTAAACATATTAACACTCGTGTTAATGTGTCTGTCATAGAAACTAATAAAAAAAATACGTAAAGCAACAACAACAACAAAAGATGGCGGAAGGAAAATGTGCAACATGTGCAAGATATCTTCTTATATTCTTCAATCTTGTTTTCTGGGTATGTATATATAATCTATAGATCTATATTTTCATATATTCTTCAATCTGGTTTTCGCGGTGTGTACATTTATATTTTCATATATTCTTCAATCTGGTTTTCGGGCTGTGTACATATTATCTATAGGTTTATATTTTCATATATTCTTCAATCTGGTTTCCTGGATATGTATATAAAAATTATGATCTATAGATTTATATTTTTTATATATTTGTCAATCTGGTTCTCTGGGTATTTATAAATAATCTATAGATCTATATTTTCATATGGTCTTCAATCTGGTTTTCTGGGTATGTATAAATTATTTATAGATATATATTTTCATATATTCGTCAATCTGGTTTTCTGGGTACTAGTATGTATAAATTATCTATAGATCTATATTTTCATCTATTCTTCAATCTGGTTTCCTGGGTATGTTTATATTATCTATAGATCTATATTTTCATATATGCTTTAATCTGATTTTCTGGATATGTATAAATTATCTATAAATTTATATATTCTTATATTCTTAAATCTGGTTTTCTGGGTATGTATATATTATCTATAGATATATATCTTTATATATTTGTCAATCTGATTTTCTGGGTATGTATAAATTATCTATAAATTTATATATTCTTAAATCTGGTTTTCTGGGTATGTATAAAGTATCTATAGATATATATTTTCATATATTCGTCAATCTTGTTATGTGTACTAGTATGTATACATTATCTATAGATATATATTTTCATATATTCTTCAATACGGTTTTCTGGGTATGTATAAATTATCTATAGATCAATATTTTCATCTATTCTTCAAACTGGTTTCCTGGGTATGTATATATTATCTATAGATCTATATTTTCATATATACTTCAATCTGGTTTTCTGGGTATGTATAAATTATCTATAGATATATATATATATATATATATGCTTATATTCTTCAATCTGGTTTTCTGGGTATGTATAATTTATCTATAGATCTATATTTTCATCTATTCTTCAATCTGGTTTCCTTGGTACGTATATATTATCTATAGATCTATATTTTCATATATTCTTCAATCTGGTTTTCTTGGTATGTATAAATTATCTATAAATCTATATTTTCATCTATTCTTCAATCTGGTTTCCTGGGTATGTATATATCATCTATATATCTATATTTTCATATATACATCAATCTGGTTTTCTGGGTATGTATAAATTATCTATTGATATATATCTTCTTATATCCTTCATTCTGGTTTTCTGAGTATGTATAAATTATCTATAGATCTATATTTTCATATATACTTCAATTTGGTTTTCTGGGTATGTGTAAATTATCTATAGATATATATCTTCTTACATTCTTCAATATAGTTTCTGAGTGCTAGTATGATAAATTATCGATAGATCTATATTTTCATATATTCTTTAATCTGGTTTTCTTGGTATGTATAAATTATCTATAGATCTATATTTTCATATATTCTTCAATTTGGGTTTTTCTGGGTGTATATATGCATCATTAAGATATCTTAAAGTATATTTTTCAATCTGGATTTCTCGATATGTATAAATCATCAATATATTTTCATATTTTCTTCAATCGTATTTTCTGGGTATGTATAATTAATCAATACATAATTTTTTATTCTTCAATCTGGATTTCTCGATCGGTATTATAAACAAGACAATTTCTCATATTCTTTAATCTGTTTTTTTTCTGGGTATGTACTTAAATTTGGTTTTCTGGGTATGTATAAAATGTCGCTATGTATACATAATATAATCTTTCTAGGTTTAAACACAGTATCAAAGTATCTTCTTATAATGATACGCTACTGTTGTTATTTACTGCTGTGCATTTGCTATATGATACCGTAGTTTAGTCATATGATGCTGTAGTTTAGTTATATGATACTGTAGTTTTGTTATATGATACTGTAGTGTAATTTTGTTATATGATACTGTAGTTTTGTTATATGCTACTGTAGTTTTGTAATGTGATACTGTAGTTTTGTGATGTGATACTGTAGTTTTGTGATGTGATACTGTAGCTTTGTTATATGATACTGTAGTTTTGTAATGTGATACTGTAGTTTTGTTATATGATACTGTAATTTTGTTATATGATACTGTAGTGTAGTTTTGTTATATGATACTGTAGTTTTGTTATATGGTACTGTAGTGTAGTTTTGTTATATGATACTGTAGTGTAGTTTTGTTATATGATACTGTAGTTTTGTTATATGGTACTGTAGTGTAGTTTTGTTATATGATACTGTAGTTTTGTGATGTGATACTGTAGCTTTGTTATATGATACTATAGTTTTGTTATATGATACTGTAGTTTTGTTATATGATACTGTAGTTTTTTATATGATACTGTAGCGAAGTTTTGTTAGATGATACTGCAATTTTGTTTTATGATACTATAGTTTTGTTATATGATACTATAGTTTTGTTATATGGTACTGTACTGTAGTTTTGTTATATGATCCTGTAATTTTGTTATATGGTACTGTACTGTAGTTTTGTTATATGATACTATAGTTTTGTTATATGATACTGTTGTTTTATAAATATGATACTGTAGTTTTGTTATATGATACAATAGTTTTGTTATATGATCCTGTAGTTTTGTTATATGATACTGTAGTGTTGTTTTGTTATATGATACTAAAGTTTTGTTACATGATACTGTATTTTAATATATGATACTGTAGTGTAGTTTTGTTATATGATACTATAGTTATGGTATATGATACTGTAGTTTTGTTATATGATACTGTAGTGTTGTTTTGTTATATGATACTAAAGTTTTGTTACATGATACTGTATTTTATTATATGATACTGTAGTGTAGTTTTGTTATATGATACTAAAGTTTTGTTACATGATACTGTATTTTATTATATGATACTGTAGTGTAGTTTTGTAATATAATACTATAGTTATGGTATATGATACTGTAGTTTTGTTATATGATACTGTAGTTTTGTTATATGATATTAAAGTTTTGTTATATGTTATTATAGTGTTGTTATATGAAACTGTAATTTTGTTATATGATACAGTAATTTTGTTATATGATACTGTAATTTTGTTATATGATACAGTAATTTTGTTATATGATACTATAGTGTAGTTTTGTTATATAATACTGTAGTGTAGTTTTGTTATATGATACTGTAATTTTGTTATATGATCCTGTAGTTTCGTTATATGATCCTGTAGTTTTGTTATACGATACTGTACTGTAATTTTATTATATTATACTGTTGCTTTGTTTTATGATTCTGCTGTTTTGTGATATGATACTGTAGTGTAGTTTTGTTATATGATACTGTTGTTTTGTTATAGGATACTGTAGTTTTGTTATATGATACTGTAGTTTTGTTATTTGATACTGTGGTGTAGTTTTGTTATATGATACTGTTGTTTTGTTATATGATACTGTAGTTTTGTTATATGATACTGTACTGTGGTTTTGTTATATGGTACTGTAGTATTGTTATATTATACTGTAGTTTTGTTATTATATACTGTAGTTTTGTTATATGATACTCTAGTTTTGTTATGTAAGTCTTTATTTTTTTATATGATACTTTAATTTTGTTATATGATACTGTAGCGTAATTTTGTGATATGATATTGTTGTGTAGTTTTGTTATATGATTCTCTAGTTTTTATATGATCCTGTAATTTTGTTATATGAAACTGTAATTTTGTTATATGATTTTGTAGTTTTGTTATGTGATACTGTAGTTTTGTTTAGTAATACTGTAGTTTTGTTTAATGATACTGTAGTTTTGTTATATGACATTGTAGTTTTGTGATATGATACTGTTTTTTTTGTTATGTGATACTGTTTTTTTGTTATGTGATACTGTAGTTTTGTTATGTGATACGGCATATTCGGTATATAATGCTGCATATACATGTTATGCTATACTATTTGTGACGCTGTAGTTTTATTGTATGCTGCTGTAGCATCATTATATAATAAACATTTACAGCATCATATAACAAAACTACAGCATCATATAACAAAAGTACAGCATCACATAGCTAATGCTCAACAGTATATAACAAAAGTACAGCATCACATAACCAATGCTCAACAGTATATAACAAAACTAAAGCACAATAAAAACAAATGTATTGCATCATTTTAAACAGAAATAGTGCATTACATTATAAAGAACGGGGTCATATCAAAAGATCGCTGCATAGAAAGAAATCTGATCACATGAAAGAGTCATGTTTCCTTAGCATTTCCTTAATTTTTCTCTTTAAACAAAATCCCTTTGTCGCATTCCTTTTACAGCATTCTTTAAATATTAACATATTTCATTATTTCAGATTGTTGGTATATTGTTCATGGGAGTCGGTATTTGGCTAGTGGCTAGTCCCGACAGTTCTACCGCAATAAAAAATCTCGTACACATACAAGTTAGCATAACGGCGCTTAATGCTGTAGGGTACGCCGTCCTGGGTATAGGCTCGTTTATATTTTTCATTGGGTTTTGTGGTTGCTGCGGCGCCATCAGAGAAAGTGCGTTTATGCTTGGTGTGGTGAGTTATTTTGTTTATAACACTCTTTTGTATTACATTTGTCTCTCGCCGCTGATTCCAGTGAGAACGGTATCAGTTATTGGTGTGCTAGATTATTGTTTAACCTTTCAGGATCCCAGGAAACAAAGTTTAAGTTAACTGATAGTCTGTTAGCCGTCGATGGCATAAAAATTACGCTTACTATTAAATCAATCAATTAATCAATCAATCAATCAATCACTCAATCAGTCAATCAATCAATCAACCAATCAATCAATGTATTACATATAATTAGTCATCTGTGTTTTCTGTTTTATTATTATTTTGTTTGTTAATTAGATTTATGTGTAACCCTTAAACATTTTGAGACTGTGTCCTTCAAAGGTTATGTCTCATGTTGGTTTATAATTTTGTATTGTTGTATGTTTATACCATAACAAAGTATTTTTCATATGAACTGGTACACTCAAATCTAAACTTCATTGCTCTGTGTTGTCATTTGATGACGCATTGCACTTGGTTTTACATATATCAGTAATATTTTAAGACTTTGTCCTTTGATGGCTATCCCATGTTAGTTTGATTTCGTATTGTTGTACGTTGATACAATTGCAAGGTTTGTTCTTATAAAACTGTACCTTCAAATCTAAACATCATCGCCATGTTTCTTCATATCGATTCATTGGATATAAATACATATATATATATATATATAAAATTTCAGTCAGTAAAAAGTGATCCATTTAATCACCCAATAATAGGTTTGTGAGGGTCGAGGTGAGCAGTGCCTCAATAAACTGTACAAAGATATATATGGGTCAAGTTATATATATATGTATGTATGTATGTATTAATCTTAAAGGGTCACACCAAATTCTCAACAAATAATAAACCCTAGCTTGAGCTTAATTCTGTTATGGAATTTGTTAATAAACCAAAACAAAAAGCAAACAAAAAATTAAAGAAGACTTATATTCATAGAATATCGTAAAAGATACTTCAAAGTTGTCATAACCATTTGAATATTCCTCTACGCTTGTGTAACTGCACATTTAGTGGAATGGGTGGTATAATGGTAAAACACCTAATCCATGATCGGAGGGTCGTGGGTTAGATTCTCCGCCACGGCTACGTGTGGTGTCCTTGAACAAGACACTGTTTTGACAATTACTTAGTACTGGTTCTACCCAGGAAGACTTCGAGCGTGATTCAAGTTGTGAGATCTTGTTTCACAATCGAAGTAAAATAAATAAGCTTAAACTAACTGCACATACAAAATGACATGCGAGAAAGTATTCGTATTCTGGTGTTAATAAACTTGAATATGTCCTATTTTGCCATTATATTTTACTAACGCGTCGTCTGTCGAGACATGCAGCCTAGCGGTGTATAACGTTTGTTTTAAGCGTGTTAACCCATTTAAACCACGTCGGAGAAACATATCCCGCATTTAAAAAAATAACGCACATGATTCATTTATACATCTCGAAAAGAAACAATTGCCTTATGTAAATTATGTAATGGGATATTTTGTCACTACACGTGTTATATCTTTTGGCAAGTGTATAGAATAACTTTGTTCTTATAATAGCTTTTTACTAACAATTATTCAAAACTTTATTTAAATTTTGTATATGTTTTATCAACATAGAGTTAAAACCTCGTTGACTAGGTCAGAATGCAAGTTATATTCATATATAGAGCTTATCCGAATATTAACGGCATTAACTTGACAATAAACTTGAACGATATGGGTAATTATGGAATTGAGAGCTATATGATATCGTAAACATAACTAATAAATACATAATTCACCATAAGGAAGAACAAAACAAATATAGTTTATTCTGCCAAAGCTATGCTTTAAGATGGTTTATAAAGAGCTTTATACAATATGTGGATTTTAAACTATCACTAAGCCAAAGAACTGTTTATGTAAACATTCCTTGATATCTTGATGTGGTTAATGACTTAAAGTAACAAGCAAGCGGGTGTCTAACGAATGATCTCATGTTATGAACTTCATAAAAATAGTATTATATATCCCATATATTGTCACATATTGTAACCAATTCACAGGTTGTCAATTTCAAACAACCCCGTTAACCAGATTTATAGTCTCCAACAGTCAATTTAATTCATTTGTGTTACTCAGCACAATCCTCCAGGTTTATACACACCAGCCGTCAATTAAATTAATTTGTTTTACTCAGCAGAATCCTCCAGGTTTATACTCTCCAGCCGTCAATTTAATTAATTTGTTTCATTCAGCACAGTCCTCCAGGTTTATACTCTCCAGCCGTCAATTTAATTTATTTGTTTTATTCAGCACAATCCTCCAGGTTTATACTCTCCAGCCGTCAATTTAATTTATTTGTTTTACTCAGCACAGTCCTCCACAGTTATACTCTCCATCCGTCAATTTAATTAATTTGTTTTGCTCAGCACAATACTTCAGGTTTATACTCTCCAGCAGTCAATTTAATGAATTTGTTTTACTCAGCACAATCCTCCAGGTTTATACTCTCCAGCAGTCAATTTAATGAATTTGTTTTACTCAGCATAATCCTCCAGGTTTATACTCTCCAGCAGTCAATTTAATTAATTTGTTTTATTCAGCACAATCCTCCAGGTTTATACTCTCCAGCCGTCAAGTTAATTAATTTGTTTTACTCAGCACAATCATTCAGGTTTATACTCTCCAGCCGTCAATTTAATTAATTTGTTTTACTCAGCACAATCATCCAGGTTTATACTCTCCAGCAGTCAATTTAATTAATTTGTGTTACTCAGCATAATCCTCCAGGTTTATATTCTCCAGCCGTCAATTTAATTTATTTGTTTTACTCAGCACAATCCTCCAGGTTTATACTCTCCGGCAGTCAATTTAATATATTTGTTTTACTCGGCACAATCCTCAAGATTTATACTCTCCGATTATTTATAACCGCCATTATGCGACTACCCCACGGAAAATTTCTTGTTTTCTATTCTGGTATTTTGCCTATATTAATTATATTTACACTGATATTTTGGCTGTGTCCTTTGAATAATATGACTTACGTTGGTCATATATATTTTCTTATTGTTGGAAACTTCGTTCAGTTATACACAATGACAATCATATCAGGCAAATTCTGTACCAACATATGACTATGTTAAATTGAGCATCCAAAACCTTTATTCTTAATTATGTTGGCATTATCTGAAAGAAATTTGGCGGTCTTTTTTTATTATCCTCTACACATCTTTTTTTTACTAAACCGTTTTGTAAATGAGAAAATGTTTTATAGAAACAGACGGATTTTCGGCTACTTACTGACACAATGTTGTAAACTCTTATCCTGGAATAAAATGATGCGTTAGCTATCTATCAGAAACATGCTTTTTCCGTTTACCGTGAATATCGGTGTTTTGCATTTTAAAAGAGTTATAACCCGTATGAAATAAGTTATTTCCTTTGGCGCCATCGTCCCCATGGTGAATTTCTTTCTTAAATGTTTCAAATAACTTTTCTGTTGTTGAGAAAATGAACATCATGAACATACGGTATACAAATGAACTAATTCAAAATAACGAGCTTTATTTCATTAGTCACGTGTCTCCTTTGTAAATGATTCGTTTTACATTTTAAGTATATTTTATGTAAATTGAAATTGTTTTACTTGAATTCCATTTCTGGCAATATATATTTACATATTCACAAGGTTATATGTATCATTGTTATATAATGTCATAACACATGAGATCAGGATATTCGGGGTTGAGTTAATTAGTTAAATAACCAATAATAAAATAACAAAAAGAAAATTTATTCCCTGCAGGAAACATAAAATTCAAAGGACACACAGTGCATAAGATATCATAATAAGTACTACTTACAGCACAAACGTAGATACTAAGTGACCACTTAAGAGACCGTCCTAAATCGGTTAGTAGTAAACCCACCACTGAGGAAGATTTTGAAACTAGGTTACGTTTTGGAAGTTTTTTCAGATTCTCAAAGGAAATATACGTTCATTTAACCTTTAATCTGATTATCTGCGCACTTACTTCTGTAACATATACGTTTTTTCTTCTTACACTACATGTAATGTCATTCGATCACTGCTGTCGTCTCAGCAGACATTCAAGTGCTGATTTCTGTTTTTCTTTACTTTTAATATATAGATTTTTAATGGAATCAGTTTCATTTATTAAAATAATTTATTACATAGTAACTATTGACATGAAAATGCAGTGATCACAAGTGAACAATAATTGATATTATATCGAAAGCAGAACTTATTCTTATTATTTTTATTATATGATTGAAAAAAATGAGAATACCATTAATAACTTCACTGTTTCTGACAGTGAAATTTTCAATAATAATTCACTGAGAAATATGTAGAATTCATCAGAAATCATAATATAACATGTAATACTGTTATATATATATATATTCTTTCAGTACGTTATATTCATGGTTGTTTTACTCTGTGGCGAATTAGCAGCAATAATCTATGTTGCCTTAGAAAAAACTCAAGTAAGTATTTGTTTTATTATTTTCAAGAATATGTATCACGGTGTATGCATAGTAGACTTTAGCCTGTTAAAAAAAGGAACACCGACGGTGAGGCTAAACGTTCCTTAACGACAATTTAACTTTTTTTCTGCAGTACAGCTTTGACCATGTGTGTCAGTGATACATTTCACCATGGTTTCATATGTCCAGGATCCCTACTATTATTTGGCATATTAACCGCAATCCTGTGCGGAATAATTGAAAAATGTATACATTTTAACAGCACCATTCCTGATACACGGCAGCTATATCATTACTATTTAACCAATTACTTTCCAACTTAGCAATTTGATCTTTCACTTCATCTAAAATAGACTGATCAATCAGAATTGTCTGGAACATTCTTCAAATCAAACATGACAGAACAAGTCGCACTTTTTTCATCATTCTTATCTAAATGTCTAACAATATTCCGTGATAGTAAATACACTATCTGGAATGCAAGATTATTTGCAATATTGCTAGATGATGTTGTCATAAAAAATCATCTGTAGACAAAAATATTAAATAGTCAGTGGAAATACATAATCTTTCATGTAATGTAATACAAAACTTTACAACAGAAGTTCCATTGAATGATATAAAAGTAAACTTCTGAACTTAATCACAGTATTACTAAGATAATCTATAAATAACTCTTCCCAAAGTCAATGATTGCATGAGAGCCCTATACTGCACACGTCGTCATATCAGCTTTTTCTTGTTTCAGCTAACTCCTATTCCACGATATATGCTTTCTCCCAAATACCACAATCCATCGTGCATATCACACCAAACTACATAATAATTATATACATTAGTTACACCGTTAAAACAACTAATTACTAGAGCAGCATCCATGTAATTGCCATTATGCAATCTGCTTTATTACCCACAAACACTAGTGAATACCACGTGAAATCGAGAGATAATTAGACATAACAATTTCGCCACTTATCGTCTGCTAGTAACTATAGGATAAAGTTGAGGATTGTTCACCAGAGGTCTACAATAAACTGAACAATGATTGAGGTTGAAAAATCAATGTCCTTGACTACCAAGGGTGTATAAGTATCGGATTCAATTAATTGCATCGTTTACTAATATTTTAAACTATTCTCTCATCAGTATTAATTATATTTAAATGCATTTACTTTATTATGTTTTTTATATATTTTTATTAACATAAATTCTGTGTTTCGTAACTAATAATGCATTTACGAAAATTATAATGCAACTGTGTAACTATGTTGTACACGCACGTTGGATTTTGTAAGTATTTATTTATGTTTAATCTTATCCCTTGTTAACCCATAGTGTGTGTTAAGTAAGTTGTAATGAATTTACTTATTTAAGTTTTGGTTATTTGTTGATGTTTATATCAAAGTGCATTGACTTTCTTCTTATTATTATTACTTAATTATGTTTTAATTATCGTTGGCACATATTATCTATCACGAAAATTCCAATATCTTACTTATGTTTTGGTTCTTTGTTAAAATTGTTGTGATGCATTTACTTTATTATGTTACGTTGTTACAATACGTTTATTATTGTTTAGTTCTAGGTTAATACTTATTGTGTGCAAAGTTGTGGTTATGTATTTATTCAGTTATATCCATGTTCTCCGTTAACAGTTATTTTGTAATATCTGTGCCAAGTACTTTTTAGTTCACGGTTATTTTTTGTGTGTTATTGAATATGCAACATATTCACTTTATTATAGTTGAGGTATTCGTTAACAAACATTCTGTGATACATGTTTTGCAATATATTTACATCATTACAATCTACGCATTCATTAACACACATTCTTTGATATATTAATTGTAAATATTTATTTCATTATAGTTTAGATATTTGTTTACAGCTATTTTGTATCATATAAATTGCAACATATTTACTTTATTACAGTTTTGGTATTATTTAACAAACATTTTGTGTTATATTTATTACAACATATATATTTTTTTTAATTTCAGTCACCAAAAATATGGTGACCCATTTAATCACCCCGTAATAGGTCTGTGCATATTGTATAAGCTATATAAATGGGGAGTTTTTTTTATGTCATTACACTTATATAGAAGATCTCCACCAGAATGATTGATTTTAACATTATTTTTTATCATAATATATTTCTAAATTAATCAAAAGACAAAAGTAGCAAGAAGAATAAGATATAATTATAATAAGAATAAATTATCAAGACAAACAAAAATTATTACAGATATCTTTTCATTTCATACATCTGGCTTTTCACCATGTAAAAGTAAAGACATTTTCCCCCGAAAACCAACCCTTCAGTATGACATATAAAAGAATTATTATACAATGTTTTATTTCTACCAGTTATTCCAAACGTTTTAAAACGTTGTTAAAAAAAATACAGTACAAAAAATAGCAAAAAAAAAAGGCTAAATATTTCTTTTGGAGATGTGACTTCGCTTTTCCAAGTGAGAACAAAAAACGAAAAGAGAAACAACAGGGAACACATTTCATTTAATAGATGATTGGTCTAGGCAACAGTTATGAGTAACAGTTGACCCTGTTAATTTTATTTTTTTTTAAAAAAACAAAACAAACAAGCAAAAGGAATTCAATTAAGTAACAATATTACTACAATAAAGATTCATATGCATTCCAGTATTTTTCAAATTTCACTAATGTATCATTATTTTTTTGCATTTATTTTTTCAATTTGGTATAATATTTTATTTGTGGTTTGTAATTGTTGAAAACTGGTTGTCTTCCATCTAACTTGCACTTATAAATGTAATATTTTGGATGTAGTATTAATTTATTTAGTACACTGTCGTATTAAATTGATCCAAAGATAATATCTTTCACAGACCATTTTGGTTGAACGTTTGTATTTTCGTCAGTGCGTAGAGTTTCAAAATTAGCCCAAATGTTTTTTGCATATTTACACTCCCAAAAAAGATGCGTAATACTTTCTACAAAAAGTGCAACGTCTAACGTCTTTATCTTCTTTTTTGTCAATAAATAACTTGTAGTAGTAATTCTGTGATTTATTTTGACGTGAAACTATTGTAGCTTGGTGTCTCTAGTGCAACTAAATGATGTTAAAATATGTACGGCAGTAGAACTAAATTGGGATCAAGGAGATTTCATAGTCCTTGGAATTACTATGTCTACTTATTTAGACAGTATGATCAATTTAAACTATGAAAAAAATAAATAATGAACTAAATTATTGTTACGTTCATGGCCCAAAAGAATACTCAATCCTTTTGGAAAGATAACGGTTTTACAAAGTTTAGCTTTACCGAAACTTAATCATCAGTTTTCTTCATTACCAAATCCGCCTGAAAATCATGTTAAGCTGTTACAAAATATGTGTTTTAGATTTCTATGGAACAATAATCCAGACAAAATAAAAAGAAACGGTGCTACTCAAAGCTACGAATATGGTGGACTTCGAATGATTAATATTAAACAGTGCATATGTTTTTTTAAACTATCTTGGATAAGACTACTTTTATTTGATGGAAAAAAATGTATGAAAATCCGTAAACAAATGTATCCCTTTACCACAAAGATGATAATTTTTGGTAATGATTTTATGAACAATAATTTACATAAAATAGGCAATCTGTTTCTGGAAAGATGTTTATGAAAGTCTTAATGTATTAATATCTGCTACAAAACCATTGTAATGGAAACAATTTTAACTCAACCTCTTTATTACAACAATAACCTTAAGATAGTAAGGTCAAGCGTTTTTTTTTTACAAAAGATGGTATGAATAAGGCATAAAAATGATCAATGATCTGATAAATGAAAACGGTAATCTTCTGTCCTTTAGATCATTTAAAGAAATTGTGTCTGTTGATTCAAATTTTATAGAATATAAAGGCATGATTGCCGCAGAACGAACTTACCTTCAAATTCAACTTATAGTTTCTGTTATAACAAGTACAAAGAAAGGTTGTCGTGTTATTTATGATTTACTTAATAGGTCCAGTGTATTACCAACATCCATTTCTAAATGGAATCAATACGGACTAAATATAGAAAGGGAATGGAATAAATTATTTACTGCAATATATATACTTCGTTACAGTTTCGGTATTCATTAACAAACATTCTATATTATGTTGTATTCATTGCAACTTATTTACTGTATTACACTTTTTGGTATTAAGTAATACACATTCTATGTTATTTTTATAGCAATACATTACTTTTATTATAGTTGATGAATTCAATAATACACATTCTGTTTCATGTACATTGCAACACATTTACCGACTTAATTATTCGTTAAAATATATTTTGTATCTTGCACATTGCAAGAAATTTAACTGATTAAGGAAAGTTAATATTAATATAGTTCTGCTTACCGCAATAAAGAAAACAATTAAATATTACTGCAACGGTCATAAAGTAAACTTCAAATGAAAGAAGTGTTGACGTTGAAGCAATAAACAATAATTATAGATAAAGTCCTAACGCAACACACAGTTATTGGCCATTGAGCATAATAGTAAAAACTGAAACAAATACGACTGAATACCACAACTGTTTTAATAATTTGACAATTCAGGTTTGTGAAGTTAAAGTGGTCTTTAAATACGTCATAATAGCCCAAGTAGAAAGATCGATTATTCCTCTCAAAGATTGTAAATTATAAATAAAATGTAATATTTCCAAAACTGGCATTCATCGAGTAATTTAAGTAGCACAATTTAAACTGGATATCCCACATGCTTCCTGTCATAGTTTGGAAATGACGTCAAACCAAATTCAAATGTGCATATAGAAACATGCCAACATAAAGATGATACTTCAGCTCCGGTTGATTTCTTTATTAGGCATTTGTTAATTAGTTTTACAAGGAAAAAATTGAATTACAAGACATGTTGGAATACACTATTTGGTGTTTCTTTATTCAATGACAACACTATACCATAATTAACATGACAATTCTTTGGCTATATCCCTTTATTTTAAACATCTAGAGTAGCACAGAGTATGCAGAATTAGTATTTGAACCTTTACTAATGTATATTGATAGGCTATATCATAAAAAAAAGAAATCCACCGTAACTACCATATTTTGTTTTTGTGAAACACATTTTTGTTAAAAGAGGCATCTGTGCTGATTATGGTATTTGTATAATACTACTGATAATTTATACAAAATTAATTACTTTAACCGTTGAACATATAAGTTAATCATTAATCGTGATATACCTTTCAACGATTGCTTTACTTGTTTATTTTGAGAACATGTTTTCCAGAGCATTGCAATTAATCGACAATCATCGACATCAACATTGTCCTATACTTACTTTTGTTTTGTTTATAATGTTACAATGTGTTAGTTTCTGTCTCTCATCCTACATTCAAAAGATGTTCACAGTAAACAAAACAATAAATAGATACCAAACGCTTAAAAAAGGTAAACTAATCAAACTGAATGAAAAAAAAAATAAATGATACGTTAACCATAAACAAACTGTAAAGTCTCGTATTCTTGAAGTTTGATTAAACTACTAAGGTGGGGTCACTAAAACCCAAAATCAGGGTTTAATTTAAATTGAAGTGAAGTTTAACACATTGTATATATAAAAAATGTTTTAAAACTGTTAACCAACATCTATACTAGTATCTCTTCAACAGCTTAAGACTTTAGGCATAGCACTTGTAGCCTACAGAAACATATCTAAGTTTGCGTCGTCCTATAATTCAGTGCAGAAATATGCTAAATGCCTTTATTTTTATGTTGTTTAAGCGTGAGTATGCTAAAACTGATCGACATGTAAGACGGTTGGTTTCCAGCATGAATGATCTGCTATCTCGATTACTATTGTAACTGGATGGTGAGAGATGTAAACTGTTTTATTGTTTTCTTACGTGCGCCAAAAATAAATATATTTATGATCGTATAGTACTACAGTTTGGCAAAGGTTCCGGTAAAATAGACAATATATTAATCTGAACTAGACGGTCTGACATCTTTACTGCTCGTTAACGTGAAAAATGAGAAATATATTGTTCTGTCTGAAATCCAAGTTTAAAAGCCATACATTTTCAAATACAGGTCAATATTTTTTGAATTGATTGTCAGCAAGTGATTGATTTGTTGTATAAAATGTATTTTCTGAAACCTTTTAGAAGAAAAAGTATATCTGATATTAATAGGTCATTATAAAGAATAAGAAGAAAATATTAGCGAAACAAAGAGTTGTGAAGCGGTCCTCCATAGCCGAGTAGTCTAAAATGCCGTTTCAAGAGGACTAACCTATAATCGTAGATTCAAGCCCTGTAGGTTCAAAACTATGTGAGAACATTTACAGGGCAAACATGTCCTAGATAAGTGCCGGTCAAGAAATGTCATCAGTCATTATAAGTATTATACATGTTGCGTTTATATAGAGCCGATGGTTATACTTCAAAATAAAATGAAATTTAAAACGTAATAAATATTAATGTTGAGCCCGTGGTTTAGTGTCAGAGCATCGGATCAAGGATCTGAGGTTCGAGAGTTTGGTCCTCCCCCATGGCTATGTGTGGTGTCCTTGTGATACCTAGGAAAACTTCGAGCGAGATTTGTTAGGTTTTAATATATTTTCGCATACATATAAATACGTAAACAAACGTGTAATATACATATAAATACGTAAAAGACGTGTAATATACATGTGCATACGTAAAAAACGTGTAATATGCACATAACTACGTACACAAACATGTGGTGTATACATAAACGTGTAATATACATATAAATACGTAAAAGACGTGTAATATACATGTACATACGTAAAACACGTGTAATATACACATAACTAAGTAACAAACATTTGGTATGAATATAAACGTGTAATATACATATGAATACGTAAAAGACGTGTAATATACATGTACATACGTTAAAAACGTGCAATATACATATCAATACGTAAACAAACATATAAAAAAGCAAATTAAAGGCTTAATGTTAAACAGATATAAGACTTATAACTTATAACAGATTACGACAGATTGCCAAGTGTTTGAACTATAATAGGTGAACATGTAATAAATAAAAGTATAGGTAAAATTTGTCCATTAGACTTAACGTCATTAAGTATCTTAATAAATATTGATGAAACGAAATCCGATACCATTAATACTATAGTCCTCAAAGAACTTTCAAACGAACTATCACGACCTTTCTGTGATCTCTTCAGCCACTCCCTACGCCTATCTAAAGGATCTTAATCTTATTAACCTTACCATGTAAAATATCCTTCTTACCACAACTGATGCTGGACATAGAGAGAACTAGTGTTGGTTTCAGTGAAGTGTTATAGTGAATATTGAGTGGTATGGTTACCAAAGACAAAAGTGAGCAAACCCTTCCAAACGTCTACATGATAAAATACCTCTATCTGAAATCATCAGTTGGTGATCTTAAATGGAAGTTTGTGAAATCGATATTTATAATTGCACTGTTTGAAACTGTACAATTATCATAAATTATTCACCGAGAATCTCTAAATATCTAATTCAAGAAAAGGCATAAATTCAGATACATGTAGATTTTAAATAGTAAAAGTTTTATTGTTATATTGAACAAAGTGTGTTTTTCGTGTTGTTTTTATTAGAAATTAACTTTAATTATTGTTAACGAGGAAGGAAATATTTCAGATTCTAAAAGAACGAAATGAATTAAAATGCAGTGACATGTAAATTTACTATCAGCATGTAAATTAAATGATACAAATGAAATGATAAATAGCAATACATGCGATATTATAATTATCGATAGACTTTAATTATTATAAAAACAAGTTTTTAATAACTTTACATTGCTCAAATATAATTAAAATGTAAAAAAAAAATGTGCATTTACCGTATGGCAATTCTAACAACTTAAACAAATCAACCGATCGTCACTTTATTGATAAAACCAAATTGGTAATGGATGAACAACAGCAACCAGAGCGAAATTGAGAACAACACTAATGATATCAACAACACCACTGAACAAATATATCGCAAGACAGCATATATTTTTCATTTCAAAAATCACTTCCATTTTTTAGTCCTTGGAAGCGGGAGGTTCAAGGTTTGATTCCTAATGGAAGCACTTGTCGTTTTTCTAATGAGGCCACTTGAACACCCAGCAGCTAGTTTAATCTAGGGGTACCGAATGTCTAACAGTAAGACGCCTGGCAAGGATAGCTTTCAGGAAGTAAAATATGTGTTTCATAAGCCCATTATGACTGGCCCTTTTAATAAACAAATAAAGTTCACTTTATTTTACATGTGTGAAGTGGGTGACAATTTAACTGTGATATGTTTTCATTGAAACACGGAAATGAATTTGGAAGTGAAATTTAATTAGCTGTTATTTTGTCTTATTATATTAAATACTGTTATTATCCCATCGTAATTACCGTGAATTACTATTTACACTGCCTATATTTTAATTATATCTATTAATTTACATCTTTTATCTTCAGATTGAGACAATGGTCAGCAATCAACTATTTGCTGACATACGAAATTATACTGGAAGCAGGAACGATTCGGCAATAGATTTCATCCAATTAAAGGTAAAGGAATAATCAAATCTAGTATACATCTTTCAGGACACGTAACATTAAAAGCATACAGCCACCCAACAGTGTAAGCATAATTGATACATATAAAACTTATAATACAAATCACCATCAGTACGAAACAAAAAATAGAAAAAGTGGCAACAATGACCACCACATCAACGTATTTATGATAACATATTGCAATCTATGGCACCCATAGGTTTTGTTTTGAAACACATTATAAATCTGTTCCCTCTTTTACCAACATATTATAGTATACAAGGGTTGTTAGATGAATTATGGGATTTCTTTTAATAGAGAGCGACTTTTGGAATAAAAATAAAACATTTATATATCTTTTGAAGGGGTATTAAATTTTCTCTTAAATACAGAAAACTATAGTTTGATACACAAAACAGTTAAAATTCTGTATCAGATATTCTACAGTCTACAACGGCTACCTGGAGCACGGCACAAGTTATAATGATGCCATGTACCACGTCGAGCATTTTATACAAAGCTTCTCATTCTTTCTCGAGGTATTTCCCATTTATTCGCATGCATTTTTTATGAAGATTTAGCAATTTGTTAAATTTAACTCCATACCATTATTGGTCAAATGATGAGAAAATAAACTGGGTTTCTACCTTAAGTTCATCTATGGATTCAAACTTTCTATTCGTATTCGATTCGATCTTCACATTCTCGTACCATTCAACACACTCACGTGAAGTGCTTACTCGTTTTTTCCAGTTCGTCCGGTTTTGTAGCCTCTGGAGCGAGCGCTTACTTTGTTAAAGTCTTTTTCAAATTCACATGTATTGTTGAAACAGAAAACAAACTCCGCCGAAATATCTCTAACAGTTAATCGCCTGTCTTGATAGATAGCACGTCTAACCTTTGTGGTAACGAATCTGACTAATAGTGTTCTACCACATCGAGAGTCATCAATAGAATATCGTCCTTTCCAAAATCGACAATACCATTTAACACTAATGAACAACTGCATTTTTGTTTTGTTCTTGTTATAAACATTTAATTATCTTGGTCGATGTTTTGCCTAATCTAACAAAAAACATGAATGCCGCTTTTGTTCTAACGTTGCAAGTTGACGTCATTTTTTTATCTTATTTTTCAAAAGCAACACTTCCTGTTGTAACTCCGCGATGGATACTGCTATACAGTTTAAATTTATCGAAAACAACGTTATGACGTTAGTTATGCGTCAGGTGATCCGTAAGCTTGTGATTATAATTTAAACAATGTATTATGTTTGGATTTTTGACGTACTCTGGGTAGCGATACATACATTGCCACTAAAACGAATGCTGCATATATAAAGTGTAAAGTTATCACTTTTATCTATTTTTTATATCTAATATATATATATATTCTGTTGTACAAACAGAAACCGCACAATATGCAATTATATACTACAATACGTAAATTACAGGAAAAGTACACGAACTTATCGAACAACCCTCGTATACTTGAAAACTGAATACATTAAATCGAAAAAAACATCTAGGTCTGCCATTGCTTGAAGAATATTTAAGTACCTAGTCGGAATTAATCTTTGAAATCTTTCTCTGGGCTACATCCACGGTATCTGTTTTATCAACAATAATTTCGTTATTTTCGTATAAAGGGCAATAACTATCACACCCGTACTATATTACGCTATAATGCTCAACATAAAACACACCACCAGGGAATCATTAACGATAATATCACGAGTCTGTTTTTCTACTTTGACTGTGAATCTGATAGATGTTCTATTTTGAAGATGTGTAAAACATGTCACAGAAGCAAGGTTAATTTGGCACATATATCAACAAATTGGTGTGTAAAGGTACCAACTGCTTTTTTATTTCATATAACCTTAGTAACTTATTGCTCTAATGAGATGATATATAGTTAAATTGTACAGAATTACAATTCTTTGGTAAACATGCAGTTTCTTAGCAAACTATAAAATTAAAATACTTTTAATGTACAATTGGTTGTGAAACATATGGGAATATGTTCAGATGTTTAATTGTCTAATTATCGATCATTACATCAAATAAAACGTGTTTGTGGGTGACGTAACCGATCCAAGTTAGTTTGAACTAGTTTGGCAGTACTTTACCTACATTGTTGTTATCTACATCTTATTCATTGTGCTTTATAAATATCTTACATAGGTTTAAGGTTCGGATAGAACATTCCGTCTCTAGGGATAACTGTTTTTGTACTTTTTATTTTTTTACTTATTTATTTATTTCTCATCATTTACACATTAATTTATATATACAGTGAAAGGAAAAAGAAAGTATACATACCTATAAACGTCGACAGGTCAAGGAACAATAAATGTATTGTATATAAATTTTGTATATTTATATTTCATCAAATTGTTGAATAAAAAAACAAACATTTAATTCATTTCAAAGCAAAACAAAAAGAAAAAAAGTCAGTTCATTTTCCATCAAATGAATAAGCTTAGCCAATAATGAAATAATTTTAAAAACCAAAATGTATACTTTCTTTTTCCTTTCAGTGTATATATAAAAAACATACATTACAATATCACATAAGAAAATGTACATATGTCATTCTGAAATTGAAATATAAGAGACCATATTAAAATATCTAAGAAAACATACATTCAATTTATACATGTATTACATTATATTTTAACGGCAATTAATAATAGTATAATACATAATAAAAAATAAAAATTGAACAACGGACGTAAATCGTAATCCTACGTTATGTCTTCTTTAAATAACCGCACAATTTAAAACTGTAAATAAAAATACTTTACTAAAATTTGACAATGAAAAATTGCGCCCGGATACTACCCTAATAAATGTCTTAAAGAAGCACTTATCATATCAAATCAGATTTGTTATGACTTGATTTACGGCAGTTGTTCAATGTATTGCACTACCTTAGTCGACTGTTTATCTGCACTTTCTGTTAATTTTATTTTTAACATGTTTTAAACGTTCTACTGATTTATCATCTGGTTTTACTTCCTGCTCTGTATTGCTTTATCATTAACCTGAGATATTGCATTGCGATGTCAGAGCAGATTTCTGGATGAGCAGGTGTTCTTCTATACAACTGCCATCAAATATCGATCGAAGTGTGTCAATCAGTTTACTTCCTACATGTATATATGACATCAGATAATAAGTTTTAGCACTTTCTAAATTGTCTGTTTTTGGTTCACGTTTTCTTTCAGTCTTTATCTCAAACTAGTATTTTAACAAAACCATAATGGGCTTTTCTAAACTTCACGTCCATATTATGTAAAGATTGACACCTCTTGAACGAGTTTTGTGTGTATCATAATAGAAATATTGCATATAGAATTATTTTACTTAATTCCAAATACTTCATTTATTATAAAACATACATTTAAAACATATCCTTTTCATTTCTTACTTCTTAGTACATCTCTCAATCAATGTTTTTTTTTTCGTCGATTATTTCTAGTCATTTACATTTGTTATATTTTATCACCACAAACTAAATGACAAACAAAAAAGTAAAAAAATGTTTCAATATACATTATTCTAGATATATAATACTCTATCTTGTATTAGAAATAAATACACATAACAATTTAGGAATTTGAGACGCACATTTCAAAACATGAGAAATCAATCGCGTTTTAAACAAAGTTCCATTATTACAAGACATCTTAAAAACATAGGATTGCGTCTGATGATATGAATAAATTCCATCCGCCTTCTCTTGTCCCTTTGCTTGACATTTATTGCCGATGTTCGTAAATATTTTAAAACGTATCAGATGAAAAACAAGATTTAGTGTTTCTAGTTGCTTTTGTTATATTTCAGTTTCAATGTTGCGGAGTTAACAACTTTACAGACTACAGAACAAGTTATTTCTTCCAACAAGAAATGGTAATGTTTCTATATTCGTCTGCTATATATAGTTTAAACTCAGTGGCTTTCATAAGTCAAAGTACTTGCAATAACTTTTACTTATACCTCCTCATCCAACAGTATTTCACCAATATCCAATGGCGATAATAGTGGTGTGAGTCCTAAACGCATGTATCACGTATGAAGCTTTCATGAACATACATCAAGTGTACACCATTTCTGTAATTGCTTTTTCTCAAAAAATTATAATGACACAATGGACTCCTCTGAATCTTTACAATACCTTTTAATTATCTTTAACGATAGTGAAATGATAATTTCAGAATATGTCTGTTCCTGATAGCTGTTGTCTACATGCCTTAGATGATGATTTATTTCAACCTATGGAGCACGCAAAGTGTCAAACAGAGGCAAAGAATGAAAATGTTAATGGTGACCAATTATTTACAAATGTAAGTATAAAACCAGAGACTTTACTTTTTCTGTGAGTAAACAAACCGGAATAATTCCTTTGCAAAAATTTCTGAAAACTTGTTTCATCTTAACTGACACATTGTTTCAGACCGTATTTGCCTTAATAGATAGATGTTCAATGGGATACGGATACGTTTAATTCAGATGATTGGTCTGCCACAATGCACAAATACAAACATTCCATATTTTAAGTACGACAAGGACAATAAAACCTTACAGAAGACGAAAACAAGAGGAATAAGTGTCAAGGAAATGTTAATGACAAAAATTGCTTGCTTCCACGTCGTGGTTTGCTAATCATATTCCCATTGAAAGATGAACAAAAGTAACAGTCTATAAATTTATAGGTTCTAGACATGACTTTCCAATATACCACTGTTATATCCAATAAACAGTCAAATCTTACCATTTAAAAACACAAAAAGTTGGGAAACCCTGTTGAATCTCCCTATTGAAATCTCTTTCTTTCTATTTTGTCTATAAATTTTTGTATTACTCGAAATATTCTTTATAAATTACTAGTATTGAGCTTTTTCGTATTCAATGCATATTATACCAAATTGAAAATCGTACGGAACAATATCATAAAATCCGTAATGAAAAGTCAAATCACTGTTACGGAAGCAAATTACACAAGCTTCAAAAGCATTTTTCGGTATCCTTTCCACATAATGTTTTAAATGTATAATTTTATTGCTTCAATATTAAATGTATGCTTAATATATGTACTTATCTGAATACAATGTTGTTTAAACCAAATAAATCAGATTTGCATTGGGGTTAAAGCAAGCAACGTTAGATTAGAAATAAATATTTTTGGTATAAAACAAAAAAAAAAATATGTACAATGCAGAGAAAGTGACAACAGCAGTTATCACCTTTTAGGGGTCAGTAGAAATAGCCATCACTGATTGAGAGCTTTAACCTGGGTTACGATTGCATCAATCTCGCCCTTACTGCCGCCGTCACATCATAAAACGTGACATTGTGGATAAATGTTATCCCGCCGTAAGAGTAGTCCGGATTATCTTACTAATGCGTCTGCATTTTGATGTGAATGTTATCAAACATAATAATAAAGACACTGACACAGCCAGGTAATCAGATATGTAAATAATTAGAATGTTTAAGAGGAAATAATGTACGTGACAAATGCGTTTTCTTCCTGATATAAAAATGAAATATAATATACTCACTGTTTTATAATGTACAGACGTCATTCATTAGTTTCTGGGTTTCGTATATCATTATATGCATTTATATTTCAGGGATGTTTCGTAATAATGAAAGAATTAATAGATGACAATAGCGAAATTCTTATAGGAATATTAGCTGGGATAATTGTTTTAGAGGTAACGTACCATTTTATATAAAAAATAGCTTTATGTCTCGGATAAAGGCATGCCTTGGTAACATATGACACACACGCACGCACGCACGCACGCACCTTAAATATATAAACTTTTATTATTCACAACACGTACATTTTATATAAGTGATATACTTTGATTTCATATAAATATGTTAATATACTCTTTAAAATAAGCCAATGTAGAACTGTATTACACTGTTGTAACCTATTAGATTGTTTTTACATTTTATATAAATATCATGCATACCCCCATGACATGTAAAACACCTTACGGCTGCATCCTATGAACAATGCTAAGCTCTTTTGCTAAGATGCTATTTTGCTTTTTACCTTACTGACTATAGATATTAAAGTACTAGACCCAGATACCAAATTTTTTATTTGATCCTTTTTTTTAAACTACATCATCTTCGGACAATAATGTTCCTATAAATTATCCGTTCATTGATACCTAACTCACATTTATCTTTTCTTTATTACAGATCCTTGGTTTAGCATTTGCAGTTTTCCTGTGTCGTCATAGAACTGAATATGACTATTACGATGACTGAACCTAAGATAATGATAATTATGGTGATCATCCACGTGACATTTGGATATTTTGATAATTTGTTCCATATTGTGTAAATGTTGTAATGAATAGTTAGATTCCTGAAATGTATATGGTTTATAACTATATTAATGGACGTATGTCCCTGTGCCATTATGATATTTATATACTTGTACACATGCCCTTGTGTCATGTGTTTATTTCGATATTTGAAAAAAAAACAACAAACGCAACAACATTGTATGAGAGTTGTTATTAGTATCTTTTTGCAAAGAGAAATATCCATATTTATTTAATTGTATATATATAAATATATATGAACTCATGTTGCTGTGACATGCGATTTGTATGAAACTTGGTACAATACCATATGAATGAATGAGGTGACATAATAATAAGCTGTTTTTATTTGTGGTAACATGTCATCTTAAATCTCTTATTGACACAGCCCCATGTGTGTTGTGAGGATCCCTTTAATACCAATTTAAATAAATATCTATACATAAAAATATATGAACATATGTGCCAATATCATATGAATAGTATTACATATTTTACATTACAATATGAATGAATGATAAAATGTTATAACTAACAAAATCAATCTGTTTTAAACGGGCTTTATGACAAAGGCATCACCCTGCTTATGCCGCCGTGATCAATGTTTGCGAAGTTGATCACCGCCCAAATAAACATACGCGACAGGGACTACTTTTTATTCATTAAGTTTATTTTGTTCATGTATTTTTAAATATGCAAGCAGAAACAATCAATAACAATGTATTGTGGAATTGCATTTTGTCATTTTTTAAAAAGAAATCACAAAATAAATCAAACGCTGCGATAAAATCAATCAAATTAGGAAGGTGTATGAATATTAATTAAAACTCGGATATCAGTACTTTAAAATATGTATAAGAATCACAGAACGTATTCGAATGAAGAAACCTACAGACTCGGTTTTATTGAGTCTGTTTATGAGAGGGTGATATAATACACGGAGCCAACCGCAAGCCCCACCCCCCTCCGCCATGTTAATTCGATAGATGGTCTGGTACTCTATCTTCGATCAGCGATTAATAGGCTCCATGATTCAAACGAGTCAGAAATATTATCAACACCCGGTCAGTTGCGGGGCGGTAGTGTAATGGGTAAGTGTTGTGGGTTCAATCCCCTGCTCGGCCAGATGTCATAAAACAACACTAAGTACTGGTTTTACTCAGGAAGCAGAATCGTGAGCGGTTCACATAAACTCTGAGCTTTCATGGAACTCGAGCTAAAATAAATTAATGTAAACTAACACCGGGTCAAAGTACGTGGTGACCCTTTGTGGTCATGAGTGTAAGTTCATTATGACATGCCTTTCAAACACGTGTCACAACAGCTGCACCCTAAGCGGGCCTCTTTTTTTATTTGTTTTTTTATATTAATATAGCATATCTGAAATACGAGAATTTATTTTGTTGTTAATCTAGAAGATGTTTAATGTGGGGCACCTGCAATTTCATTATGCATTGCAATATTCTACATTTTATATTCATCTTAAACACCGCCTACTACCAGTATTTTGTTCTACCTTTATAACAAACTGCTTATCTTAAACCCAGAGCAAAACAAGTTCGAAAGAGGAGTGGACTGAAGTTAAGAAGTTTTGAATGGTTGCTTTTGAGAAACGTAAAATAGATAAAATGTTAACAATGAAAATCGTTTGCCTTTATTTTTTTCTCTATTTTGTTACATTCACATATGGTAACGTAAAGTTTTGTTTTGAAATAGATGCTTGTTTTTTAGTCCTGAATACATAATTATGTGTTTTCTTTATTATTTAGTTTGTTTTTATCGAGGAGAGTTTGAATACGAACATCGAATAAATATTGAGAAAGACAAGACTCAAGTGTTTTGTTATTTATCATCCTGCAGCGTGTAGTTTGTATCCAATGTTGAGTTTTTGTCCATATATAGTAAAGGTGTGCGTATTATATACACCGTTGGAGTACAGAAACAAGTACGAAACAATAATATATTACGCTTCAACAACAACAACAACAACAACAACAACAACAACAACAACAACAACAATAATAATGATAATAACAACAAAAACAACAACGACGACAACGACAACGACAACGACAACGACAACAGAAGAGAGACTTTGTATAAGCTAGAAATAGCTTTCTTCTCAATTATTTTGTTATGTATCGCTTTTTATTGAATATATGTGTATGTAATATGTTGAAAACAAATAAATATTATTTAAACCAACAACAACAACAACAAAAACAACAACAACAACAACAAAGACAATGACAGCAACAAAAACAACATCGACAACAATGACGACATCGACAACGATGACAACAATGACTTCAACAAAACAACAGCAGCAGCAACAACAAAAACATGAAGAAGAATATGAAGAGAAACAATGATAATAAAAACCACATCAACAACAATAATAATAATATTAATTACTACAGAAACAACAACAAAACTTCAACGTCATCATCATCATTCGTATAATCACCATTAACAATAACGACTAACAATAACAGCAAGAGTAACAACAACAGTAGTTTCCTAACATCATCCACATCAAGGAACATATCAACTTTGCCGAACAACAATATCTACTACTACTACTACAACAAAAACAACAACAACAACAACTACTACTACTACTACTACTACTACTTCTACATAACAATAATAATAATAATAATAATAATAATAATAATAATAATAATAATAATAATAATAATAATAATATTAATAATAATAATAATAATAATAACAATAATAATAATAATAATAATATTAATAATAATAATAATGATGATAATAATAATAATAATAATAATAATAATAATAATAATAATAATAATAATAATAATAATAATAATAATAATAATAATAATAATAATAATAATAATAATAACAATAATATGATTAATTGAATGATTGAATATTAAGCGTCATTTTTATACCAACGAGGACTAACAGACGATCAGTAAACCTTACCACTGTTTCCTGGGATCCTGGAAGGTTAACCAGAACTCGAACACACCCCATCTTCGCAAATAAATTGATAACTTTCCCACTTGAATTAGCGGTGAGAGACGAATGATAATGAGAGGCAATGTCGTATATCAAACATCACGGAGATTGTAGCCGAGCGGGGATTCGAAATCACGACCCCTGGATTGACAGTCAGACGTGCTAACGACTAAGCTAAATAATTATAATATTGATTATAATTATGAGACCTTCTTCAACTAGAGTACATATTTAAACAATTCAATCCAACCTGAGACTCTAAAAAATGGCACAGATAATACACATGAATTATATAGTTTTCGACGGTACTATTTTATTAACTATTATACAGCTATATTTGACTGTAATATAACGAATATGTCTTTAATTTACTTCTTGTTGTTAAGCCGGGCGTTGTTAGTTCAGAAATGTCAATCCAGGGGTTAACATGACCATGTATCTCCCACCTCTATATATGTGGGGAAGTAGTTAGTGACATTAAGAGATAAGGTGTGTCCTAGCGGATCACAGGAACGTTGATTGGGTTATTTTGTTATTGGGGCAAACATTTGAACTGTCTGCGTTTTTTTAAATTGAATTAAAGAAATTGTTTAGTTGTGGTATTTTTCAAAACCATACACGAACTATTTCAAAATGAATAAAATGATAATTCATTTAGCAGTTACAATATTTAGAATATTTATAGCCAATTTAAAAGACAACATGCTTATCAATCGCCACACAGTACTTGTTTTTCACAATGAAATTAAAGACCGTCAGCAATTTCTGAAATTGTTTATAAGTATTGTGTACGAGTAATTTGAACGTTGTCAAAAATACAACAATGCAATTTTGTATAAATTGTACAATACCCAATTCATGCGGGCACATCGTTTGAATCCCACGCTCTTGAAATATGACAAGAACATATTGTGTATTATGACTACTATATAGATCAGGTAATTTATTTGGTTGATTCATTCTTTGTACAACTCAGAAATTGCAGATTTCGAACAGTGCATATTGTTTGTATACAATTAGTAATGATGCAAAGAAAATGACAGGATTATATTTGCATCATGGTGTACGTGCGGTTCATTTCTCTCCAATGTAGTTTAAAATATTATATGGCAACTTAAGTCTTATGTTTTTTGTATACAAATTACAAAAGTAATCTCATGCATTCTGCTTTTGAAAAGACCAAAGGAATCGTTTAAAATTATGGTTTCAATTTTGAATTTTGAATTTTATGTAAAACAGCTTATTGTAAGGTAAACTTCTTGTTATACGATTTATTTCGGCTTGCATGGATGCCGAAAAGTTTTGCCAGACAATTCAAAGCTGCAAAGAATATGTCCGGAAATGCCACTAAGTTCATGCACCAAGTATTCGAATGTCTAATATATGACAATAAATTATCTCCCTTCGCATTAAAATACGAATATTTTAAAACCGTATATTAATTTTCTTGTTATTGCCGATTCAAGCTTAGTTTGATGTTATTGCATTCGTGATTTACATAACTGGCTCTTTGGAATATCTCCTATGAAAGTTTACATCTATTGTTCTTGCTCAACTTATTTCTTTCAATATGTGTATAGATGTAAGCCCACCATTTATTTTTACTATTTATTCTATAGCAAATAAAAATGTTTGCATGCTTGCCATTCATAGAGAAACCCAAATGAAAGAAGGAAAAATTACATTTTATTGTTTGTCAACCTCCGCACTACCAAAATATGATGAGAAAACTAGGGGCCATGCAGCATATTTGAGATTTTTTCTGTACAGAGTGAAAATTTACTTCCGAAATCATGTACTCATACCCCAATTTCCAAGCATCTTTTGTTTTTCTTAATTCAAAATTCAAACATAACATTTGCTTCAAAAATATTCAAAATACATCAATACTACCATTCAAAAAATGTATGAGCATAAGTGCATTAAAAAAATGCATTTTTCAAAGCAGAAAAAAAACAATGATTATTTATAACCGCCATTATGCGACTACTCAAGGAATAAATTAATGTCTATTATGTTGGTACTTAACCGAAAGATAAATGGCATCTTATTCAATATTTTGTTTGCTTGTTTGAATATTTAGCGTTATTTTTGGGCCGTCGCGGACTACCATACGATCAATTAACGTAACCACTTTTTCTTGGGGTCTTGGAAAGCTAACTAGTACTCGAACAAACCCATCGTTGCATATATATGATAACATTTTCCCATCAGCGATGAGAGACGAATGACAATGAAACGAATTTCGGTATACCAATAATCACAGAGACTGCAGCCGGGTCATAACCCATAGATTAATAATCAGGCGAGTGACCGACTGAGTTAACCAGTCCTGGCTAATTTGATAAAACACCGCCTTCTATCTGACCATGCAGTACTCGTTTGTACATCGATTAACCATGACGTTGTTTTGATCGCTGCCATCAATAAGTAATACTTTTGCTTCTTGATTTATTTAAGTCGGCACGTTTACGCATTGTTAACGGTAGACTCGGAGATGATTACGGCAGTGGTGCGTACACTTTTGTATCTCACAACGGGTCTTCAGTCATTGATTATTTACTCACTAAAGAATGTAATTTTCCACGCATTTCTCACTTTGAAATTAAACCTATGTATGAATGGAGTGACCACGCACCAATTACCTTTTCTTTGTGCTGTAGTAAAAGTTCTCATGTACTTGAAAACGGTGATGGGATTAAATTTAAGTGGAATGGTATTCATAAAAATACTTTTAGATCGGGACTTATAGCAAAGTTACCTGTTTTTAATCAGCTAACGCGCGATATTGACGCTTCACAAGATTCAATAAATGGGATAATTAATGAATTTACCAATATTGTTCGAGGTATTGCTGACCCACTGTTTTCAAAATGTCATGCACAGAGGAGCAATATTTCTTTTACCGATAAATCTTTCGTAAAAAACGCTGAATGGTTCGACGCCGAATGTGTTACGGCTAAAACCCGATATTTAGATGCGTTGCATGTTTTTAATCAGTGTAATACAGAAGTTTGTAGGAAACATTATTGTGAATTGAAAACTACTTACAAAAATATTATGCGTAGTAAGAAAAGACGTTTTGAACAAAAAAAAATTGACTGAAATAGAAAATCTAAGACATTGTAAACCACAGCAATTTTGGAAATATTTTAAAAATAATAATAAAAACAATAAAAGTAGCGAAATTCCTTTAAATGAATTTTATAATTATTTTTCTAATTTAGAAGAAGATATTTTCAGTTGTACAAACAATGAAGCCGAGACGTTTTGTAACGAGCACGATTTTAACGATACCGAACATTTCAACGAGGAGCTTGATACACCTATCACCGTTGCTGAAATTTTACTTGCCACGAAAAAGTTAAAATCTGGCAAATCTATTGGTATTGATTGTTTATTAAATGAATATTTTATTGAAAGTATCGATATTATAGCACCATATTTGTGCGACATTTTTAATGATATTTTAAACTCGGGGTGTTTCCCTGAGCAGTGGACCGAGGGAATTATTATCCCGTTACACCAAAAGGGTGATAAGAATAATGTTAGTAATTATCGTGGCATAACATTATTAAGTTGTCTTTCTAAACTGTTTACTACAATTTTGAACAAACGAATTGAATTTTTTTGTGACAAACACGACAGCATTTCTGATGCACAATTTGGATTTAGGAAAGGCAGATCTACAGTGGATGCCATGTTTGCTTTAATTTCTATTGTACAAAATTATTTAAACAATAATAAACGTCTTTACGTAGCTTTTATTGACCTGAAGAAGTGTTTTGACAGTATATACAGAAACGCTTTATGGTTAAAACTATACAAAACTGGCATACAGGGTAAACTTTTACGGGTCATTAAAAATATGTATGAAAAGGTGAAGTCATGTGTTAAAAGTTGTAACAATTTTTCTGACTTTTTTTAATATTCGATAGGTTTACGTCAAGGGGAGGTAATCTCGCCTATTTTAGTATCTCTATTCATGGAAGACTTAGAACTGTATTTGCAAAATAAGGCTGATTCTGGATTATTGATTGATGACATAGTATTAATAGTATTGTTTTTTGCCGACGATATGGTAATTTTAGGCAAATCACCAGAAGAGTTACAAAATAACTTAAACAGTTTACATACATATTGTAATATTTGGAGTTTGGAAGTAAATAGTTCTAAAACAAAAATTATGGTCTTTCGAAAACGCGGACGTCTATTACATGGCGAGAATTGGTCATATAATGGGCAAAATGTGGAGGTTGTAGATGATTTTAATTACTTGGGTACCATTTTTAATTATACTGGTAATTTTTCATTGAATAACGAACATTTAGTAGGTAAAGCTCTAAAGGCTTTAAACGTTTTATTGATAAATTGTAAGAAAATACATTTAAAACCCAAAATTTTGTGTCAGTTATTTGATTAATTTGTTGGATCAATATTGTGTTATTCTTTTGAAATATGGGGTTTCACTAAGTCCAAGGAAATTGAACGTCTTCATTTAAAATTTTGTAAACGTCTTTTAAACGTTAGGTTAAGTATATGTACAGCAGGGGTTTACGGTGAACTTGGACGTTATCCGCTTTACATTACCCGATATAGTAGAATTGTAAAGTATTGGTGTAAAATTATTAATACTGACAATATCATTATACATAAATTATATCAACAAGGTGTAAATGATTGTGCAAAAGGAAGTAAAAATTGGGTTTCCAATGTTAAGAAACTATTTAATGATTATGGGTTTTCTTACTTATTTACAGATGCTTCTTTTGATAAAAAAAACATTTCCTTGTATATTCAAAAAGCGTGTTGTTGATTGTTTTATCCAAGAATGGTATGGCTCAGTTAGCAACAGTCATGTTATAGAAGGGTATAAATATTTCAAAAGTAGTTTTGCATACGAACACTATTTAGATATTCTCCAAAACGATTTAAGATTGTTTGTTACTAGAATTAGATTATCAGCACATACTCTTAGAATTCAAACAGGTCGTTATGCAAGAAATCACATTCCAAGAAATGAGAGATATTGTCTTTGTTGTAACACTACTGAGGTAGAAGATATATACCATTTTATTTGCATCTGTCCTTGCTACAGTGATTTTAGAAAGACGTATATAAATAACATGTTTTTCAAAGACCGTCTATGTACAAGCTTGTGGAATTGCTTAAAACAAATGATAAAAGTATTTTAGTCAGTTTTGCTCAGTATATTAAGAAATCTCTGAAATTAAGAAACAGCATTTTAAACGTTTAATAGTTTATGTAAAAATATTGAATATTTTTTATCTATTTTTGGAAACATTTCACTTAATCAATGAAAGAAAATCATTTAAATATTTAATAAATTTGTTCATCCTCTTATTTTTACGAATTTATGACTTAAAAATTTTCATGCATTATTTCGATATTGATAATAAAAAGAAATAAAAAGAACTTTCTTTAAATGTAAATAAAAAATGGCGGTACAATTTATGTATTAATTAACAATATTTTACGTGATATTATGTATTGTAAATATGTTATTATGACGATGTATTTATGTACAAGTCTGAAATAAAATATCTGTTCTGTTCTGTTCTGTGATGTTATTTAAAAAAAAAAATTGTAGTCACGTTGTTTCCATTGATCAAGATACAGATAATATTAAACTTTCATTAAAGACAAGCGGTGTACGAAAATGTATTTGTGTAAGTTTCTTATAGTTTATGGAATTCTATTTTATTCCTCATTGTGCTAAAAAAATACCCATATTATTGGTTTTATTACACAAATAAAATTCGCGTTTTTGACTATCGTTTGAATCGAGTACGTACTCGTATTTTGTGAGCTGTCAGTTAGATAGACTTTTCGATAATGGAACTCACCTCACCTTATGTAAGATTTTACTGACATAAGAAGAAGAAAATAATAACAGTAATACGAATAAACAAGAAGGAGAAGAAGAAGAAAAGAAGAATAGGAAGAAGAAGAAGAAAAAGAAAAAGGAAGAAGAAGAAAATTATAATAGTAATCAGAATAAAGAAGAAGAAGAAGAAGAAGACGAAGAAGAAGAAGAAGAGAAGAAGAAGAAGAAGAAGAAGAAGAAGAAGAAGAAGAAGAAGAAGAAGAAAAAGAAGATGATGATGATGATGATGAAAAAGAAGAAGACGACGTTGACGAAGAAGAAGAAGAAAATGCAGCTAAGTATTTATGCTTCATAAAATCGCATGTTAATGAATAAAAGTATGAATTTAGATATATTTAGTTTAGTCTCCAATTCATTTCAATTCAACACATTGAGTTTTGGCTGTTAATTGGTAGCAAAAAAACATGCGGCTTTTCTGTACTCTCAAGATGATGTCTCAACTAAATTGTATTACATCGGCAACGCCGAAACTAAACCAATAAACTTTCAAATATATGTGCCAATTCTGTACTTATATTTTAAAAACACATATGCCAGTTCCAAGGAATTATATAGAAAGATAGGAAACTTGCATCTCTCTACTAAATGTATATAAAAAACACAACCAGACATTGCACACTGAGTATGTCATTATATCTGAAATAGTGCGTACTGGTGTAAATAAAACATCTAAGCATGACCAGTTATTTATGAAATATGTTGACAGGTAATGCTTGTTTTTATATTAACACTATAATTGCTAATTTCCACACCACCACTGCGATGATTTTTGTCACCAGTGTATAATTACAGATATCATTTAGTCTTTTTTCTATCCTCATTGTAATGCCCGTGATGTGTCTGGTAATTATATATGGGATGAACTGGTTTTGTGCAAGGTTTACGACTACACAATGGGACATGGACTGCGTTCAGCACGGTTAAACTTGTTTACTCTTAGTTTGTAGAACGAACTCAGCTCTCCCGATCGGGTCTGTTAACTAACAATTGTTACGAGCACGCTGATTGGTCAGTTGCTTCAGGGAACGTTTGAAAGACGTCATAGTTTAGTAATCGTTCAGTTGTTATGAATTGTGAGACAGGCATGGAATCCCCTGCTTTTTCCATTGGTGGTTTATAAATCTGATTCGTGAGAGATCAGGTTCCGGGAAAAACTATGTTTACTCTGCTTATAAACGGAAACGGTGATCAAATGAACGAATAGAACATCGCCACTGTCCCTCCATTTCTCATTTAGTCACGTGGTTAAACACAAGCCCAACAGCTCTCAGAGGCGTTTACTCAGCAAACGGTTGAAGCGAATATGTCATTCAGTTCACTTCTATTACCAAACGTTTGCAAACAAATTAAACGTTTAAGCGAATTGAGTGCAGCCCAGCTAGCGCAGTCGGCGAAACGCCTGCCTGTAAATCAATGGGTGATGATTGATCTGATATTTTGTTCTACCACAAGGAGTCTCCAACCTAGAGACATGTGGATCAGTGACTTGGAGAGATATGGTGTTCTGGTAATGGTTAATCACATGGCAGATTCCATCACTCTTCATATTCAAAACAACAATATGCAGAATGAACCCACAACCTTGATCCCTGCGTGTTAGTAACTGCAGAGTTTCAGCAAATTATATCCTAATACTCAACTTGTTGTGTCTTACGACTTGCATGAAAAACAGTAATTATATTATTGCCATCCGTGGTTTGGTGCACTGGAACCACACAGTGATTGGTAATATAAAAATAATAAAAAGACAACATACGAAGGATTCTTAACCCTCTGCAGAGATCGACACTGATGCTTTTCTCTCAAAAATAACATGGGTTAAACATATCGTAATATCAAATTTTACATTCAAATTTTAAGAAGATCGAACCGTAGTGAAACGGGCCCGATGTTTTTAAAAATTATGATCGATTGGTAATTACGACATTTCTACAAATATCTAACACTTTTGTTATGGTGTCAAATATAAAAGTAAAAGTAAATTGTTTGTTTATTATAGTGTCATATTATAATGAAAGGACCAGCCACACTGGGCTCATTAGACACCTTTTATGCTGTACACAGTTACTTCCCGAAAGCTACCATTGTCAGGCGTCAGGCTGTTAGACATTCGGTACCCCTCAATTTAACTAGCTGCTGGGTGGGCAATCTGCCGCATCAGAAAAAATCCAAGTGCTTCCACTACGATTCGAACCTTCGGCCTCCCGCTTCCGAGGCGGACGCCTTAACTACTAGACTACAGTGGCGGTAGTTATTCTATTATTATGTTGGTACATGTATATGCATTTATATATGGCAACAATGAATGCATTTCTGGATCAACCAACGGCACAGCCCATCTGGTTCTCGGCAACAAAATAGCTAACTATGATACTCAGAATGTCGTAAACTTCAATAAGTTGAACAATAGGTGGGGTACATTATTAATTAATGTGTCAGTGTTAATAATATAATAATTATTATATATTATCGATCCTGTGATCTCTATCTCTATGCTATAAGTGTCAATGGCATTCAATATAGAGTTACGTAAGACCACTAAATATATAATACTAATTAAAAACATAAAATAAATATAAATATTACTAAGACAACTAAATAGCAATATTGATCAACTTCTCTATACCATCATCCAATATAGAAGTGACTACATCTATAAGATAAATCAGTTCATCTAGTTTACAATTAAGTGAAATAACTAAAGAAAAAAAGGAATCTTCATCATTTAATATGAAAATGAATATATATAATCACCGAATCCATTAAGTTACTTATTAATCAATGAAATAGGTTGATATAATCAACTGTAAGTATAATTAATCACAAATCATTTATCATTCTCCGATCATACATACTTACAATATTCATCTATTTATTTTTAAATAATCAAATGACCAGTCCGGAGCGCGAGAGTAAAAAAACACTTAAACTTGACTTCTCTCTGCACACTACTGACAGACAGCGAATAATAAGTAGATTCATACACTTAGGAGGTGAATGCGAAATTCAGTGGTAAGTCCAATTTAGTAAACAACAAATTGTTTTATTTAGCCTGAGATATTATGGGAATATTGTGTAATTATAAGTTACCTGTTCTAAAACAGTTTGGACGCACCTTTCAATAAAACGTCGTCGGCATGTAATATTGGATAAGTATTTAATGTGTGATATAATATTATTTGATTTGATGAGTATGTCAATTATTTCTTAAATTTATGTATATAATTATAAAGGGCCTATAATAGTTACTTACGGTATCAATAATGTTTGTTACAGGTGGCCCTCTCTACGAGTATATATATGAAAATTAAAAGTACACGAATCCACAGTTTATTTGTAATAAATAAATCCCGTGACAAATGTCAAATTTATTAAGGAACCATATTCAAATACGTGATATAAAGAGTTGCATGTACACTTACTACAATGTACACTAAGAAGACACACAGCTGCTTCTAAAAGAAGACATATTCTATGTAATAGTTAGTGCTCATTTAGTAAAACAATTAAGAAACCCAAAGGGAGCCACCACAGGGCTTAATGTTAAACGTCATTTGACTGACAGTTTGACGACCTTTAACTGACTCCGGGCGGAGCTACGATGAAAGCTGAGATGATTGACGTTTGTACATGGCTCGTTCATAATTGAATCAAGGACGGCATCTGTGTAATGCTATTTACGCGTGGGCAGTGATGACGAACTTCTTCATTGTAAAGAACGAGCTTAATAATTAAATTATTTTGTAGGCCGTTTTAACAAATAAGAGCAACACAATTTTGAAAATTGAAGCGATTCCATTGGTTGTCAAATGTAGTTAAAAACTAAAATTCTGTTTTCAGTAAAACATGTAATTCAGGTTGCAATTATTCGCTATAGTAAGTTCATTGTATATTGAGCTCTTTAGCACACCTTAGAGAAACTTGATTTGCGAGTTAAACAAGTTTGTCATTAAAAATAATAAATTAACCTATAACAAGATAAACTACTCCGTTACTAAACTTTAAAGAGACAGGATCTACAAATTTGTATTCAGTTTAACAAGTAGTTTGAATTAAACTGCAATAATTAAGTACGTACACCTCTCTAATATTGCTTTTGAATCTAAAAGAAAATAATTGCAATGTATAGGGTACATTTTTATGAGAGAAAAGAAAAAAAAGAAAAATAATAAGAGCAGATGCAAAATGGATTCATGAAGGAGGAAAGGCAACTAAATACGACCTTAGTAAAGAAAATCAAAACTTTTTGTCAAAAGCAATGACCAGTTTCAAGATGTTGTCGTAAATATTTTGAACTTTAATCGTGGTCTTTTTAAGGCGACCGTATCTTCACTGGATTAAGCTGTAAAACCGCCTAGCTTGTAACCATGTTAAACAACTTTGTTCTATGTAATTTTTTTCTCAAGTTTCTTGTCACTTGATTCGTAAATTTCAAAGAAAAGAAAATAAATTTAATATTTTGAATTAACTAACTGTTATCCAATACAATTTTATATGGTGAGAACAGCTGTTTAGACCACGTATCTATTTCATTTGAAATTTACATGACCTTCTCTATATTCAGACCTCTTGTGTTGTTTTCAATTCAAAACTAATATGAAAATGCTTTTAAAATGTTCCAATAAATCAACGTCTTTAAATCAGGCAAAAGCCATAAAATAGGGAAACTGATTGTTTAATTAAAAAAATATAGGATTATTAATGGTTGCCATTATGCGCCCACTGTCACAAAAACTTTCTTTTTCAATCTTAATAGATTACGTCCCGGTAACTACAAGTCATTCATTAATGAAACAAATGTATTCAAACACTCACAGGAGAGCAAGGCTTGTGAATCAATACAAACCTATGAACCATTGTATTTTAAAACATTTGTCTAAAGTCTTAATTTATGTATTCATATAGAACAGTACACTCTTGGAGACAAAGTACACACGTTTTACTGGTACTTGATCACATTTTCTCCATTATTGGACAGGAAGTATATATTCGAGCGAGCAATCATTGGATGACTCTCGTAAAGTAATAACTTGCATTTATTTCATTAATCCGGATCCGGTGAGCTCAGTCGGTAGCGCGTCTGGCTATCAATACAGGGTAAATGAGTTCGAATCCCTTACCGGCTAGAGTCTTGTATGATGATTAATATAAAACATGGTGTCTCATTGTCGTTCGTCTCTCACCGTTGATTTAAGTTGGAAAATTACTTGCGAAGATGTGTGTGCCCGAGTATCTATTAACCGTCCAGGATCACAGCATAGACTGAATAGCTTAAATGATCGTCTGTTAGCCGTCGATAGCAAAAAATGACGCTTTATATTCAAACAAATGCAAACAAAATGTTTTCAGCATTGCAGATACATTTTCTTTTTTATTGCAGGTGTGCGTGTGTGTGTGTTTTATCGCAAGGAACAATATTAAGATGACAATTGCAATAAATCTTATTATATAAACAGTGAAAAGAAAAAGAAAGTATACATACCTATTAACGTTGACAGGTCAAGGAACAATAAATGTATTGCATATAAATTTTGTATATTTATATTTCATCATATTGTTTAATCAAAAAACAAACATTTAATTCATTTCAAAGCAAAACAATAAGAAAAAATCAGTTCATTTTCCATCACATGAATAAACTTAGTCAATAATGAAATAATTTTAAAAACAAAAAGGTATTCTTTCTTTTTTCTTTCAGTGTATAATAAGGTTAAGTCAACGCATAACTTCGTTACTAACCTGATATTTTTTTTATATATACATATATCTAAGGTCCTCCGTGGCCGAGTGGTCTAAAGCACTGTCTCACCTCTCACCGCTAAGGACGTAGGTTCGAGTCTCGCTCGCTTCAAAATCTTTATGTGAGGAAATTTTCCAATTACTTGTGGAAGGACACTGGTTCTTCTCAGATTCATATTGAGGTCTTCCTCCACCATTAACCTCAAATGTGTTGAAAATGGCGTAAAATCCCATTAAAACATATATCTTAATGTTTAATCCATTGATATCATAGTTTTCATGAGTACATATCTGTATACTAATTATGTTCATGTTGCTTTGACGACTAGTCTGTAGAACGGACCCAGCCCTTCCGAATAAGTTGGGAAAGCCGCACTTGAGCACGTTGATTGGTCAGTTGCCTCAACTTAACGTTTGAATGACGTCACAATTTAATAAGTGTTCAATTGCTATGAATTGTGGGACAGACATATGATTTCCTGACTTTTCATTGGTGGTTAATATACTTGATTCGGGAGCTATCAGGTTCTTGGATGGACTATTCGATGACTGTGTTCACTGTATATGTCCATACTTTACAGGTCTTAGAAATACTATTTCCATTTATGTTTAAATTTATTAAAGGCTCATTAAACTTCCAAAACGGTCGTTTTTAATTTTAATTTAACTCAGTTTTACTCTTCCAGATGAAAGAATACATGTTTATTTTATCACTGAGAACCTTTGCAATCGAAAAAATAAATATAAAAACGGACAGTTACGAATCTTGTTCGGAAACTCGTCGGACGATAACATAATTTATGATCAATTCATTTCAGAGAAAACATAGTATGGGGATGCGGTTAGAAATAAAATAACCGCTTGCAGTTAAATAATTTTTAAGAGCAACCCTTTTGAACCCTGCACACTACCACCGCAGTTCGCTAATTATTCGCTTATTTTCTACCATTGTAATGTTATGATGATAATAAAGTGATGTCTCTTTGTTTTCTATTTCTTCTTCGCCGAATCTTAGAATCTTGATAATAAAATTGAACTTTGGCAGAGGCACAGTTGGAAAGCAACGAGTCATAAAGGAATGACAAAAAAAAATAAACAATAGTTAAAAGGTCGGTCCGCTCGTTTCAGAAATACACCCTTCGATCAAAGTTATTTATTTTTTCGCTTTTTTAAAAGCAGTCACTTAGGCGTCTACAATGCTATAAACACATACAATTGCAATCATTGTTGTCATTATAAAAAATGTGCATTTCGGAAGTTTAATGAGGCTTTATATTAATTAAATTTACGAATAAAACTATTTTGATTAATCTAGCTAGTAAAAATAATAAAAACGCGTTTCAAGACAAAATAAAGATTTTAAAAACCAAGCAATGGTTGCTGTCCATTAAGAAAAAATCTTACAATTAAGAAACCCAAAAGGAGAGACCGTGGAAAACTAACTAGCTTAGTGTTAAACGTCACTTGTTTGACAGTTAATGTAACAGTGGAATAGGCTTCCAAACAAGTTATATAAACACTGTACATTTATGCTAGTAAAAATGATATTTCTTAAATACAGTTTAGACAATTGTTTTAATTGTCTAAAATGTAATAGGGGAAAAAAGAAAGTATGCAATCCGTGTCATTTGAAGAGGAAATTATGTTAAGGGTTTTTAAACAACTAGTTTTGATGTTTTAAGGTACAATATAGATACATGATAATATTTTGTTTACGAGTAAACACGATCCTCCGACCCTGTGTTTGGTTCTCCACCACGAGACCAAGCATTTGTAAGAGAACATTCTAGCGGGCATATTTGTGTTTATACTGTCTTGTCCTGTTAAATGACTACGGGGGAGAGCGAGGTTGAACATACACATTACCAATAGTCAGTTTTGTTACTTCCTATTGACCGTTCCAAGGCGATGAGCACTGTTATATATCGTATTTATGTATGTATTGCACTTATATATATATATATATATATATATATATATATATATATATATATATACTGTCAAATTTGTTTTAAGCAGCCAGTCAAGGGAAGGAGCAAAAGTGGCCTTTTAAGATAGGTTGTTACTTAATACAGGTTAATTTGCACTGAAAACATAAAAATGAGACATAGCATATGTGGCTTCTTAAGACAAGTGGCTGCTTAATAGAGGTGACTGCTTACAAAGGTTTGAATGTATTCAATAAATCAACTGTATCCTTGTTGCTTAAGTAGCTGTGACCTTTGACCGTTAAGTCTCTTGATGGTTATATAGTTTCTCACGTTAACATATTAATAAACAATATGAATGTTAAAACCAGCGTGGGCATTTATTTGATGACATAGATAAATAAATCAAGGACGATGTCCGAACCTTCACGAAAAAATAATACCCTAATTTCTAAAACGCGCTTGATGTGATTTATAATGTGATCACCATCTCTAGTGATCGTATAATTTGTACAAAATTTACCACAATTACCAGGAAACGAATTACTGGATCAGTTGAACTAAGAAAAGCGTTTATATCGTTTCCCTTAGGGAAATTGCTAGAATAATTTTCCATAATCCATTCAAAAGCAAAGGACACGCTCGTAAGATAAAGTCATCTTCTTAGTTCATGTACACTGAGAGGCTTTAGAAACGCAACACTTCAACTGAGCATGTATTGGATGGGGCGAGAAAGTGAATAAACGATCGTCAGCCACCACCGAGAAACTGTATTGAGCTTTTCCACGCCTTGGGTCAGAAGCGGAACATTTCTCAACTCTGTATTGCAAATATTGTGCTTTCATCAAGGCGGGTATGTGTTGCGTGCATTACCGTAAGTGGTAGTTACAACCGCTACTTAGTTGCAAGGTTGGTGATTTAAGGTATCGATATTTAAAACGTTAATTCTTAGCGAATTGATAATTATTTCCAATAAAATTCACACAATTTATTAGGTTTAGATGTATGTTTATTGTTGCCAAATTTGATACAAATTGATAAATACAAAACCTGTTTATTTTTACGAAATCTGACTTTTCCGTTTTTAAATTCACTCAGTGTATAAAGGTGCCATTCCAGTACAAGATTATAGGCACGAGCGCGTACATACGTCGTGTTAATAAATTCATGTTAACTTTGTTTGTATCTGCGTATCTTCTAATGGAGATGAAACTGGATAAACGATTTAACTATCAAGATAAATAATTACCAATGATTGATATTTCATATTAACTGAGTAAGAAATATCCATAATGCGTTGCTAAACAAGTTGGCTGCTTTTAAAAAGCATCCAATGGTTAGGTCTTATAAACGATGTGGCAATTAAAGTGAATGAATGTGTAAGTTTGGTTCCTTGTACAGGGTACTAAATACACGGGTGATACCAAATTCCGAAAAGGTTCCGGTTGACACAGCGAATTCTCGGCTGCAGGTGTGCTTGATAGTAACTTTGATGTTTAAAATTAGGCTACTGATCTTAATCATGATGTATTACCATTTGCATATTTAGAAAAAAACTTACCTTATATATTGTTTAACGTACTTACTGCTATGTTCTATACAATTTACTTCTGTGATAATAATATATTTTAAAGTAATTCGTATCCATATTTTAAATTAATTTGTGGATTTATCATTTTTAAAAAACAACAGTAAAAAATTACTGTTTTTCCAAAATTTGTGCATTCGGCGATACATCTGATTCTGACGACGTGCTGAAAATATGTCACACCGGTAAACTATCTTTTTATTTCTGTTGTGTCGAATAAAATAAAATAAACTAAACAACTTTAGCTGTTTAATTTTGTTCTTATTTGCATTGTTATGGGTCCAGCATATTATAATAATTGAGTAAATACATCGTTATTTGAAAATTATTTACATTAACTCGGTAGGAATCTGTCAGAAACGGCGATAAATTGTCAAAAAAGATGAGTTTCAAGACCTCATTTACGCAAGGAATTTTAGAAAATTCCTTGATTTAAATATGCAAAGTACAATTCATAGTTATCTCAATTAGTGCATTAAAACGTCACAATCAATTATAACACACATCGCATTTGAATTTTCCTCTTAGCCGGAACGTGGTCGGAACATGACTAGGTTTTAATATTAATAGCGGTTTGTACATTCCCATGATGCACTGTTTCGAAAAACAATGGCGACCTCCAGGTGGCGAATGCCGTGTTTTTAACACGTGATCGTGACGTTTCAATATGGCAGCGCCCAGAGTCAATTTCTTAACTCGCCATTATATAAGGTTCGGTCGCTCATGCGACTTAACCAATAATATATACATTATCTACTATTTTCTTAAAGACCAATTAGCATCACTATATATTAGAATAATTTGTTATAGTGTATGATAATATACTAAGTTGCTTATAAGTAGTATTAGTATATATACGAGTGCAGCTTGTCGTTAAACAAACTTCACCATAGTATCTTCAATATATACTAAATGAGGTAGAGAAAGTTACGCGCAGTTGGACCAAGGGTGAATCTGTTTATATAGCAAGTTGTCTTGATGTCGTAAAAGTGAAACAGAAGTTTGAGAAAAGCAAAGTTAACCCCTGTTTTAGTCTTTAATATTTTACTTCAAGGTAGCATATAGTTATATAAAAAGCTAACTTCATTTTGTCTTTATTGAGAAGCCGTCTATCGAGTTATAATTTCATGATAGGGCGAACTGTACAGGGTAGTGAGCATTTTGTCCGCTGAAAGTTTCTTCATCTAGACCAATTTAGAAACAACAGTAATAAAACATGTTTTGATGCAAGGTAGTAAGCAGTTTACCTAATGAAAATTTCCGTTAATTAGATCAATTTAGAATTGACAGTAAGAAAAACGTTTTGTTGGTGCCGCAAAGTCTGATTAGGGTCGTTATTTCTTGAAGAACCCATATTTGTCATACTCATTACATTGTATGAGAACATATTGTCACTTTACATACGGTATGTTTATGCCGGAGGATAAATATTTTGGATAAAATTATGCTAATGAAATTTTATCACTCAATATGTTCACACACAATAAAATGCTTCCCTACTTAAATTCGGATCTTTCAAAGGGGGGAGTGGTGGGGATATACACATACACGTAGAAATAGTAATGAATAAATAGGTTAGTATAATGCTGATGTCCAAGACTACAAAGTATTTAAGTTACAAGAACGTTTATGTCGAAGTATGCTCATTTAATGACCAATGTAATGTTTTTTTTGTAAAGAAGAAGAAGAAGAAGAAGAAGAAGAAGAAGAAGAAGACAAAAGAGAGCAAGAGAAAGAGGTGGATTAGTATTACATAAAATTCAAGGTTACAGCTTAATACTGAGACAAAAAACAGAGAAGAAAAGAACAAATGAGGGATAATCAAAATGTACCATGAACTGTTTAAGAGAGAGAGAGAGAGAGAGAGAGAGAGAGAGAGAGAGAGAGAGAGAGAGAGAGAGGATTGTGTTATATATGAAGTCAAGCTTATAATCTAAATTTGGTTAACTCGCCCTACTCACTTCGTCACAATACACTATGAGACCGTGTACATAAACGAACCATATAGGTACTCTCTTAAAACTACAACAACACGACCGTGTGTGTATGTTGTAAAACTACAACAACATGACATATGTATGTTGTAAAACTACAACAACATGACCATGTGTATGCTGTAAAACTACAACAACATGACCATATGTATGTTGTAAAACACAACATGATCATGTGTATGTTGTAAAACTATAACAACATGACCATGTATATGTTGTAAAACACAACATGATCATGTGTATGTTGTAAAACACAACGTGACCATGTGTATGTTGTAAAATTACAACAACATGACCATGTGTATGTTGTAAAACTATAACAACATGACCATGTGTATGTTGTAAAACTACTACAACATGACCATGTGTATGTTGTAAAACTACTACAACGTGACCATGTGTATGTTGTAAAACTACAACAACATGACCATATGCATGTTGTAAAACACAACGTGATCATGTGTATGTTGTAAAACACAACGTGACCATGTGTATGTTGTAAAACTACAACAACATGACAATGTGTATATTGTAAAACTACAACAACATGACCATATGTATGTTGTAAAACACAACATGATCATGTGTATGTTGTAAAACACAACGTGACCATGTGTATGTTGTAAAATTACAACAACATGACCATGTGTATGTTGTAAAACTATAACAACATGACCATGTGTATGTTGTAAAACTACTACAACATGACCATGTGTATGTTGTAAAACTACTACAACGTGACCATGTGTATGTTGTAAAACTACAACAACATGACCGTATGCATGTTGTAAAACACAACGTGATCATGTGTATGTTGTAAAACACAACGTGACCATGTGTATGTTGTAAAACTACAACAACATGACAATGTGTATATTGTAAAACTACAACAACATGACCATGTGTATGTTGTAAAACCTACAACAACATGACCATGTGTATGTTGTAAAACCTACAACAACATGACCATGTGTATGTTGTTAAACTACAACATGACCATGTGTATGTTTTAAAACTACAACAACAAAACCATGTGTATGTTGTAAAACCTACAACAACATGACCATGTTTATGTTGTTAAACTACAACATGACCATGTGAATGTTGTTAAACACAACATGCTCGATGATAGTCCTTCATTAGGATTTTCCTGCATTATATGGATTATGTCAAAAGTGGTCATCATATTTTATCAATGACAAAATCACACAAAAACTACAGAGCACCAGTCGAACCTTACAAAATATAGTACAATTATTTCATAAACGAACGAGCAAACAACACAAGTTAGATCAGTCAATCGAGACAAAATCAATCATCATGCGCCCATAGTTGACATAAGTCAGAGAAGGGACAGAATACAAACACGAATCTAATAAAATAATGTAATTTCCCTTAAGATCAGCGAGATTTTATAATGAATACATCAACATCATTTACCAGAGACAGTCCACAACTGCTCCATAGAGGGATTGTGCAATAATTCACAAGTTGTCTGAATATACATTTGATACTTCAAGGCACCTCGCTAAGATGAATGATACATTCGGTATGAGCGTTATATGATTTAATTATTGGATATAAACGTACCAAAAACAACTACAGCTTGGAATGTGCAGTCAAATTCATAGATGGGTATGGGGACGGTGTCCACTATTCAATTCTATGGTTCGAAGACATACTAGCACAATTAACAGCGTGTGAACTGACGTGGTTTACTCTTTATATAGTTTCGAAAAGAGAACACCTCTGCACAAATCTTATCGTATATTTTGCTACTTCACAATAAATTTATTTCTTCTTATTTGATATCTCTGGGTCGGGAATACAAAGGAAGCTGATAGCAAATGACTAAACAATCTGAACGCATGCATAGAGTTGATTGGTTACATAATCAGGGTATAGTATTCTAAATTCGATCGATCAGAAACTCTAGTTATTTGCAAAATATATTTATAAAAAGAGCAAAACTCTTCGTAGAGAGTTAAATAGATGAAGACTCAAAAGAAGAGGACAAATACCTATTGGCATTAGCATTGGTGCCCTACATAGCTGATAACAAATGTGGTCAAACGTCAAAATAAAGATTTAAATTCAAATTGCAGTGCAGTAACAAAAACACCATCAATGTAACATAAGAACACCCATCGTTGTTTTATTTTGTTAAAGTCTTATGGTGGTAGCCCGTGTTTTAATGAGTCAGTGCAAGAAAGCTAATGCTATACTTATATGCAACACCATGAAATATTCTTATTTCTGAAAGAAAGCAATTCAGAGAGAAATACTAATTTCGGCAGTTTTATTGGTAATGACCTATACAGTGCGGGACCACGGTGGAATATTTGTTATTCAACTATTAACAACGTAAGACTTAAACACCAGAAATTAACACTGATGGCTTTATGATTGATATACTCTAAAGGACTTTTACATTCATGTCAAATATCTGTAATTATATATGTATTTACATATGTTGTCAGATTCTAGACAGAATCATTTCACTGTCCCACTCTCCATTGCATGGCAGAAAGTACAGACAGTGGTTTTCTAATGTAAACTTATTAAGATATAAATTCACTAAGCAATTTTCTATAGTTTTCCTCCTCCGCACTGACGACCTCTCCATTACATGCCAGAAAGCACGGACAGCGGTTATCTAGTGTAAACTTATTAAGATATAAATTCACTAAGCAATTTTCTATAGTTTTCCTCCTCCGCACTGACGACCTCTCCATTACATGCCAGAAAGCACGACAGCGGTTATCTAGTGTAAACTTATTAAGATATAAATTCACTAAGCAATTTTCTATAGTTTTCCTCCTCCGCACTGACGACCTCTCCATTACATGCCAGAAAGCACGGACAGCGGTTATCTAGTGTAAACTTATTAAGATGTAAATTCACTAAGCAATTTTCTATAGTTTTCCTCCTCCGCACTGACGACCTCTCCATTACATGCCAGAAAGCACGACAGCGGTTATCTAGTGTAAACTTATTAAGATATAAATTCACTGAGAAATTTTCTATAGCTTTCCTCCTCCACACTGACGACTGATTTATGGTTATTTTCCATGAAAAGCATACTTTTGTTCAGTCGGGGTTATCACCATTTTAAACATATTTCAGAGGATGTATGTATGGGGTTTCATCGTATATTCCAATGAACTATACAATGTATGGACTGAAATATCAGTGTGTGCAGTAAATTTCAAGTGGAAGTCACATGCTCTTTATTTTACTTGCATAAATGTCAGTCGATGCATAATATGAATATGAATATATTTATAACATTTGCCCTAAATATTCATTCATCTTTTATAAAACTGCCTGTGCGGAATGATTTGATATTTCCAGTAGCGTGAACAGCGTCTTCCATTGTATGGAATATTCATGTGAAGTTATTACATAACAATACGGTCTGTGTTTGTCATGCCTTGCTGTAGTTCTCTGTTAATTGCCAAAGCATTGTCAAGTTGGAGTCAGCAAATCATCCGCTTCCATGATTATATGATTAATCTTAGATTTCATAGAATTTTTATAAGAATTGTAATCGATATGATTAATAAAGAATTTAATAGAGAACATTAATTTAACTATAAAAATCTGTAGTAAGAGTCATCCCGCAGGTGAAGTGGTACTTTTGTAACTGCAACTGTAAGTCCATGTACTCACTAGCACAATACTTACCTTTTAAAATACTTGATCTGCCGCAATTTGACCGGCTTCAAGTTAGAACACGAAACAAATCACAATGCAACCCAACATGATAAAAGAGATGTTTGCATGATTAACTACATGTTGTGTTGTAAAGAGGATATTCGTCTTATTGTTTGTAGATATGTATTCATTGTGTATTTTCATTTAATTGAATCATGTTTTATGAATGAATATTTGTAAAAGAAAACAATACAATTCATCATTGTCAGGTAGGATATCTAAAATATAAGTCTGAACAAGTAACATAGAAAACTAAGATAAGTCAACATTTTAATGAAAAGCTGCATTGAATTCCTTTAAATTTAATAGCGTGAGATTCTAGAGCGATTGATCATTATTGCACGGATGTCAAAGCCTTTACGTATCACTACACAGCTACGTCCCTTTTTTCCCCGCAGTAACATGATTCTTAAAAACAATGCCTATGTAATTTGGTTTTGAATATTTTCAAAATGGTTCATAGTAGTTGTGATTTCTTGCTGAAGATGAGTAGAGCAAAAGTTGGTATAGCATATACTGCAATTAGACATCACTGGTGTTAAAAAAGTGACTTTTATAGGTTTTCAACATAAGCATGTATTTATGAGCATTTGAGGACTTCTTTTTTCAAAAAATCTCAGGATGTCACTGCATCCTCTTTTTTAAAAAAAACAACAACGTTGTCAACCTACCACTTATTGTGCATTTTTATGTGGCAAGCATGCTAATTTAATAATTTATATATATACACCAAACGCCATAAGAAAATGTCGTTTGGAAAACCAGTTGTTCGGCGGTAACAAAACTTGGGAAGGCAGTGCCCTTCAAATACGTATAGCAAACATGCTTATATGATCAGTAACAATACACCGACAATCAATCACAATCGGACCACTTCGCCGATTATCCTATTTGAGTCAAATACCGAAGGATGACGGAATCGGACGAATATGTACGATAGAATCAATCATTAAACAATAAAATCATAACTTCCGATGCACTAATATAAATCTGTAACACTTTTTATATTAATTGTGTAATACTACTTCAGAATTACAATACCGATGTATAAGTACGTACTGTAAAAAAAACACAATCAGACATGAAAACCTATGCCTGTCACATAATTTATAATATATAAAGGGATTATATTGGCATATTACCGTCAATTCCCTGTCCTGAATACACACGCCAAGCATGAAGATACACTTATAACTTAGAGATATACGCGTCTAAAGTGTCTAATTGCATAACCTCTTTATAACAAACATCGGGTTTCTGAAGCTACGTTTTTGTTTTTGTTTACATTCACTATTTTCAACGAACCGCTTTCGAGTTTCCGATCAGTCATCGGATGCCATCGTAAAGACTCGTTCCCGATCTCGTTTTCGGGAAGTTTACGGAGTTCAATGTAAACATTGCGCAATACTTTATTGCGGGCGTATTAAAGTTTTGGCCAATATTCAATTACTGTTAATTTGATAACTTTCAAGTAAATAAAGGTTATACAGCAATACTCAATACACAAGCATTATTTTGTGCACAGTGCATACAGGAAAAGTCTGGATTAACAGCGTGTTTGTGTTACTTGGCAATATAATCCTTTTAACCGTTACCAAACTATGATGTCCTTCGTTAAAGCTACTGGTCATTCAACGTGCTCAAATCTCACTGACCCAAACGGGGAGAGCTGGGTCCGTTATACAGTCTGGACTAGGTATTCTTGCTTTGCACGAAAACGCGTCATGCCGTTAACGAACTCACCAAGAAGTTCAGACTAACTAATAGTGTGAGTATCTCGAACTTAGTCATGTTTAACGAATAGACTGAACCCCTCAGTATGTCCGTTACAATATAATTTGACCGAAATCTTTACCTTGATGCACGAAGGAGATTCATATTTATTCTAATTAGTTTAAACAATATTTATTCAATAATAATTTCACATAAAGATACAAAGTAGACAACATCTGAAACTGTGCTTGATAAGCTTAATAATATGCAAATTCATCTCGATGGTATGATTAGTTCAATTTATATTTAGTAAATAAAGATGCAAAAAATACATTTTCCTGATATAGTTACAATGTAGTATAAATGACAAGGGGAATCATATATTGAATACAACACTATCAACGTACCTAAGTGGAAAAGATGCGTCCGGTCCGTGTTACCCCAAGGCAAGTTTACGCAACGAAAAATATTCTCAAGATGGAAACATCTGGGTCTTTGACGTTTGAGAAAATAGTGTTGTTATTCGTTTGTGTTTATGCTGAGTAAATTTAGCTAAAAAACGAAAAGAAAATGAGTAGTTGTTTCTTGTATTGCACAAGTACACTAGGTATATCTACAATACTATTTTTAACAGATGGTGATTACATGCTTTGCTACAAAACGTAATGATATATCAGTTTTTTTATGATTTTCTTAAAAAATACAACTGAGAAGTATACATAGCTTGTACTTTAACAAAAGTTCTGTATATTAGCTAGTATTTACGTGCATAAAGGCATAGTACCACCATTAGAAACAGGTAATGCTTCCGTTGGGATGTCGCATAAAGGCGGTTATTGAAGATGGGTTATAATAAAGACATAATTAAATGAATAGTTATAGTTTATATTTATTGACATAAATGGCCATGGCCTCAAGATAAAAATAGAAAGTTTGGCAAATATGGATTACAATTGTGCAGTCACGAAAAGTTTATCTAGAAAACATATCAAATATATTGAATTGTAACTACTAACTTGACTCTATGAATCCTAGGAATAGACATTCACAAAGACACCTATTCAACATTTAGTCACAATCATCTAAATAAATTTGTTTTATACACCGAACACTATACGCTGGCTGCTGAAACAGCGTTATACTGCAATTACAACATGACTGCGTGAATCCACTGTCTGAAGCCATGACGAAGGTTATTTAACGAATATTGAATCAAACTCGAGTATCTTCCCACTCATCTGTCATGATAGTCTGAAATTATAAATTTACAAGCCACAACAACTGCTTCTACATAGCTATATCTAAGGGTTGAGTGGGAGGGATTTTTAGCGACATATATATTTATATATAAAGTAATAAATTTCTTCATAGTTCAAGAATCGTAAAAAACAAATGTCGAATGGATACCGTTTTATGTTGAAAGAGACAGCAAGACGGAGTCACCGTTCGAATCACATTGTCATAATAAACACCACCAGACAGCCCCTTCAATAACCAGATTTAGTCTTTTATACGACAAATCCTATTATCGAAGATGGTTAATAATAAAGACATAAGTACATGAATAGTTATAGTTTATATTTATTGGCATCAATGGCCATGGCCTCAAGATAAAAATAGAAAGTTTGGCAAATATGGATTACAATTGTGCAGTCACAAAAAGTTTATCTAGAAAACAAATCAGAAATATTGAATTGTAACTACTAACTTGACTCTCTGAATCCTGGGAACAGACATTCACAAAGACAGCTATTCAACATTTGGTCACAATCATCTAAATAAAATTGTTTTATACACCGATCACTATATGCTGCTGAGGCCGCGATATACTGCCATATGCCTCTAGTGGTATAACATACCACTAGGTGGTATAACATACCACTAGATATTATACATAATCGTAGTTTCTTCTTTAAAAATATAAAAACATATTTTCTTAATTTGATGCTCATTTTTATCTGAATTGCATTATTGATATATTTTGAACATTTGGAACACTTTGTCATGTTTAATTGTGAATTGAGGAAAAAAAATATAGATATCAAAATAAGGTCGATGAGTTTTAACTCTTGTTTTAGTTTTTTAAGGTAGCATATATAAAATGAATATTTTGCCTTTTGGTGGCGAGACGAGGTCGTCTGCCGAGTTATATCCGCATGATAGAGCGAGCTTTGCAAGATAGTGGAAATTTCCTCAATCTAAATCAATTTAATTAGACACTAATAAAACATGTATTGGTGCAAAGTAGTTAACATTTTGTCCTCTGAAAGTTTCCGTCAACTAGATCAATTTAAGATCTACATTAATAAAACATGTTCTTGCGCAAAGTAGTGAGCATTTTGTCCGCTGAAAGTTTCTGTCAACTAGATCAATTTAGAATGGACACTTATATAACATGTTTTGGTGTAGCAAAATCTGTTTACTGTACTTATTCCTTAGAGAATTCAAATTTTCCATACAAATTGGTTATGACAAAACAACGCCGGTAACTAAAGGAAATGTTGCCATGATGTATGTAACCCATTACTGGGTTTGCTTTTACCTATTAAAGCACGCGATCATCTGCAATAATTTTAATATACATGCAATATGTCCCATCTGATTCATATTTGTGTCATTTTGTAACAGAATATTTTCACTTTTTACATGTATCAATTCACTGACACAGCATTATTATAGAAGACATACCACGCCCATTAGAAAGTGATTTCCTTCTTTAATTTAGGTATTTCTAGAAAGAGCACCCATGTAAAAGTGAACGTAGAAATAATAATGAACAATTAGCTCGGTTTGATGATGAAGTCTCAGAGACAGAGATGGGGGGGGGGGGGGGGGGGGGGGGGGTGAGGGGATACTGAGCTATATATGAAGTCAAGCTTAAAACCTAAATGTGGATAACTCACACTTCACAACTTTACTTTGAGACCGTGTAAATAAACAAGGACTAATTTCTTAAAAATAAGACAGCATGAGCATGTGTATATTGTAAAACACAGAAATGCTCGAAGAAAGTGATGCCTTATATTTTGCCTGCATTTTACGGATTAAAGCGTAGTCTAATTGTTGGTTTAGAACATGTGACAAACCAACATTTTTTAACCAATGACAAAAGTCATATAATACATTGCAAACAAAACGCAAAAGTCGTGCAAACATTTTAAGTTAGATTAGTTAATCGATACAAGACCAATTATGCTTTTATTTATATTAGGCATAAGTCAGAGAAGGGAAAGAATACGAGCAAGAATCTAATAAAATAATGTAATTTCCCTGAAGATCAGCGAGACTTTATAATGCATACATTAACACACATTTCCACAGTCGCTATAGATGATTTGTGCAATGATTCACTAGGTGTCTGAACATACTTTTGATACTTCAACACACACCAAATCGCCTATGAATATATATATATATATTATCTACCAAGTCTGATTTAGTATGAGCGGTATTATTTAATATAAATGTACCAACATCATCTACAATTTTGATTTTGCAGTAATCGGGGATGTGTCTTTAAATGACATGACGGTTTGTCATCTAGCTTTCGATAACCTAAAACCATTCTTCATCTTAAAAGTCAGAAACCAACACTGTTGGCTGTATGATTGATAAAATCGAAAGGTCGTTTCATACTCATATCCGATATGCTCGTCTGCGCTGACTTTTTTTTATATCAGATTCTATTAAAATAAATGCTAACATATATCATGATGGTGTCAGTTTAGATAATGATTTAATCATCTGTGAAGATAAGCATTTAACGGGTGCTCTCTCTATTACAAGTTATGAAGAACAGACCAAGGTTATCTAGTACTCTTATTTTGAAAGCAATTCACTACACAATTTTCATTACCTTTCTTCCACACTGGTTAAAGATCATTGGTCATTTTTTCCTGAAAAGCATACTCTAATAGCTTCTTGTGTTGTGTTTTTTAGGTTTCATCTAAATATAAGGATTTTATAGCCCTAATTTGATCTTAAATCAACGTCAATGTTTTCTCTGAATATTTACTTAATGCGATGAATGTTAATTGATGATACTAAAGTTATACGTTGAAATCTTAAAAACGATTGCTATAATAGTTTTTGTCATGTTTTTCCTATGGATAGAATTTCATTGAACTTCCCAGTATTTAAGTTTGATATATGTACAAGCAATATCAGAAATAAAAAACACATGTTACCGTACAGATTTTTTGGTATTACCCCTTCATAAACTTACTCGTCCTTGACATTTGGCGAACAAATGTAGATTTAACAAGCAATGCAAAAACAATATTTAAAATTGTTTACATCTAGTATTTTAATTAAAACTTATACACATGAATATGATATTGATTGTCATGGGAATTGTTATCATTAGCTTAAATTCAACTTTGTAGGGTTTTTAAAAGCCAAATCAATTCGGCAGTGTCAATTGTTTTTCAATTTTTTAATAAAAATAGAGCGTTTTTTTTTATATTTTGATATAGTGCATGGATAAAATTTCCTTTAAACCTTACAAAATACTCCCTGGTACCTATTCTAATGACAATAGAAACAAAAATACATGTTACCGCGTAGTTTGAGAAAAAATCTCTTTAAGTATACCACCGTTAAATAAACTGCAGTTGCAAAATTAACGCTTTTATACTAAATGATCATATTTGTATAAATATTTAGATTTCTTATATATTTTATATTTAGATTTAATTGCTATAATCAATTATTTTATACCAGTATGCATATTTCATATATTGAACATGATATAAGAGACCAATTCCAGGCGTATCCGTAATGAGCGTGTCATCCGAATAGGGTCAGTTGTAGTAACAGTATGTAGTGACACTGGCTGGTCTCGACAAAGTTGCTTCCCTTTGTGTACGAAACTGGTGCGCATGAAAATCTATAGCAATCGTCATTAACATATACTGAGCTCCAAAAGTATTGCACTTCTTTATGAAAACGGTTAAAGATTGTTGAAAGATAAAAGTATGTATGCTTAGAGCAACATTTTATTCATCGAATTTCATTACTCACATCATATTTTACGACAGAGCAAATCGGTGTTAACCCATAAACGGTCACACACTATCAGATCAAAAGTACATATTTTTTCAATATCAGGTATGACCCCCGTTGGCACCCTGTCCTTATAACCTTTTGTGGTATGAGATTCCATTCGTGTAGTTTCGCTATAGTCTTGGGTTTAACCGGCAGACGTCAAAACCTCTGACCCTGTCACCATGTCCCACTCATGCTCAATGGGAGCCAGGTCTGGTGTCATCGCTTGCCTTGTGAGGACATTGGTATTATTGGTCTGCAATAACAGCAGTGTTACGCTCGCAGTGTTGAGTCTTGTGTCGTCCTACTGGATGGAAACACTAAAATACTGTTTGATGAACTTCGCATCGTCATTCTGACTCTTTCTATGACGAAACATGTTTACTACGTGTAAACCAGTATAACGAATCAAAATAAAATAGCGTGATTCATTTTATACGTCACAAACTATGTAGCGATTCTAAGCGGGAATTCTATTTTAGTCGAACCTTGTCGCGTATCTTAAGTTGTAAAAGCCCTTTTTAATATACTAGTTCGGCATGCCTAAATAGATATCTTTTGTCAATACGGGGTAAGTTAGTATCCCTTGTATACATAATACCGCGATATACATTTTACCACAAATGCCCGTATAAAAGCATTATCTCACACATGCGCAATTAGAATTCCTTACCTGGGGACAGTTTGAAAATTGAAATTGATTGAGCACTTGAAATACCGGTAAGATTTCTTGGGATGGGGTCAATATTTGTGTGTCCTCTTTTAGCAAATTAAATTAGAATCAGTGCAAGAAATCTTAAGTGTACAAACTCACTGTTTATGTTGATTTGAATCTTTGATCATATTTTTCATTCGGGACTTGCTTTGTATTATTTGGAAGTTTAATCCAGTGCCAGTATTTTCCCTGAAGAAACCATTTCTGGCCGTCTGAATATCCCATTCGCAGTAATATGCATACAAGGAAAAAAATAAAATGGATGCTCGCATCATAAATTACAAGTTTATTCATGAGTTTATCAACAAGAAACAGCTTTTAGAATAATTATTCGGGACAATAACATAACTTTATTACTGTTTATTATTCATGTTATCATCTACATGGTTGATGAAATGTTATACTCGTGGAAATAGGTATTACAAGTATATATATAGGCATTGTTTATTAGAAAAAAATGTTTTTAGCCAATTTCTAAATTTTAAAAAAATCCTGATATGTTACCTTAAAGGACATCTGCACTGTTCCAGACAGAAAACAATACTATTAATCATAGTTTATGTTAAAGTTTATATTCATTTTGTCATTTGTAACACACATTTTTGAGTTCCAATTATTATCAGTCATTTCAGTCGTTACTTAAATGGAAATGTACCATTGTTTGGAAAGCGGTTGAGTATTTTCAGAAATATAAAAAATACAATGGTGGTCGGATTTCAGCGCAAACTCTTATGGTATTGACATTTTTGTTACAAAGACAGATATTTAGAGCTCCAAAATAGTATTGAAACCAATGTAATATAAACCTTTTCTCTTTTACTGTCTTGGCAACACATACTTCAATTTGCTTTGTTTCTTCAAGATATTGTGACCGAACCTCAATCTACATTAATTGTGATAATATTGTATAGGCAGCGTAGACATAAAGAGTGACTGTGCATATTATTTTCTCCACATTTGGCCGGTTAAATGATTTAATTTCAAGAATTATGTTTCTTTCACTCATTTGAGAATATCAATTCAGACCGCCGTTTTCTTACTTCAAGTTGAAATTAATGATAAGGTGTTTATATTTAGTTATATAAATGTTTATTCATTCATTTATAAAATATAGGTTGTGAAATAAATAATATATCACATTTAAAACCTCATATTTAAGTCATACTTCCTCGTTTGTTTCTTTTATTTTGACTTAATACGTTAATTAGAATTGCCACAGACCTGTAAATCAACGCAGCAAGGAATATAATAGATAACGCGAATACTGCATTGCTAAGCAACCAAGTCTCCCATAACATTTACTGTGACATTCATAAATGTTTTTAACTGTGGACAATTATGCAACACCCAGCACTCCTACTATTTAAAGCAATATTCTTTTGTGAGCATTACTGAAAGAAAAACGATAAAGCAAGAAGTAATTTTATCGGGAATTATGCATTCATTGCGGGACTAGAGCGGAATAGCTGTTACCCAACTATCGACAGCCTAAGACCATTTTCCATCTAAAACATCGGAAACCAGCACTGTTGGCCATGTTTGTAATCGCCTGCTTAATGTGCTCGTCTGCTCTGACATGTTCTGTCAGATTCTATTGGGAAAAACGGAAGTAATGATACCATAATGGTGTCAGGTTAGATAATGCTTTCGTCCTCTGTATAGAGAATCAGTTCACAGACGCCCTCTCTGTTCCAAGATATGATTTACAGACCTATCCTGGGTTATCTAGTGTACTTATTCAGAAATCAATTCACTAAGCATTTTTTTTGGTTTTCATCCACTGCACTGGTGATCGATTATTGGCCATTTTCGCTAAAAAGCAAATTTTGGTGGTGAGATGACCATTGGCAATATTAATGCAAAATTAGCTTCCCATGATGTGTCCTTATAGGTTTTATCTAAGTTAAAGGCTTTTTATAGATTTAACTCGCCCATAAACCAACGTCCACGTTTTCTCTGACATCATCACCTCTAGAATGCAATTTCATTGGCATACTATTTACAGAGTGCGCTGAATGTTTATAAAAAAGTACTGAAGATAAACGTTATATCGTAACACACAGCCTCTTTAAAAGATTTCAATTAAACATATTATAGGTACTGTTCAAAATACTGCACACTGCTTTTACGTGGGACGACATTACAGTGTATAGAGTTTTGGCTGCTCATCTTAAAGGTTGCGGGATCGAATCAAGGCTCGAATTGATGGCCTCACAAAAATAATTACCAGATATATTCTTATCCGGGACTCGAATTCGAGATCGTTTCATAATTGGCAATCAAACTAAAATAAATAAGTATAAACTCAAATATTGCATTTATTATGATCGTGCTTAAATTGATACTATCATACTATCTATAATGTCGTGGTGATCTTCTTTTGAAGATGTATGTGTTTTTTTATCTATGTTGATTTAGTGTTTTTATGTATAAAGACATCTGCATTATTCTAGACAAGAAAAATACTAATCAAAGCGCATGTTTCAACTATTATCAGTCGTTTTAGTGGTTACTAAAACAAAACTGTATCATTATTTGAAAACCGGTCGAGTTAAAAATACTTATATTCAGAGATCCAAAAATAGTATTGCAACATATAATTGTAATCGTAAGTTATTGCAAACTATTTATATATTTTTGCTATCTTAACACATATTTTCAATTCATATTTTGGCAATACGGTGTCAGTGAATATACATGTATATAGGCATGGTATTTTAAAAAAATGTTTTGAACATTTTGAAAACTCCCGATATATTCTCTTTAAAGTCATATGCATTGCTCCAGATAGAAAACAAAACTATTGATCATATCGCATTTTCAGTTAAATTTCTATTTGCAATCTTGAAAACACATGCATAGGTTCGGTTTGGTTCATCGAGGCTGACTCTACATTCATTGTGATGGCACTGTGTGGGTAGGTTAAGAGTGACTGCGCCTATTATTTTCGTCACATTTGGCCGAATAAATTATTTAATTTCAAGAACTACGTTTTTTTCGCTCATTTGAGAATATCAGTTCACACCGGCGTTTTCTTTCTTAAAGTTTAAACTAATTATAAGATGCTTATATTGCGTTTGATATGAAAGTTTATTCATCCATTTATCAAATTATATGTTGTGAAATTAATAATATATCAAATTTAAAACCTCATACTCACAGTATACGTTCTGGTTTGTGTCTTCTTCTTTGAATTAATACATTAATTAGAATTGCCACAGAAATGTAAAACAATGTAGAAGTAGAAGTCACGTGCACTTTATGTCACTTGCTTAAATGTCAGTCGATGCATTTTATGAATATATTTACGACATTTGCCCTAAATATTCATTAATGTTTAATAAAACTGCCTGCGCGGAATGATTTGATATTTCCAGTAGCTTGAACGGCGTCTTCCACTGTAGGAACTATTCATACAGTCATTACATAACAATACAGTCTGTGGTATTTGACATGTCTTGCTATAGTTCTTTGTTGATTGCCAAAGCATTGCCAAGTTGTAGGCATCAAATCACCTGCTACGATGATTATGTGATTAATCATAGACTGCTTAGAATTTTATAAGAATTGAAATTGATATGGAAAATTAAAAATGAATTGACCAGAGAACACCAATTCAACTAATCAAAAGTCTGAAGGGTCTGTGAGTCATCATACAGGGGAAGAAACAGCATATGCTAAACCAAGCAGTAACGGTATGCCAGACAAATCGATTAATAATAAAAACATGCTTTTGTTTTTCTTTCACCTATTTACCTATCATGAAGTATCGAAACTTCAAATATACATGATAACATTTTATTTTCACAGTACTGGCAAAAAAGGCGCCTTAAATAAAAAACAACGCATTTTCGTGTTAGGTTGTTATGAGGATATCGTAAGACCGCGTTGTTTACACGAATTTGAGATTGCATGTCGCGGTTTCACATTGAACTTTCGCGCAATTATTGCATTAGCTTAGTCTCGTGCTAGAGGCTATACGTCGATGTTCACGTTCTCGCGTATGGATTAGGGCGATTTCGCGATGGCCCTAATAGTATTTTGTAGGTGAACGTCTCGGTATGTTTAACTTCATCCTATGGATACAATTATTTCTTTTCACCGTTAAGCTTAGTACGCAATCCGTAAACGGTAAAGACTGCGCATGGTTTTGGACAATTTAGACTCATTATTCCTTTGGATTAAGTTTGTTTGATAATTCCTTTGGATTTAGTTTGTATGGTGTTTAGCGTCGCTATTAAAAATGTTCAGTCATATTGCGACAGTGTCTACTTGAAATGGTGTTCGAGGCGCTGCCACAATGGCGTATCATGCCGCAGACTTTTGTGTGATACCCCATCCGGTCACACTAAACTTACACCGGGCCAACCAGACCTAATACCTTTAAATGATTAGCGCCAAGCGAGGCAGCTTCAATTACCACTTTTTAAGGCTTTAGTATGGCCCAGCCGGAGATCGAGCCCACGACATTCCGCATGCGAGGCTTATCCCTTTGGCCTTTGCCGACGTAGGTGTTTACCCATGCTATATTTATATTGCAATTATGGGATTTCGATTAAAGTTAATGTATGCTTGATTTCTTCTAGAATCATTCCTAACTCCATAACATAAATGTACTTCTAACCACTTGAAAACAGTAATATTATCGTGGTTGCTATGGTAACATAGATTATTTGGTAATGCATTGATAAAATAAGCTTAAATTTTTCCGGACTACATTTTACACAAATTGTATACATGAAGCATCATGAGAACCTATTTAATTTAGTGTTACCGTGGTAACATAGGTCGTTTATAATAAGTTACTTATATTGTTACCCAGATAACAACACAGAGTTATATATATATTGTGAATTTAATTATCTCCTTTTATGAACTAAAATATATATGAAATCACTGTATCTTTATGATCCAACGGGTTTATTAATCTGTCCTTTATATACCATGTGAGTAGTCATGAATCTTAAACTGGATCCTACATATATAAAGCTATCAGCTCATGTATGTAAATGGTCCGTCCAGTCCAGATGTGTTACATGTAGAACCATAGTATATAAATCTTGGTCGACACCAAATTTATTGGTTTGGCAGAGGCCTTGATATTGTGTCTACGGTTTGCATTGTTACTAGGCGCGCTCGCCGTAGTCTGGTCTGTACATTTATGTCTGGTTATTCACAAATAATTATCTCCATACATGTAAATGTAATCAGTTGTTTATGAAAAATGAGGAAAAATTACTGCGTGCAAAACAAAGCTTTATTGAAGTTTAAAATCCAAACTGATTGTAAGATGCTGATTTATCACGAAGCGGTAATTTATAGAATCAGCAAAATTGAAGTATTACTAAAATATCCATGTATTGTATAACAAGGGGAAATTAATTTTCCAAATGAAATTTAATTGTTCAAAGTGGAAACAAACAGGGTCTTAATGACAATTTCAAGGACAGATTGCAAAATCACCGAAAATTCGTTATCTAAACATTTCTTCTGTGTTACTTTCTATCCAATCGTTTACCTTAATTGTAAAATGTTATAAAAATGTAATTGAAGGTTTCAGTGAAATATAATATTTTATTTCATCATTTAATGAAAACTAGTTTGTTATCTATAATTGAAACAAGAGTGTAAACACCATACTTATTATTGTTTTACAATGAAAAAAATAGAAAATAATTCGATGGAAAAGCTCTAAACTCAATCAATTTGGGAGCTAAGAAAATTAAAGAAAATAATCTGATTTTGAAATAGAATAACTATCAAAGAGTAAGAAATTGACAGAGTTATTGAAATGATCTTTACAAGGAAACATAAAAAAATCCTGCTAGCTACATCCCAAGACTAAATGCATTACTTAAATAATAATATTCCGGTTTAACAATATGTAGTAACTTCATCCGCACATTCAAAGTAACAATATGTAGTCACTGCATCCACAGATTCAAAGCAACAATAAAAAAAATACTACACTTTAATTGAATGAAATAATTTCTCAAAAACGATCACAGAATGAAAACACAGAAAGTAAATAAAAGAAATGAATGAGTGATAAAGAAACGCCCTTCTTGTCCCCTAGCTGGGACTTCAATAGAATCATATTCTCATACAACACTGAATAAGACCAATGATTTCCAGGATTAACAAAAAAATCAATCACTGAGTCAAACAACGGGGCGACTTTTAGATTAGGACAAAAGATCATAAAATCAAATCTAACTTGTTATCTTTTGAATATCATCAAATCGTTGAATAAATTGTTTTTAGATCGTATGTCGTGAATTATACTATAAGTTATTGTATATCTCAAGGGAAGATAGGTGTATTAGAATGCCAGCAAAATGAACAATTTGTTGTAACATAAAAACAATATATTAAACGTCAAATTAGAGACTTTGTAATCAATGAGTTAATCAATGAACCCAGTCGTCGCAACACCACAGATACATGTATACTCAAAGCATATAATAATAGTATACAAATACAAAAACACAGAAGAAATTAAATTGGGGCACTGCCCTGAGTAGGTAGGTATAAAACATGTGCGTGTCCTTTGAATTATTTCCATTACATGTAAGTAATCTTATCAACGAAACAAGAAGCTTGTTTTTTCAACACACTAAACACTATTGTGGGAAGCAGAGGTTATTAATGTGTCAAGTCTAAAGTGGTGATTCTAGGACAACGATGATGGTAAGAGTCACACCACCCTAACATTTACATTATTATTGTCATCTCTTGAATTCAGATACTAAACAAATAGTATTGCTTGAATGGACGTAAAATTCCCATCCATCAGAACAGGTAAACAGTTGATTACACTAATTTATCCACTGAGAAATCTCTATAATTCATCAAAATACATAAAACAAATATCCATAAAACCACGTGCGAGCATGCTAATGTCAATGTTCACGAGTAGGAAATACAATTAACATTTCACTGAAACTAACCATTTTTATTTTTATTGAAAACTAGTTATTTGAAACATCAATTTCACCGTAGAAATCTAAAACAATTATAGTGGTATAAATGCTTCAATGTTTTTTAAATTCAATATTCATAAGTGACATTACGCAGACTGTCAATCAAATACGTCGATAATCCAATCAGCGATGGACATTGGTTGCTACGCCGCCATTTGCTTAATATAAGTGGCGATGTATAAGACTACATTGTATTTAATTGGGAAAATTATGCAACTTGGCATTTTGGCGAAGCGATCGCAGTTCTTGTGTCAAGGTCATTGGTGATGTAATACGGAAACAAATAATACTATGAAACGAGCTGATTCCGACAATAAATTATAATAAAACAAAATTATTTTGTAGTAAATATATATTCTAAAAGCATATATCACTCAAGCTTCTCCCTGTTTTCAATGGGTCATTTCTGTGTTCCGGTGGTATTTTGAAGAATTAATTTATATTATAAAAAATATTAATTGAATAACTTATAAATCAAAATCACTCAATACCAGTACAATAGAAACAGTATTTCAATATAAACGAAATACGAGATCAGTATGTTTTGTCCCGATAGCAAACAAGGATTATTATTATTTTTATTTTGTCATTGAACTATTGAGTATTCATATCCTAAATGCAAATCTGAAACAATTGTCTTTCATCCATGTGCCATTTCTGTGTATCGGTGGTATTTGAAACACAACACATTACAAACAGAATGTTTTTTATTGTTGTGCAACGTAGTAAATCTGGCAGCTCTCGTCAGACGACAGCATAGCACGAAATTCTCATTAGGATCAGATAGGTTGTAATTTGTTTTCTTGATTACTGAATGCAAACCCAGACGAGTTACCGGACAGTCTGTAGAAAATTTTGTGACTTTTGCTCCCCGGTTAATATTGATTGACAATGTATCAAGGCTATGTTCAATGATGCGTTTTTCTCGTTTCTGTGTTAAACAATTGTCAAAACGGTATCAATTTCTCAATAACTAAATTCAGTTGGCATAAAATAGTCATATTATATTTTGATGTCGATAGTGTCATGATAGATCTCAATGTTTATACGGAAATAACATTTGTATCGCTTGTACGGTTCTTAATTATCCCAGTTTAGGAGATAAAGGTGTATTTTAGAGCGTCGTTGGCAACAGTTGATACTACTGGGATGTTGAACATAATGTCTTGAGCCCGTGACTTAGGGAATGGCAGGCTATTATTAATTCAACATACAGGACAAAAGTTTCAATTGGCACCTTTGGTATTTCTTTAATAACACTTTGAACCTGAATGTCTGAATTTATAATAAGACTATATTGTTTTTTATCAGATTATATATTATAACATGAATTTCAATATTTGGCGTCCATTTTAGTGGCCACCTTGAATTTGTGACAAAACGCCCAAACAGCCGTTAGTAAGATATGGATTTTCAGATTCAGTATAAAATTGACCTGTAAAAACAAGTCTCAAACCTTTTGACACAAAACATACTCTTGTAATAACTGTATTACTTGTACCTTGTATTGCGGCTCTCTCGTGAAAATAATGGCGTGAAAGAAATTGGCATATGTGTTTTCTTACAGGTAAATGGTACATGTATCACCTAATCCTTACGAGAAAGGCGTCAGAAAAGTACAAATATGTTAGACAAATATCAAACATTAAATGGCTTTCGAGGACCAGAACGATCTATAGTAAGTAATTGACAAAGAATAGCTAAGTCTTTGTATATATTAAGATATATTGATAGAGCTGTTAAATACATGTGACAAAGAATAGCTAAGTCTTTGTATAAATTAAGATATATTGATAGAGCTGTTAAATACATGCGTGATTAAGTGTTTATTTGAATTCATTACAAGTGTATAGTGTATCTACTACTGGAAAAATATTTTATTTTTTATTATGTAAAACAGGCTTTTATAATACATAATTATTTAAGTTGTATCAGAAACAACTAAACACGTTTAGGTTTTATTTAGGACAAAAGTCAGTCGTTCGGAAACAAAAGTAATAAAAGAAACTAACACAAAATAACCTTCCGTTATATGAATACGTTAAATTACGGGTAACAAGTCAAGTTAATGAAATAATCGCTAATTATTTAATTTGACAATACCGCACAGGTAATTTAGTGGAAGATCGTGGGTTCTAACCCCGGCCGAGTCATACCAAAAACTTGAAAAAATTGAACTGGAAGCTTCCACGCTTAGTGCTCAGTATTTACAGGATGAATCTAGGTATTGTCACTAGAATGTGACTGGGTAGGATATCATATCATTTGTCTGCGGCATGATACTCCTATGTTGAAATTCACAGACTACTGTATCAAGTAGACACCGTCGCGATATGAGTAAAAAAAATAGTGAAAGCGACTGCTAAACACCATGCAACATTAGCAATAAACACGTTATCGCTTGCACGTCATTTGTTGTGACATGGACGTGTTTTAAACAATGCTGGATTCATAAACTTATAAAGCCGTCTCACCAGATTATATTGTTATAAATGATGAATATGTCTTATGTGTTACGCAGGAATATGGAGAGCAACGACGTTCTATATTACCAATTTTAACTGTGATTTTCTTATCTTTCCAAATAACCGTTATATTGTCGGATTTGAGGATGAAGTATTATGTTTAAAAGAGAAGGCTTTACAGAGATGACATTTTGCATTACCGAAAAAGTATATAATGTGCCATTGATCACCATTGTCATTATCTCTGTCTCATGTTTCCGCCGAATAGATGATATATAGCGCAGACTATGACGTAATCCACAAGTCCTTTTGACGAGATTAGACTCTCTTATTCGGTCAGTCACACTGTTTACACAAATCAAAGGTAAAATGCTTTCAACGTCTCAAGATAATGTAAATAACTCCATGTAACTTTTAACCGATTTAGATGTTGACATTTACAGGCGGTCATGGATGGTAATCAATGATAATTGGAATGTTCTATTTTGAAAAATCTGAGCGATTTTATTGACCAAAATATTAGGTCAACATCTCGGTCAAGTTGGATAGACATATTACTATTAGAAACATTGGGATATTCTAGTTCTGTAAATAGGAAATGAGTGCGATATCCTATCCAGTTGCATTAAACTGCCATCTGATCGACTAGTCATGAGACTAGTTATGAGTCATAAATAATGAGTTTTTTTACATCCATTTCCGTTTATATTTTCTTTACGTATTCAATTTTCACTGTGTCTTTTACCTTAGATTCCGCTTAACTTTTATATCTCTTCATGTTGAGAGTATCTGTTACCTGTTGAGACGAACTCTTATCTATATTTTTCTTCTTGGTAATTGATTATACACATGGGGTATGTTCCACTATATACAATTTAATATGATACTCAATGGTCATATTCTAAGGAGAGAAACTATATAAGAATTATTTTCTTTCGTTTCAATCCTTTTATGGTGTATGGATTTCTTTTACCAAAGTGAATAGATTTACATTTAGCAGCATTGAAACCTAACTGATATTCATTAGCTGTCAGCGATAAACAATAAAAAAAAAACGGTCCTAGCACGAATCCTTGAGGCATACCACTTGTAACGGGTAACCATTCATATACCGCTCTACCGACTTTAACTCTTTGGTGACAATCACTAAGAAATCCTTTAATCTATTTCAGAATATGACACTAGATACTGTACACATTCGAGCTTTAACTAAGTATATGATATTGAACTGTATCAAAAGTTTTTCTTAAGTCTTTATATGTTGTCTATGCAATTATCTTGTTCCAAAATAGCGGACCATTCTTCAACTACTTCGAGCAATTGTGTAACGCACGAATGCTAGGCACGAAATCCATATTGATGGACTGAAATAAGGCTATACTTATTCATATTAATTAATAATTGACCTTTGACTAGTTAATCTAGTACTTTGACGATAAACAAAGTTAGACAGGTTTTTAATTGTTTTGTGAGCTTTTTACTACCTTTGTTTAAAGATCGGTGACACTTAGGCGTTTCTTCACGATTGGACTCCTTCTTTTATAGATTTATTAAAAAAAATTGGTAGAATTTCACTTAATTCAGAGTGAAATTTTCTTAACAAACGTGGTTAATTGTTGTCTATTTCGGGGAGTCAAGCCTACACAGATTCTTGTTTACCATACCAGGTGTTATAATAAGATAACAAAGTGGTTTTTGAAAATCTCTTCTCCTAAAATTACGTACTGAGCCCAAATTTCCATTAGTAACATTACTGTTAAAAGTCGTTAAGTAGTGACGCCTTATTATTTTCGTCTGCAGTTATTGAGTCTTCCTCTTTTTTTAAATCACCTATCCCTGATGCACGTACTGACTAGTGCAGTATTGATATATGTTCATAACGATATCTCAGGCACCTTGTGATATCGATCTTTAAAATGTCACATGTCTCTTACTAGACACCTATTTGCTGGGTGACAAGCATTAAACCAGAGCCAGATTCGATATAATTCAAACAGAGACGTGTTTTTTTTTGTTGTACATTGTATATAAGATATGAAATTGCTTTACTGTGACTGCGCCCACAATCAATTTCTTAGAACTTAGTACTTATCATAAAGAAATAGGTCGCGGCATTCAAATTATTCACGTTGGCACTAGTCTTTATATGAACACATTTTACTCGTGTTATTGGCGGCTAAAACAAATCATCATAAAATATATGAAACAGCTAAATATTAGTTTAGCAATTAAACATCTCAAATTTTACACATGTTGCATATTTTATTAGATTAGACTAAATAAACCCGAATTTGTTATTTGCATTGTGTGATATAATAATCAATTCCAGTGTAACATTTCTTAACTACTTGGCACCTGCTGCATATAATTTCATTTGTCTTGAACGGTCATCAATAAAATCACGTTCTTATTAAACATAAACTTTTAAATTAATATAATCAAAGGCCTTAACGGTTTTCACAGTTTTTCCCATCATGTCGTCTTTCTTTAATTTCTTGTCAGAATATGATATACAGATTTACCAATGACCTCATGAATACAGATTGGAAGACAGTTAGAAAGCAATTTTGTTATAATAATGATTTTTTTTTCAAATAGATGAATAGTTTGTTTCTTTTTTTTTATTGTATGTCTTTTAAATATCATAAAGCAATACATTAATGACCCATCACATAATCAATCTTGTTATCTTAGTTGTAACAAAAGTCTTCCATATGATGTAGCTACGAGCATAGAATCATATAAAACAAAATATTTGAAAGACAGGTGAACTGTATTATTAAAAACAGAATATTTTTTTAAATGTGTCATGCATACTAGAATTTTGTTTTTAAAGCACATGTATCAAATAAAAAGAAAAGAAGAAGAAACTCATTCACTGATATAATGGCGTACACATCGATAGAAAATGACTGATTTTCACGAATGGCGAAAGAAAAAAGCACAGACATTTTGAATAACCAAAGCAATTGTACTATCTTTATAAAGTATTCCAGCCGTTCTTTCATAATATGAATAATATCGAATCGAATAATATCTGAAATCGTGGTATTGAGACCACAATTTCATTTTTTCTCTGCATTTTATCAAAAATGAAAATAAAAAAAAATGGCGGCCATATCAGTTGTCACTTGGGATTATTTTAACCGTTGCTATACTAATGTGCAGTTGTTGTCTGCATTTCATATCATTTTAGTGGAAACTGTTTGCTTTGACCATCGCTGATTTGAAGCGTTTTGCTCTCAGTTTTTTAGTACAAAAATCGCAATAATATAAAATTTGGATCTATACGTCCTATGCTATGGCAATTGTATTTTGAAACTTTTGGAACTATTTTATCAGTTTGAGGAAATGAAATCGTGGTCAAAAGAATAACAAAGGTTATAGAACAAAATTGTAATATAAGCCGCACGATCCCTGTAGAAGGCATTCGCCTTCCAAAAATTCCAACTTGACTTGTCTAATAGAGTTCAATAACTTACGTATGACATATATGTTTTTATAGAAATCTTCTGTTTATAAAACAATGTCTTGTTATAAACCTGTTGGCTAACGTACCTGTTATGAGAGGATAATTGCCCAATATATACCGGCCGATTATTTAATTCGAATCAAAATAATGTTCGTTCTAAACTAGGAGATAATACTGGTGAAGATATACGGGAAATTCTATGTTGATTGCTTGTGTGAAGTGTCATCTTGTATAATACGATATATGCCGGATGACAATGAATTAGTTTCAATTTAGAATCACTCCTCTGTATATTTGGTATTCTTTTCTGTAATTAAAACTTTTACCATGAATCTAATATACGTTAACTTTAATGTTTTTGCTAAACTATACTATTTAAAAGTTTATAAGGATCATTATCTATGGACAACCCAGGACAAGATAGTAGAAAAGTTTTTTTCTGAACCTTGCTAAGTACTTTACATTTTTTAATATTTTTTTAAAAACAATTAAAAATCATTTTAACCCCAGAACCAGTTTTCTTGTATTTGAGTAGGAAATTGATTATATGGCCAATACACATGCCTGTTGAATAATGATGCATATATTTATCGGACAATAATTTTGAATAATAAATAATTTTCGAGGACCTAGGACCTAAATTGTAAAATGATATACAACTAATTAAGGGTTTCAGTGAAATATTATGTTTTATTTCATCATTTGATGTGTGCAAAATAAAGCTTAATTGAAATTGAAAATCAAAACTTATAGTAAATTACCGATGAATCTAGAAACGGTAATTTAATGAACCCTCAAAATGCAAGTATTACTTAAAAAATCCATGTATTTAACAACTGGAAAATTAAATGTTAATATTATTCAAATTGGAAACAAATCAAACAGGAATCTTAATGGTAATTTCAAAGGTAGATGATAAAAAGAACTAGAACACGTTATTAAGACATTATATGTGTCATATTTTGTATAATCATTTACTTTACACCTAGATTGTAAGATGATAATGAAAAAAAGTGAATGTTTTAGTAAAATATGATTATTGATTTCATCATTTCATGAAAACTATTTTTTTAACAGTGAAAATACCATTTACATTTGTTTAACAATGAAATAGTTATTCACTGAAAAAGTCAATCAAAGATAATAAAAAAATAAGCAAATAATCTTATCTTAAATAAAGTAGCTAACAAAAAGTAAGAAAATGAGAGAATTGTTTGAAATTATATTTTCAAATAGATATAAATGACTCCTGTTTTATACCAGGAGTAAATGCATAACTTTAATAATGATAGTCCAGTTTAACATTAAATAGTAACTGTACCCAGAAATTAGAAGCAATAAGAGAATATAATCAGTGCACTTGAATTGAATGAAATAATTTCTCAAAGATGATCTTTTAGAAATACAGAACGCAATTAAAAGGAAATTGAGCGCTAATGAATCAGGCAACACCCCTCACGTCCCCTAGCTAAAGTTTCAGTCGAATTGTAGTCTCAAGCGCCACTGAATACTATCAATGATTTTCAGCATTCAGAAACAATAACTCACTGAGAAAAAAAAATGGGCGATTTTTAGATTATGACATTTCATGTTATCATTAGAATCTCATCGTATTGTTGGGTAGTTTTAATAGTTAAGTTATTGTATAACATATACTATAAAGATAAATTAAGACTTACGGGAAGAGGGGCGTATAACAACGTCAGCAATATGAAATATGTATTATGAACACATCAAAAATATTTTAAACGTAAAATTAGACTCTGTCATCGCAGCAGCACAAATACAGTCAAAGCATGTAATAATAGAATACAAACATACATAATAAATGGCGTTGTGGCACTGCCTTGAACAGATAGGTATAAAATATCCAATGAAACGCGGATGTGCATATCCTTTAATGGTTTTCATTGAGCAATGTTACCAACGCAACTAGAAACTCGTTTTTTTCCGATTTCAACACATTAATCAATATTGTGGAAAGCAAACGTTAAATTATTTAATGTTCTTAATGTATCAAGTCTAAAACGGAGTTTCTGGGACTGTCGAGAGCTTTCAGGTCTCACACTACTATAATCTCCCCTTGAGTACTCCGAACCTACAGATGAAGGAGGTAGAAATAAAACTTTAGTTCTCTTTTTCATCTTTTTCAGGGCTATGTACTGCAACGATTTATTTTTTCCTAGCATGAGTTTAATGGTCAGTATTTAGAAATCACCACTGAAAACTTGATGCTTTCTTGACAATTCTGTATCATTTCAGAATTGTTGGTTCGAACCGAATCGTGTGCGAATAGTTGACACATTATTATTCTGGAAATCAATAGGTCTCACAAAAGCATTGAATTTAAGAAAAAAAAACCAGGTCAATGTATGCTTTTTTTCCCTTTATAGTTGCATATCTTGAACCAGTGAAGAATTTGAGGCCAAACACATAAAAGTTTAAAGCTTATATGAACGATTCTCGAGTCTGCGTCATGGGTAGAACCAATACTTAGTGTCTTTAAGATGCATATGTCTGTAGTATATTTTTCGTGACTTTTGCTCCCCTATTAACAGTGACTGACGATGTCTCAGGGTTGTGTAATGTCTTTTCTCGTTTCTGCCTGATATAACTGTCAAAATAACAGTATCTGTTTTATTCGCAGGACGACAATACGCAATTGTCTGTGGCTGTATGCAATTTATACCGAAACAAATATGGCACAGACACATAAATAGTCACAATTTGTGATATTTCAAATCTATACATTATATTTTCTAAAATTCAATTTAGTTAATATAGTTAAAAGGCAGTCATTGTATCCAAGTATTTTTTTAGCATAAAAGCCTTCGACATATATTAATTTGATGTAGATAGATTCGACCATAGATTTTAATGTTTATACGGAAACAACATGTGTATCGCTTGTACGCTTCTAAAGTACCTCAGTTCAGGAGACAAAAGTGTCATATTTTTAGTGCATCGATATATAATCCATGAAACGAAATGTTTCTCCACATGTTCGATATTGTACAATACCAGTTCATAAAATTTGATCAATTTAAATTATGTAAAATGTACGAAAAGTCGAACTATTTAAAGAAAAGTTTGTTATTATAAAGCATAGTCTCTGTATGATGTTTGTGAGAAAAACAAAACTAATTTCATATTTTAAGTGCATAAACAAAGAGTTTTTCTATGTTTATTTCACCTTCTGTATACATTAATTAACAATACTATTTACGGAATTACTCAACTCTTTTTTCTCTTTTTTTTTTTTTTTTTGTACTTTAATAGACAAAAATGACAGTGCAATAGGTTGAAAGGAAAAAAACATGGCGTGTCTATTTAAATTCATTATTTTTTATTCATTGTCTCTGATAAAAACTCGACGTCTGCGGTTGTGTGACTAGTATCTGTATCGTGAAAATAATGGCGTGAAAAAACCCATTGGCATACGTGTTAAATCATTGATTAATATTATCACTTAAACCTAACGAGAAAGCGTCTGGAAGTTGTAAGTACATATATGATAGATAAATATCACATATCAAATGGCTTTAAACGACAAGAACGATCACAAGCAAATGACATAGTTTAGTTTGGTTATTTCATATATTAAGGAGATATTGAACAAACTGCTAAATACATGCATACTTAATTTATTTGAATTAATTACAACTGTATAGTTCATCTATAACACTACTGCTGGAACTACTGGAAAACGATGTGAAAACTATGCCGTAAGAAGAATATTTAAACGGTGACCCCTTATATAAAACAGCGAATATCTATGTATTTTAAAAACGGTATCGAGAGTGAGTCCCAAAATTAATATTCTTGGATTCACTTCGTAAAAGGAGCTTAAATATACTAGTATAAATTGATTAATAATTAAGTTGTTTTTATTAACTTTTCTCTGCCAGCTGATCAAATGTAGCATATAAATTACTTTAGTATAATTGTGTCGTACATGGTACATATAGAAGAAAATGGTATTGACTTGGTTATATTTTCATACTCATCTCATTATTAGACAACCGAGGAATGAGCAAGGATGGAGGCAACATTAACATGCTTATGCTTAAAAAAGTTCCAACATCGTGCATGTATATGTAAGTTCTAATGTCACTTCTTCTGTTTGTATCAATTTCAGTCTATGTATTTTGTAATGATTTCTTTGTCCTTTAAATGTGACATCTCCTGTTTGACTATATTGTCTTATTGTATTTGTGTTGATTTGTGAATTAGATAGTAAGTATGTATAACTATGTATAATCAAAAATGCCGCGTCATAAAACAAGACACTTTTGTTTCTATTGTTAATAATATATGTCAAACATGATAATATACTTGTAAAACACATTTTATTAAATCGTCAGAAACAACTATGCAAGTTTAGGTCTTATTTAGGACAAATGTTGGTTGTCCGGAAACAAAAGTAATAAGATAAACTGACACAAAATAACCGACCGTTATATGAATACACCAAAGTAATTTGAACAATGGATAACACAAGTTAATGGCTAATTGTTTAATTTGACACAATCGCACAGGTGATTAAGTAGAAGGTCGAGGGTTCGATCATCGGTCCAGTCATACCAAAGACTTGAAAAAATGTACTAGAAGCTTCCACGCTTGGCGCTCAACATAACAGGATACATCTGGTTGGCTCGGTATCGGTATGGTGTGATTGGGTGGCGCTTAAAATACTGTCTTAAGCAGACATTGTCGCGATATGAATGAAAAGTTGTTGAAAGCGGCACTAATCACCATACAACATTTACGGTGACCAATTAATTGCGTGCCATTTCTTGTGACAGGTACGTGTTTGAAGCGATAGTGTTGGATCTATAAACTTGTCAATAAAAGCTATCTCACCAGATTATAATGTTATCAATACAGAAGTTCCTAACGTAATGTGTTACACTAGACTATGGCTGGCAAAGACGTTCTACATAACCAGATTTAACTGTGACGTATTGATGGTCAATATAGCCATCAACTACACACCACGAGGATTTTCTTATCTTTCCAAATTAATGTGATAATGTCTGTTTCGGGGAAGAAGTTTTATGTTTAAAAAAGGAACATATTATCAGGGATGACATTTCGCATTCCCAAAAAGTACATAATGTGCCATTAATCACCATTACCATTATCTCTGTCTCATGTTTCCGCCACATAGATGATATATAGCGCAGACTGTGACGTAATCCACCAGTTGTGTTGTCGAGATTAGACTCTCCTATTTGTTCAGACACAGGGTTTGCACAGAAGACGAAGTGTAAATTGAATACGTAAAGAAGATATGAACGGAAATAGATATAAAACTCAGTGTTTGGTACATTCGTATAACCCTATGATTAGCCGACTAAATGGCAATTAAATACAACTGAATAGAGAATCACCATCATTTCTTATATAATAGTTATTTGAAATAAAGCATTTTTGGAAAGGTATTTGTAATCACATTTCAAGTAACTACCATATTGGATATTGTCGTTCTAGCTACGGGATTCACGTGCTAGTCGTTTTTTTTGACAAAGTTTACTCTGTGGCAGTTGCGACTTTAACAAATCATCATGAAATGTAAGAAACAGATGAACATTACTTTAGCAATTTAACATCTCAAATTTTAAAAATGTTGCATATTTTGTTACCCAAGAACAAATAAAACCGATGTTGCAATTTTCAATTGTGTTATATTTAGTTTTCCCAATGGACCCTTTTATTAGATATTGCTTAATTACTTGGCACCTGATATGCATAGAAGTTCATTTTTTTAACGCTCATCAATAAAACAACAGTAAACAACTTGTTTTGTTTAATGGAGATAACATACGTATAGTATATTAATATACGCTATTACAATTTCTGTTTATGAAACATTGTCTTGTAATATATCTGTAGACTGAATTTCACGTTATGAAAGGATACTTTATAGATATGTACCAGCCGATATTTAAGTCCACTGTATACGATGGTTGGTCAAAATAAAATTAAGGAGATAATGCCGGTGAATATTTATGGCAAATTTACCTGACGCGGGGTGTCAGTCTAATAAATCGATAATATAATCAGCGATCGATATTTCATTGCTACGCCGTCATTTCTTTTCATAGAAAAGCTGAATATGTCTAAGTGAACACTGTTTTGTATTTGCTTTGACGAACAATGTCACGTGGTCAGTGGGTGGAGCTAAAGTCGTACTCGTGTCAGATTAATTATATATTGTTTGCTAGTGTGAAGTGTCATTTTAGATAATACGATATATACTTGAGGACAATGTTTTCGTTTTAAATCAGAATATTTTCCCTTTGTATATCTAATATTCTTTACTGAAATTAATACTGCTAGATACATATATAAAACAGATAACTTGTTTTGGCTAGTAAGCCTCTTTTCTTTTTAACTATTCTATTACAAAATTGATTAGGATCATGCTCTATATAAATTTTATTAAACGAAAATTCAAACTGTGCTGTGCACAACCAAGACAAAAGGTAATTGAAAACGTGTATTTTTAACCTTGCTAAGTTAACTTAAGAGAAATCTTTATAATTTGATTTTGGAAAAAAATGAATATTTAAAATTTGCTTTAAAATGTATTTTTAACCCGAAAACAGTTTTCTTGTATTGGAGTAGAATGTACATTATATGGTCAATAAATATACAAAAATTTGTAAATAATCTTATGTTATATGTGATATTAAGAGAATATTAAAACATATCCGAAGTGATCACACCAAAATGTATACGTTTTATTTTGAAGATTTTTTTCCACTTCAACGGGGTGCTTCTTTACATTTTAATTTGATGTGAAAATAACATGATTGTTAAAGATTTCAAAAGAAAACTAAAAAAAATTGAAAAGTATAAATTTTTGGACAAAACAGATATTTTTTAATATTCTTATAAATAATATGAATTAAAAATAAACGTTTTACAATGTAGATAAATATTTTTTTGATATATTGCCCATACCTGTAATATCGTGTTTTTTGGGGTTTTTTTGCATAAATTATCAGAGTAGCTCAAAACTCTTTTTTAAAAATCATTTCAAACTTTGATGTAGCATCACCGAGAAATAATAAGATTTTGAGTAATATATCGAGCATTATCACTTCATTACACGAATGAAATAATATTACAGTTTTGTTGTTGTCTTGATCAAGTAAAGTATTTCTGCTTACGTGTTTTTAGGTCAAATTTCATCTGCACACGTGTCACAAAACATGACTTGATTTTAACGAGTCGTTATCAATAAATAAAAGATACTCCAATAGAAGGACTCACACCACTATTAAATACAATGACGAAAGTAGATGTTAAACTTTAGTTATCTTTTTCTTTTTTTTTTCAGGGCTTGTATCATCACAGTGATTTGTTTTTTCCTACCATGTGTTAAATGGTCAGTATTTTAGAAATCACCAGCGAATATCTTATGCTAATGCCAGATTTAAAATTCTGTGTCATTTTAGTATTGATGGTTGAAACGTTGACATATTAGAATTCTGGAAATTGATATATAACAGATAATCATTGAAAGACACTGGTTAAAATAAAATTGCTTTTGTTTGCTAATGCAGGTCTTGAAACTGAAAAATTTGAGCTCAGGCACTTGTTGCAGATTATGTTTTTTCACTTTATTTTGGATATACATGTTTCAATGGAACCCTATGGAAAATGTAATAGTGGTGTGAGACGAAACCTATTTCAATTATTAATTGTTTGAATGTAAATCTTATTTGAAAAATAAACAACAATGGATTCATAAAAACAATATAAATTCGTTTTTGTTGAGATGCGACATTTTGTTCATCGATGAAAAGCAACACTTCGTTATTGCGCGGGAATGAATACGGCCTAGCAAGACTGAGATTTATGGCGCATATTCGGTTTTATAATTTATTGTTTCGCTGTAATAATAACTTCAGGACTGATACACTAAGTTGTCAATCCATCCATTAAAATCAACAACAGTGCGATGTTGAATGCTAAAATGACGCCTAGATAATTCACATTAGTAATACATATATCGCTATTGAAACTATCGCTCAATTTTATGTTTATTATCTGGCTTAACGCAGACCCATCAATGTTGTAATAGGATCATTACTTGAAAAGCAATACTGTCTAAGGGTTGTTATTTTCACATTTGATCATTTCTCGTGCCACATGTATAACTAGTGCAATCACCATATAAGCCGATGCGTCTTATAGTAAAGTGGTTATGGTAAAATGTTTGCTTTTAAACAAACCAATTGTTTGATTGGAGCCACTACATTTGCCATGCGGGTCTAAGGCGCCATCTCAAGATCAGTTACCTCTTACCTAAGGTCTTAGGTTCGAGTCCCGCTCGCTCCAAAATTTTTATGTGTGAATGTTTGCCTGTTACCTGCGGAAGGACGGTGGTTCTTCTCAGTCTTACTCAGTCTGAAGTCTTCCTCCACCAGTAATATGGATATATCATTTATAATCTGAAATGTGTTGAAAATAACGATAAACCCCATAAAATCGAGTACATGAGTACACTTTAGTATATCACCTCTTGTTTACACATGGATATACTTACAAACAAAATATATGTGTTTTAAACCATACACCACGTTGCACTTATTATTTGATTGCCTTATGTTTTATATTCGTGTATTCAGTCGTTTCGTCCGTGAGAATAAAACTTATCTGAGTTAAATTAGAATTACTTCACCTCTGTGCATGAGAAATCGCAGGTTCTTGACTTCTGGCAATGATAACTTTTGGGAAGTAACTGTGTACATCATAAAGGTGTCTCATAAGCCCAGTGTGGCTGACACTATAATAAACAAACACTTTATTTTTACTTTTACTCTCGTGCTTTTCTATTTTCTTTCATTTATTGATTGTTAATACAACAGTAGTCAAAGCAACGTTTTTTTTCAGGTAATGTAGGTTAAGACTATGCCATAAATCAGATTATATGTTTAGATAAACTCTGTTATGATATCTGTATTTCATTTCCTTACAAATGTGAAGCAGGATTAATGGATTTAGCACTTATAAGTCTTCTGAAAGCACAGTTACATATATTTATTGTCTCTTTGGTATAAAGGTGTCATTCGTGGCACGTTGGAATCTGATTTGACAATTTGTTCTCAGAATATATTGCGATAAAGGAAATATAAAACATAGTTATAACACCCTTGTTCTTTTCTACGAACATGTCTTCATAGATGTTTGCTGGGAATTATTTCAGAAAAAAATACATATTTACTTAGTAAATTGGAAAAAATGTAATAAAAATCATCATTTTATTAGAAAATAGTAAATGTGTCATATTTGACTTATAAAAATACAATAGAATAGTAATATTTAAATTGTATAGATATGGATACAGTATTTGTATCATGCTCTTTAATTTGTCATTAAAGGTGAACGAAGGATACTTTCAAACTGTATAATACTATTATATTTAATCATAATAACAAATATTCTTTGATATATTATAAAAAATATATCTATAGAAAAGGTGGATAAACATTTGTCTGATATAAGTATATACATTGTATTAATGAAGCCTCGTAGCTGTATTTGAGAGAATGGAGCCTTTTTTATGAAAAGCACCAAACTCTTGATCAACCCCGAAACTTTGAAAATGGCGGGAAAATCCAAGATGGTCGCCGAAATGGCCGCCAAGATGGCGTGTGTCTTACATTTATAGCATTTTATGAAATCTTATATTTCTTTTAAATCTAATGTTATCAAATTTGTGTTTCATGAATATTTTAAAAGAGAAAATATGTGAACTGTTGGCTAAATATCATCAAAACTAACAATTATTTAAATATTGTTAATATTTTTGCTCTGCTCAACTTTTCATCAAATGTTTAAAAAAAGGTGTGCTTAAACACAAATGAATGAAATGTGGCAGGATACTTTTCTTATATTTATCGGGTTGATATGCATAAGTATTTTCCAGTTTCAAATATACCAAATACCAACCAAAACCCAATTGCAAACTTATAGCAGGACATCTGTATCAACTTATTTATCATTACCCTTCATATGCATTAAGTTGCAGACCATTGCTGTGCTTGTTTGAACTACAAGTTCTGCCAAATCGTTTTCAGTAACCACAAGAAAATGCTTGAAATAATTTTTTTATGTATCTCCTCATTTATATATCTTAGATCATGTTAAAGACTACCATATACATAACAATTCTTATCAGTTTGCTTACATCTGAAAGTGTTTTACATACTCAAGGCTTGAACAATAAACATTTATGAGATCTGGCACGTTGGTAATTTAATTTAGGCAATGTCATCAATAAAACTATCTTTATTTTATTTTCCTAATTTTACAGGGCTTACTTATAGGAAGGTTAGAAAAATAATTACAATGTTAATATGCCAAAGATTTGTACTTGATAGAGAGAAGCTGGTGTAATTGGTGTCGGAAAGCTAGGCCTGATCTGCCTTTATTAGTTGGCTTGACAAGCAGGTGGTAGTGCTTCTGCTTACGTAGGGTGCTTATACCAGTGTTCGATCCTAGATTTGACCTTAGGAAAAGGACTCAAATGAGTGATTCAAATTAATTAAGATCTTTCTTTGCATTCTAGCTAAATAAATTGTTATAATGTCTCAATACACAGTTGCGCCCAATGTTTGTGACGGTAAAATGATTCTTTCGCTTAAAAAAGCCATATGTTATTTTGCTTGAAATACTTTCAAAATGGTCCATAGTAGTTGCTTTTTTTTGTTGCAGAGGAGTAGAGCAATTGTTGGCATAGCATTTATTGCAAAAATACATCATTGGAGTTAAAAATATCACTTTTGTAGGATAACAGACACATATATTTATGAACATTTATTTTTTTTTAAAAATCTTATGGTGTCACTGCACCGTCTTTTAAGACTACAAGCTGGTCAACAGTTACATGTATTTTGGCCTTTTATTTTGAGATACATCATTTCTGCTATAAAAAAAACAAACTTGGGCACAGATTCATGTTGAATCAGCGCAGCAAAGCAGTCATACAATAAATACATAGCAGGCATTATCGGTATTTTTTAAATTTAAACCAATATATATTTTTTCCATACTCACTTATGAAATTATCTTAAAAACACATAATTTAATTATGAAATAATCTTGCAAAAATTAATTTTACATTTCTTTTAATCGTGAACTTTAGATACATTTAATTAAATTTGACTTTATAGAATAAAGTACAAATTAATATAACGTAAATATTAGTTTGCATCAGAAATTAGATACATTTCATTTTGATTTATCCCAACCACCTTGATTTCCCTATGCATACAAGAGTTTACTCTATAGCATGCATTGTTTAGAAATGCATTTTAAATATGTCTTCATAGCTTCTTATTTTCTAAAACATCTATGAAATAGTTGAGTCAACTTATAATTAAATGTTCAAATTAAAGAAACGGTTGTTATTCTTTAAAATGTTAAGCCTTTCTTTTTTTATGGTTTATCTTTTAATACATATTTTCGCAACAAAAATAGTTAAAATATGTTTTGATAACATGGGTCATAAAGAGCTATCAAATATCATTAAATAGTTTAAAAACTTGTTTTGTTAAGACAGTATGAAACGAACAGACATATCTATTTTTGTATTGTATAATGCCTGCGGATTTGTCTGAATCATGACTATTAAAAACAAAACACACTGCAATGCATGAATGAATGAATATGGTTTTACGGCGTACCAACACATTATAGGTTATTCGACGCAAACAGGAAGGAAGATTCCAGGTTCATTCTACATGTACAAAAACAACAAATTAATATACAGTTTAATAAAAATACACTAACAAATGAATATGCAGAATGAACCTAGAACCTTGATACCTGCAGAACTGCAGAGTTTCAGCAAATTCTATCGTATTACTCAAATTGTCGCTTCTTACGACATGCATGAGCCACAGTGGTCCTATTCTTGCCATCACTCATATGGCTCCATGAAACCACACAGGGGTTGATAATTTAACCACAAAAGTGAACACGACAAAAAATGATAAAATGAACATGAAACCCATTCGGAGGATTCCTACCCCTCTGCAGAGATCGGCAGTGATTCAATTCTTAGCCGGAACCACACGGGCTCACTGAAATGCAGTAACTATACTTTAGTGCATATGATCAATGTACAACAAATATACCAAAGCCCACATGGGCTTGTATTGCATAAACATGCCAATATTTTTAAACATTAAGTGAACCGTACATACCATAAGCATAATTAAATCAATACATTTAGATATACACATGGGAAAATGAAGTTCATTTTTTTTATATCTTTCTTCGTTTCTTTTCTTAAAAAACCCCAACTAAACCACGATATAACAAATTGAGTACATTTAAGCACACTTGGGTGGTTTATAAAATATTTCGATATATATTGTTTGCGGTGTCATTCATTTTACAGCGGACAACATAATACATAAGTTTGACAAGTTTGACAAGTTTGACAATTAACTAGACCCATACGGAATATGGTTACACATATGGCTACAATATCTAATTAACATCATATAACATAATTATATACGATATCATAAAGCACGTATCTATTATATTATAAAGATAATAAAACTGTGACAAAAGTTATATTATTAGACTAAACATATAAGTCTAGCAATATGTGTAAAATCTATATCCATTTGTTCATGTCCGATATCGAATCATACACAACAATATCAAACAATGTAACATATATATTAAAATCTAGATTCTATCAAATGATAAATCCATGCTGTTATGATAATCTTGTCACTGGCTGTAACAAAACAACTTAAAGAAACATTTTCCATTTTAAATATGATATATCTAACAAAAAAGTGACATTTGTTTCAGGAATTCATATTAATATTCATTACGCACTTTGTTGTTCAAAATACCGGTTTGAAGTTCAAAAGCGTTATGTATAAACATACCTAGATTTTTTATAACTCGTGCTTTATCATTATCAAAAGTTTTGTATATTCGGTCATTTCCAGTAATAACTTGGAATAAAACATTTTCTTCAGTTATTTTATAAATTAAACACTAACATAAAATAAAATTAATCCTCTAAAATGTTGCATGTACTACATTTTCTCTGATTAACTGGTCTACTGGTCCAATCTGCCGGTTTCAATTGTCAGTCCATGAAAAGACTCTTAGTTTAGTAAAACTACTATGGATTTTTTTTAAATTTAATATATTTAAATATGGTTGAAACATAAAGTTTGATGCATAATTATAAGACTCTACTACAGACGGTGAGTCTGCCAGACCAGTTTTGTACAAATTGATATTGATTTCTTTGCATAAAAATAAATCGATATATCCAACATTTTGATAAAGTCGAGCCTGATTTAAACCAATGTTACAAAATAAGTCTTTCAAAAATGAACACCTATTTTTTTTGAATATTTGGGGTATTTTTAAGATCGAGTTTTACATCAAATAAACCATTTCAGTGTACTTTTTCTTATTTATCTTTAATAGTTTTGCCCAAAATTTTATAAAGTTTTGAAAAGGCATCCTACTCAGTTTTCCATAAACAAAATCGTTTACAAATCAGCAGAGACACAAAAATTGTAAACAAATGGCTTTTATAGTGTCTCTTTATTGAAAAAAAAAGAATTACATGGTTAGTAGCTAAGAATGTCAGTTGTATTTTGGCGAGTGTAAGAAAAGTGATAGATGCGAGCCTTAGGCGAAAATATAAACTCGTTTACCAATATTATTGAAAGCAATTTCTGATAGTCACATCGTAGTATACTCCTGAAGCATCGGTTAAACTGATTGATGTTTTCCATATGTAACTGGTCTAAAATTGAGTTTCAATAAAGGCGTTAATGTTGAACGAAGAAGTTGTTAGACAATTGTGTTAAGTTTAATTCATGTCCTTTCTCAAACTTAGATTATAAACACACAAATGCTGGTAAAAAGAAACTCCAAACTGTCATCGATTAAATTATATATTCATGACACATGTGACTGTCTATTGAGTGCTTTAATCTTTTAACTGAGACATGCTTGTTTTAGTTCGAGTATGGATCATGAAACCCAAGTCTGAAAGTATCTTTGACATTTAATAAAATTTGAACGAAGCTAGTTTAAATTTACATATCAAATACGTGAAGAAAACTTTTTGAGTAGACACTAGTGGTATGCCACAATGGCGTAATCATTTTTCAAAGTGGGTGACTAATGTATCGAGTAGTTATGCTACGCTTGATAAATTTTGAAATAGAAGATTCATGGGAGGTAGTTTATATTGAAAAAACTACACTGATCTACGAACAACTAACGTATAATCTAATAAAGGACTCGATTCATTTTAAAAGACAAGAACACATGCGTTTTAGTTTATTTCAGCCTATGATATACATACACGTATCTTAGCCCTACCTGTCATTTCTAATTGTTTTCTTAAAACAAGTAAAGAAAGCTCTTGGTAAATGTGAATTATTTCATGTATCTTTATTTCAGCACATGACTTACCGGTTCAATAGTATAATAGAACCATGACACAATTTTGAATCAACCTAGTGTAATATCGCTACCGATTCATCGCTCGGGTTTTCCGTTTTACTCGCATTTCGTATGTAAAATGCCGAGCTCCTTTTCGACTTGCCGGAACATAAAAATGATTCCGAATCGTTATGGTAGAACAACGTTATTTTGAGATGTAACGTAATGGGGTTAACGAATAACTGACTGAAACGAATATAATTGGAACAAAACAATTGCTTTGTCGTTTCTGATAGAAATGACCTAAACAACAACTCTAAAATATACCACTTATGTGTTAAACATATATTAAATGTTTTATTCATTATTAACTCGATGTTAGTTAAATGGTGATCCATTCTTTTTTTTTATCTCATCGTTTCTATTATTAATTATATAATGTACCTTTCATGATTTTTATAATAATTTTATTATGTATTTTCTCATATATATTATAATGTATTATTTCATATATTCTCTGATGAATTCTGTTATATATTTTATAAGGTATTCTCTCATGTATTTTATAATATATTTTATCATGTATTCTCTCATATATTTCATGATATATTTTATGATTTTCTGAAACAAATATTATAAACAATTAATAGTATGGCACATAGCTTGAAATAGTTAATACAATTGCGTTAAGATATGTTGGCTTGCACAATGACAGTTTAATTACAAACACAAAATTAATATATTGGTTATGTAACACATTAAAAAAAAACGTAATTTTAATTACACAGAGCATAATATCAACGTTTACTATACAATATAACAAACACTATTACCGCCAGGCATATAAAATGTCCCAAATGGTTATGTCCCATAATGATTTAATTATAGATAACAATATAATTAGTGTTGTTGTTTTCAAAAATGTCAGAAGTATGAGACAATAAATTCATGTTAAGATGTATACTTTGTTAGTTGTTTTAAGAATAATAGCTTAAAGAGAACTAATAACAACAATACCAAAAATAACAATAAACTTATATATTAACTTAACACCACATAATCTATATTTGAATTGCACTAGTTTAATTATGACAATGTCATACACCGTTTGTTTATGCACCTTATAACACAATATTAACAGAGTTGTAAAACGTACATTACAAGTGCTTGAAGGTAAATACACCGTTTGAATATATACACCTGATGACACAATAGTAACACAGTTATACATCCTCACATTCTATGTGCTTGAAAATGAATACACCGTTTTATATACACAATATGACACAATATTAACAGATTTATGCACCCTTCATTACATGTTCTTAAAGGTGAATACACCGTTTGTAAACACACCTTCGGACACAATATTAACAGAGTTATACACCCTCTCATTTCATGTGCTTTAATGTTTATTCACCGTTTGTATATGCACCTTATGATTCAATATTAACTGAGTTATACACCCTGTCATTCCACGTGTTTTAAAGTGAATACACCGTTTGTATATACACCTTAGGACACAATATTAACAGAGTTATACACCCTCTCATTCTATGTGCTTTAATGTTAATACACCGTTTGTATATACACACCTAATGACACAATATTAACTGAGTTATACACCCTTTCGTTCCATGTGTTTAAAAAAAGAATACACCGTTTGTTTATACACATTTAGACACAATATTTACAGAGTTATACACCCTCTCATTCAATGTGCTTTGAGGTTAATACACCGTTTGTATATACACCTTATGAAACAATATTAACAAAGTTATACACCCTGTCATTCCACGTGCTTGAAAGTGAATACACCCTTTGTATATACACCTTAGAAAACAATATTAACAGAGTTATACACCCTCGCATTCCATGTGCTTTAAGGTAAATACACCGTTTGGATATACACATTAGGACACAATAATAACAGAGTTATACATCCTGTCATTCCACGTGCTTTAAAGTGAATACACCGTTTGTATATACCCCTAAGGACACAATATGAACAGAGTTATACACCCTCTCATTCCATGTGTTTTAAGGTTAATACACCGTTTGTTTATACACATTAAAATACAATATTTACAGAGTTATACACCCTCTCAGTCAATGTGCTTTGAGGTTAATATACCGTTTGTATATACACCTTATGAAACAATATTAACAGAGTTATACACCCTGTCATTCCACGTGCTTTAAAGTGAATACACTGTTTGTATATATGCCTTCGGATACCATTTAAACAGAGTTATACACTCTATATTCCATGTGCTTTAAGGTTAATACACAGTTTGTATATACCCTGTCATTCAACATGCTTTAAAGTGAATATACCGTTTATATAAACACCTTAGGACACAATATCAACAGAGTTATACACCCTCTCATTCCATGCGCTTTAAGGTTAATACACCGTTTTTATATACACCTGAAAACACAATATTAACAGAGTTATACACAATGTCATTCCATGTCCTTTGAGGTTAATACACCATTTGAATATACAACGTATGACACAATATTAACAGAGTTTTACACAATGTCATTCCACGTGATTAAAGTAAAAACACCGTTTGTATATGCACCTTAGGACACAATTTTAACAAATTATACACCCTTTCATTCCATGTGCTTTAAAGTGAATACACCGTTTGTATATACACCTTAGGACACCGTATAAACAGTGTTATACACCTTTCATTCCATGTGCTATAAGGTTAATACATCGTTGCATATACACCTTAGGACACAATATTAACAGAGTTATACACCTTTTATTCCATGTGCTTTAAAGTGAATACACCGTTTGTATATACACATTATGACACATTATTAACAGAGTTATACACTTTATATTCCATGTGCTTTAAGGTGAATACTCCGTTTGTATATACACCTTAAAACACAATATTAACATAGTTATACACCCTCGCATTCCATTTGCATTTAGGTGAATGCACCGCACCGTAAGTATACACACACTATAACACAATATTAACATGTATGCAGTATTATTGTCATCTTATAAATAAAATTGCCATCGTGGTTAGATCGTTATAGATCACACTTGGCTATGTATGGTATATGAAGTAATAACGAGCATCATATTTAGTAAAATATGTGCTATAAAAGACAAAATCTCATAACTTCAGCATGATTACTATTACTGTTATAAATGTAAACTGATATTGAAACAAGTTACATTATTCAAGTAATTCATTCAAGATTGTTACAGACAATGGATTTTTTATGTAAAAAAAACAATTTAATATACCATTTTTAGCTGATAAAACATGACCTATTTCATTTGATAACAAAATTTAGAGTTGTTTAAATAGGCATCAGTCACAATCACCTTTTAGTATATATGGACATATAGTGTATAGATGGCTTTATACCAGTATGTTAATATACCTATTCTTACTAACTTGGACATATCATTCACCTTAAGTGACAAAAACAGCTGATTTTTCGATTTGACTCTTTAAACTTACTTGTTTTAGGTTTAGGTACAATACAACTGATGTCTATACATCTTTCTTTGAGCCAACGGAGAAAATATTCCAATATATGGCACATATAAGTAAAAGGAAATACACTACTTTACAGAGAGGTTCAACTACGTTCGAATACACTAGGCGACACGTTCTTGTTATTAATTGTAATTACACTTTCCCAGAACCACCAGGTCTACTATCCTGTAACTCAGCTTAGTGTGCATCTGCACTGTCTTTAAAAAACTATGCTGATTAACCGACCAGTAAGTGTGCAAATATATTCCTTCTACATAGAAAAGCTGTAAATATATTCTATGATAATTTTTGTTTACCTTGTAAAGACTAGACCTTATTGTATGTACAACAAAGAACAAAACTCAACTAGGTTACCATTGTATCTTCTATATTTCTTCTTAATTTTAATTAAGATTTCCAAAGGTTAATCTTATATGGGTTTGATTTCAGCATTGTACCTTCAACTCGTCGGGTGAATACATTAAGGTGACATCTGCATTTTTCATTATTTTGAGAAAACAGTTTTTAAAGATTTAAAGTTACATATTTTTTTATAAAATCGGGGTTCGATAATATGATATTGAAAATTTGACAGTTCAACTGTTTGATGATAACGATTATTTCTGACTATTATTTTCGCGATTTATTCCATGTTATATTACCCAAATATGGACATAAATCAGATGGAACCTTTATGCATTGATAATTACTGTTTGAAATGTAAAGCATTAAGGTGCCATCTGATTTATCTTGTACTAATTCTTGCATTATCTATTGTTAAATTGTATTCATATTTGCACACATTGTTCTAAATACCGGTTAAATCAGTTATATTGGGAATCATTGACAATTAGCATCGAGTTATTTATTATAATTCCATCACTAGAAATTCACCGACACTCTAGTCATCAGTCACTCACTATCATAGTCACTTTCTGTGTCATCATTACCATGTATAGGGATTGTATCACACATGTCTTTACTTGTTTGGAAATGTCTTGTAAATTAAGACAATGCTCTTCTAGTATAATTCAACTGTTACAAAGTGAAACAAGATCATTTTTTTAAGATATTTTTTATTGACACATGACTGTTATGTCACCTGGCTATTTAATTTTTTGGTCTCCTCTTTGAGCGTGTTTATAGGTGAACTTTGATCTCATGAAAATTCGGTTCTTCGAATGTTTCATTGACAAAATACTTGGATTTTCTCTACAGATTTAAACCCACTTTACTTTTAACCAGTTTATTTTCTTACCATTAGAATCTACTTTCATGTTTGGGCAGTATATTTTATTGAACTGTTTGAAATCAAAGATGTCTTGATACTTAGCTGGAACAACTATATATGGCTTTTACTTCTTGCCAGAGACACAACTGTGTTCCGCGTTAATGGCACCAAAACTTGAAATTTCTTTTTCGCGGTTTCAGTAGTTGAATGCATAATGTCAAACTCAATCTGCAAGTGTCCACGTTCAAAAAACTTTTGATGGATTCTTTTGAGACTTTTTTTAATTTGAAATATATTGCTGCTGTCAGCGGAAGATATTCAGCAATATTCATTTTACATTGTCTCGTTCGCCTTATTTGATTCACAGTACTGCTAAAACAACACTCACCATCTCGGGGAATGTCAACACTTTCAAATCCGTTACTAGCAAGTTAATGGCCCAGGGGTGTTGAAGATGATATTTTTCTACTAAATTCCAACCGTAATCTTTTACTGGATGTCTTTATTTTTTCAAATGTTTTCATCATTAATGGGTATGCTTTTTTTTTTAAGTTTTATTTGCTCTCTTGCTGCAATTCTTTAAAGAATGGTGTAATTCCCTATATGTTTTTCTTTGACTATGCTTTCTTCTTTTTTTTTCACGTAGTATTTCTAATGTTTAGTCTGCCAGTACATTTGTTAATTTAGCAGAATGTTTTTTATTATGTCTAGTACGTATAGCATCACTATTTCCTTCGTTTGTCAGATTGTCTGATTGTCAGATTGTTTGTTCCTAAATAACTCTCATCATAAATGTCAGATGCCGATAATATGTACTCCTTGTCATTGTCTGTGTCCTCAATAATACTTTCTTCACTGCTGTGTGCACCTTTCTCATTTAATGTTTTCATTATTAAATCATGTTTTGTAAGAGAGTAATACTATCTAAAGGGCTGGATGATATATCTTATTTCAATTTCATCAAACTTCCTTTTTAGCTCGCAGGGACGAATGTCTAAGGAGAGCTATTGCCAAGACCCCGGCAACGTCGTCGTCGTCGTCGTCGTCGTCATCTGTAGACACCTAGGTTAAATTTTTGCGTTAAAGTTTAAGATATCAATGCAACCATTCATTTGATATGAATAAAATGTTCAGCATCGTCACTGGATATAAATCAAACTTTGCATGTGTGTTCACCATCATCAATGAAATACACAGAGACAAGAACCATAACTCTGGATTGCATTTTAACATAGGTATGGCCCTTTTTGGGCTAAGACACTTAGGTTAAACTTTTGCGTTTAGTTGCGCTTAAATTTAAAATATCTATGCAACCACTCATTGGATATGAATGAAACTTCACATGTGTGTTCACCATAATCAATGGAACACACAAGGATAAGAACCATAACTCGGGGTTGCATGTTGGTAAAGTTATGGCCCTTTTAGACATAATTTTTTGTCTGTAGACATCCAGGTTAAACTTTTGCGTTTAGTTGCGTTTAAGTTTTAGTGTTTGCCTCCAATCTAAATCTTTGCATGGATGGTGAGTTTTATCCCAGCGCCGAGCTTAGTTGTCATCTGACAACTCTTGTTAATTGCTTGTTTCTTTCTTAAACTAGTTTGTGTATTTCTCGGTATAACACCTCTCATGAAAAGACCAGCAAAACTTTTTTTTAAGTAAACCATGTACATATTAGATACGGATATTTAGATTAGGAGGTAATCACTGCTAAATGACCTTTGTATTGTACAAATGGAACCTTTATGCATTGATTTGTACATCATTCATTTTATTGATTGTTGTGCATAATGGTTCCATCTGACGCATGGAACATTTATGAAGAATAATATTGAAGATGAAGCCTTTATGCAGGCAGATTATAATCACTTTGCAGATGTCACCTTTAGACATTAACTCATATAAGTGTTTTATTCATGGAAGTAAGGTCTAATAAATTTACAGCATATGTTAACCATAATTATTGGTTCTTTAATCACAAAAAGACATTTTTGACGAAAGTGCAGATGGCACCTTCATGCTTTCACCCGACAAACTATAAGAATATGTTTTAATTATTTATCCTTCGCAGGGAAGAATATATCCATTATTATAAATAACAATATATTTTTTAACTCTTTTTGATATATATATTAGGCTTATTCCTTTATCAGGAAATTAACTAAACTTAAAATACATTATGTCATTTCCATTGTTTAACAAACAGTCATTTGTAAAACGACTGATCATAAATGACGTAACGTAAAAAATACGTAGATGACATAACGTCAAAACGTTAAAAGTCAATGATGTAACGCCAACTACGTCGCGTAAGAATTTGATTATGGCAGGTAATTTGAAAGAAAATCTGAAACCTGGAGGTTGATTTTGGACGGTTACACGACGGCCTATCATACACATCTAATGCTGGTTCTAGAGTACAAACGGGCTCAAGAGTGGTTAATAAAACCTCTGATAATAATTATATTTGTGTTGATAAATTACACAAAGAAATACAGTAATACAATAGGAACATGACTTAAACGTTACAAATGACTTATATAAAGGGATAAGAAACTAAATATTCATTAGTTAATACTTTCGCAAATTAATCATTCCGAGAAGTATTTTGTTATACATAAATACATAATACATATAAACCTGAGAAGATTTCGAGTGTTTTGGTCGTGAAAATGACCTAGAATTAAAAACATTGTAGTTTGAATAAAAGTTCAAATGTTGTTGTTTTTTGTTTTTAGTTGTAGTCAGCATATTTTGTAATCATAAGTACTTCACAATTATTAAATACAATTTGTTGAGAATGGATTTGTTTTGTAGAAAATGTCATTGTACAAAGTAATATTTATTTTTGTGTTCCTAAGATCAATGGTAGTTTAGACAATTGAAAACGACATTTCGCGAGATTTTGCGAGATTTTGCTTGAATACATGACTGCTCATTAAATAGTTGCGTGTTTTCCCCTATATTTTTTCTTGTGTGACTGTTAAACTTATAAAAAACGCTGTCAACCATAAGGTCTGTAAAATCACTGGTGGCGGGAGAAAGATTAAAAGGGACCGAGGCAACGCATTTAATAAAAATATATAGAAACAAAGTTCATAGCACGAAGGTACTGTCAATCAATATGAAGGTTCTTTAGACAGAAATGTCGTTTTCAATCACAGCTTCGTGTTGATAGCCTTTCTTATCACCAGATTATGTTTGATAGATTTCGCATGCGGAAAGAGATCAGTGGTAACGGAAACGGGCGTGATTAACTTTGCGTGATGCTTCAGCAATTGTGATAACATGATGGTAATATTTTTTTAAATCTTTAAAAGCGATACAGCCATTTTTTTCACATTTATTTGCGTTAGTTTTATATTGCAATATTTTCAAAATTTTTTTTAGATTTATCTTAATTACACTTAAACGGATTAAAATGTACATGGTATAGTACAACTAATAAAGATATGGAGCACCATGTCGAGCGGTATAGCATCGGATCCAAAATTTGGTGTCGTGGGTTTGACCATCCGCAACGGCTATGTGTGATGTCCTTGAGAAAGACACTTCATCGGCATATATCAAGTACTGGTTTTTACACTGAAGACTTCAAACGGGATTTGCTTAAGCTGTAAGAACTTGTCTCCCAATCAATGTAAAAAGAAATAAGTTTAAAACTTATAATAGCATAAGAAGTTGATTTTAAGTAATAAAATGCAGACAGATGATGTAATCTTGTAACATTTCCGCCGTCTGTAACCATTTATGACAATTTTAAATACGTTTATTTTAAATAAATCACAAAACATTAAATACGACAACTATCATAACTTTTACATGCTGTTGAATATGCAAGAGAACTGTTTGGTCAGGTATGTTTTATTTATACTGTCGCGTTTAATGATGTACGGAGAGAGAAAGGTGAGGTAGGTTTGGTCCGTTAAAATGGTTTATGCTGTCTGGTAGCGTAGTTAGTTATACCCCTGTTATCAGTGTTACAGTTTTATATGTATTGTACTTATTAGCTATATGCTGTATTGTGGTTGAGCCTTTGAGTGGTACGTCTTTTGCTGCTCATATATATATTTGTTTTATTTAGTCTCAAATTGACAAAGGAGCTGGTTATTTGTACGTGTTTTCGTCGTTCTGTTCCGTTGTTATCTTCCTGCTCTGGCTTATCTGCGCAAAGCATTATATTTTCTTTGAATATTCATAAACCTCAACTCAATAGTGTTTTAAATCATACACATATGAAGTATGATACTATTGCATGGAAACTCATATTGATATATTTATTCAGTGTGCTTGTAAAGCCTAGACGGAAGAAAGAGCTAAATTGGAAGTTTTCGAGAACGAGAACTTTATTTGATCTTAAATAGTAAGAAATAGTAATTACTGAATGAATTGAATTGATAAACATACACTTGCAAAACACCTATCCCCTGTATCGGAATAACTGGTAAAAGAAGATAAAATCAGTGAAGTCTCTTTCTTTCCTTCTCGTCAATCTTATTTTCATTTGAAATTTTCTGAATAATCCATTATTTCATTTATCATCTTTTGCACATTTGGCCAAATTGACATTATTACGAAACAATATGAAAAAGTCTATATGCAATGTAAAAAAAACTGTTACACAAGCTTCTAAAGCTTTTTTTCTGTATCCTTTCCACATAATTTGTTACACGTATGACTTTATGCTTTATTGTTAAATGAATGCTTAAAATATGTACTTATGTGAATAAAATTGTTTAAACTAAGAGCTAAGATTTGTAATTGCGATTTTGCACTGGTCGCTACAAGATGGTATGCCCTATTGTCACCTTTTCTGTATGTTGCTATTGTCCTTAATATATATACTATTTGCATTGGTCGTAAGTTTTGTGGTGGCTGTATCCAGATTTACCTTTTTTATATTTGTGAAGAAGATTGTATTCATACTTATATGAAAGTGAACACGTCGTTTAATTATTGTTTTTTCTGTGATCTTTTAAATTGATTTTATCTTAAATCCTTACTCTAATAATTTTTCCTCTTTTCATATTAGAGAAGTTTATACTATACATAATTATAAGTCAACACGTCGTTTCATTTTTTGATTCTTCTGTAATTCTTTTAAATCAATTAAAAATGTATGTTAATCTTAAATCCCTTCTCGATAAATATCCATAGTAACCGCTACAAGCACAGTAATTTGATATGTCTACAAATTTGACTTTTCAAGAATGGACATATATATGAATGCTGGAATTCGTTCATGCAATAAAAAATATATATTTTCAATTATGAATTAAATAACAAAGACTGCTGTGGCTACGTATATCAAATTACAGTTTGGATAGATTGTTTTTTCTTCCCATTTCACATTACAGAAATAATGGCAGCTTAACCTCTTCGGTATTTTTGAATGAACAATCAATTTCCTAAATCTAATTTAAAATGAGAAAAAAAAGGAAAAATGTCACCATTTGCAATCACATTTCTTTATCGTAAGTGCGTGACTCTGTTTTAATTACCAGAGTAAAGGAAACATATTACTTAATGCAGTATTGTTTCTAATTTGTAAAATCGTTAAAAACAACATTGCCAGAATTTGATTTCAAATAATCAATTAGCCACCGTGGTAAAATGATTGATTGATCGTGGTAATAATTATTAGACGAGAGGTTGTTTTAATTCTCAACACATATGGAATTAATCTAAATCTTCGGTTCATATTTTACTTTAAAAACAAAACAACAACAACACAACAACAATAACAACAACAACAACAACAACAACAAAGGCAATGCATTTCCAATAAAAAGCGTAGCATTCAGAAGATACAGTCTCCGTTAACAAAAATCAAAGTACCAGTTTGTGAATGGACATCAAAATTCAAAACAGGGCGAGAGGGCATCGCACATCGGCCTATACCGGTGCGAAAAATTGATACAACGGACAATATCATTAGGAGCAACTCTATTGAATGCTGATCGGCGACTGCTGTGTGATAAAATAGCATATGAACTGGGGATAAGCCTCGGGTCAGTTTATAAAATTCTGACGCATCATTTAGGAAAGATATTGGCGAAATTGGTGCCTCACATGCTGTCAAAAAATAAAAAAAGACCAGCGTATGGATAACTGCCGACAGCTGCTCCGAAGGTATGACTCCGAGCAAGTTGAAAGTAGCAATCCGGTCTTTAATAAATATTCATATGCCGTATTACTTTGATGTCATTGAAGCGTTTTGTTTATTTCTTATAGCATGCAAATATGACATGATACACTATCCATAATATATTTTTATTTTTTGATTTGTTGCATATAAAAAATACATGTCAAAAAAGTGAACTTCGATTTGAAAATGTAGCCCATGTCGTGTATATTCATTTTAGCGGTTATAGAGACTGCAAACGACAACATAAGCCGAGCTATGCTTTTGGCATAAAGCCCGGCTAACAATTACAGGTTATTGTATGAAAGAAATGTGCCTGTTGGTCATATTGGCTCTTGTGTTTTTATATTGGCCAAAGGGATTTAAAAGATCAGGGCCAATATGTCCAACAGCACATCTCTACCATACTATTATCTTTTTATTAAATTTATACTTATAAATGCGCATTTAACAACTTTGAATGTCCGTGATTTACAACGGTCTCTTTTTTTTCAAAAGAAAAGAGTTAACAATAGAAAAAAAACACAAGATATTTGTCTTATCGAGGAATAGAACTCGTGACCTTCAGATTAACAGGCGAAAGCTCTGCCATTGGGCTACGGTGCCGATTGAATACTTCCTTTAATTAACAATAACAGTTAATAAACGAAACAGGTTTACAACATAAATTTTCTAACGAGTCCTTCTGTTTTATTATGTTAATCTCGTCAATTGTAAATGCGTCGGCCCATGTTGTCGCTAGAGTTCGCTGCTTTGGAACGGCACTGGGCTATTTAATCTTTGTAACGGATGCCTCCAAATTGCTCTTCCCATCTGACACATCAGAGCACAAGACACTCAGCCAGCATTCACATACCAATCAAAACCATGATAAGTGTACCGCATTAAAATGGCTAGGAGTTAAACCGCCACAGAGTAAGGGAGTTAGAGAAAACTGAAAGCCGCTTTACGGATCCACCCAACCTCGTAATATTTATAATACAAGCTTTAATAAGTTTTTTATGAGACTATTTTTACAGTATTAATATATAGCATGTTTAATGGATAGAGTGGCCGCTCACGCAAGAGGTTTTGGTTCGATCCCCAGCTCGACGCGATTCCTCTCATGAAATAACACTCAGTACTGCTTTTACCCATGAAGCGGACTCGAGAGCGGTTCATATAAGCTCTGAGTTTTATCGCAATCGAGCTGAAATAATTAGTATAAACTGATATATCGCAATGTCAATACTAGTGTACTATGATATATGATAATAGCTATGGAATCAATATGGAAAAGTTTGCTTTTTCGGACTGGATTTATGTGAAACAGTCAATTTTCGAAATGAAATTGGTTAAAACATATATATTAAATTGCATGATTGCAGATAACTTTTTCAAAGAAATAAGTATAAGTGCGTATATTGGTCATTTATACTTTATCTCCCTTAACATTTAATAGATTGAGAAATTCAATATATTTTGCAGTCGCATAATTTTGGAATCAATTTCATTTGTTAAATATGTTTACATAACAAGCTAGGCACCCATAATGCTTTAGAAGTCCTCTATGCACTTTACATGTATAGTCTTTACTCTCTACTAATTGTATCAGATTAATGAATGTGTGTAGCTTATAATGATATTTACAATACCTTGATTATTATGTTTAAATAGTTTTTAATACATTTGAGCAATTAGTGATGATAAATGATTTTGGTGGAAACACGTTCCTCTTCTGGTTTACTTAATTATCAGGAAAACTAATCATAATCGTAAACTTAACTTTATATTTAGGTTCATTTAATATCGAGTCTAATTACTACTAGTATTTGCAAAAATAAACTTATATATAGACAATTTTAATGATCGTAGAATATAAATGAATTAAAATCATTTATCATACCATTAATTTTGTTTTTATACTTTTGTGCAGTTTTATATTGACTATCAGTTTGAATAATTTTCTCAGACTCAAAAGCTTTATTTGAAAAAAATAGGTTCTAAAAACAATAAAACTGATGTTGAAAATATCTAAATTCTCAAGGCATATTACGACGTTCTAAATTGCTTTTACTGAAAATAATGATATATTAAGCCAACGCATATTGTGATCGTATTTTATTAGAATGGTACCACGAGTTATGTCAGCGATAGTTGAATTATTATATTGAATTATACATAGTTGTAGACTTTAAATAAAGTATAAACTGACTGCATCTTGCAAAACGTATCTGATGGCATCAATTTAACAAAAAGCTATTCGTTTTAAAAGTTTTAAATCTGCAAAATCTAAAAAAAGACGTCTAAAAGACGTTAACAGTATAATTGAAGATCTTATTGTATAATATGAGGATCAGTTGATCCGTTAGTAGTCTAAGCAGATGTGCGTACGTGCAAGAAAATAAATTCATATATTATGTTAAATATGAACAAGTGGCTAATTACATATTCAGCAGAGAAAAGAAATGCACACTTTAATTCGTTAAAGCTCACCAAAGCAAGCGCAAAAAAACATTTTAAGTGTATTATTGATGCATTTAAAAAGCACAAAATACAAACAAAAATGTTTTATCATGGTATACGAAATAAAAAAGAAAATGCATTTCTAAACGATGTTGGTATAGACTGGTGGAATACATATAGTATGGGTATGGGGAATGCACTTCATTTGTGGCACATATATATATATTAATATGTACTACAAATTCATAATTTTTTAATTGGTTTGATTAGAAAATTGGTTTGATAATTTTGTACGGTCTAATTAGTTTTGCTTTTAAGATAAAGCAATTTTACTTATTTATTTATTTAACCTTTTTATTGGTAAAAACAAATTAAAACACAATGGATAAAAAATGCTATCAGATGTTTAAAAAAACAAAGCCAAAAACGCATATGTTTTACCTAAAACATCAAACGTTAAAAACTATACAGTTGTTTTAATTAACATGATTCACAAGCCCATTACTAATAATTAATCGCCATTGATATGCCTCAATGTACTTTTGTCCATTACCAGTTAACTAAAAGATGAATAATAATACCGAACAACGAAACGTCATTTAAAGTCTATGTTTCACAGTATGTACATGTGCTTAATTCAATAGTTGAAAGGGAATGGTTTTGCTTGAATGATTTGATTTACAATGTCTCGATTTGTGTTGTGACGATGAGGTAAGAGCGAGGTAGATTTAGTGCATTCGTTAGCCAAGTTTAAGCTACCGTGTAAAACATTTTATTGATATTTTCAAATTTCTTGTGTGTTTCACTTTATCACCGTATTAGTTTTTAATTCAAATTTCCAGATAGAGAAAGACTTAATGGTTTAACTAATGACAGTATACGATAGAAGGCATTTTGGTATAAGACGGCTCTGAACCATAATATAAATTTATAAATCACTTGCATATGTTCATTCATTATAAAATCGGATGCATAGTAACGAAATTCATTTAAAACTCGACGACGTCCTGTCTAGTTGACAACAGTGAGCAAACCAGTTACAGGGGATCAACTGGGGAGGTTTACTTAACGTTTGACTTATACAACCTCGTCAATCTTCACGCCACAAAACGAGATGATATCAACAAAACAAGTCCCATATGACTGGTATTGTTGTATGTTGTTTAGCGTCGCCTTTAACAATTTTTCAGTCAATGTGAAAAAAATGCGACGATGTCTACTTGAGACAGTATTCTAAGCGCTGTCACACTGGAGTATCATGCCGCAGACACATGGTATGATACTCCACCCAGTTACATTATACTGACACAGGACCGACCAGACCTAGACCTCTCCTCTTAACACTGAGCGTCAAGCGAAGAAGCTTCTACCATTTTTGAAGTCTTTGGTATGACCCGGCCGGGAATTGAACCCATGACCTTCCGCATGCGAGGCGGACGCTCTACCACTAGACCACGCCGCGGTCTCTGACTGGTATAAACACTCGAATATGGTTATAAATGGCATTAAGTTTATACTAATTTATTCTAGTTCGATTGCGAAGTTTCCAGTCCGCTTCCTTTGTAGAACTAGTACTGATATGTGTTAGTTTACAGGTATATGGTCGAGCTGGGGATCGAACCTACAACCTATAGCAGAGCGGTCAACACCCTATCAACCACACTACCACCCTATCAACGACACTACCGCAACTTTTGACATTTTGCATCGAATATTTTTAAAATGGCGTTTCGACGTTCCAACAATAAACACAACAAGGATTGTTTCCTCATCATCAGAAATAGCTTTGATACTGTCTTATTTCAAATGATTTATTATGTTTAAAAGAGAACGCATTATCAGAGATGACATTTTACATTACCAAAAGGTACATAATGTGTCATAAATCACTGTTATCATTATCTCTGTCTCATGTTTCCGCCTAAAAGATACTTTAGTGCAGACTTTGACGTAATCCACCAGTTCTCTTATGGAATTAAACTCTGTTTTTTGGGTCTGGCACAGGGATTTTACAAAAGAAAATGCTGTTTAAACTGGAAACAAAAAAATGTATGAAAATGATTATATATATATATATGGAGATAATTATTTGTGAATAACCAAGACATAAATGTACAGACCAGACTACGGCGGGTGCGCCTAGCTACAATGCAAACCATAGATATAATATCAAGGCCTCTGCCAAACAAATAAATTTGGTGTCGACCATGACTTATATACCATGGAATTACATGCAACACATCTGGACATGGTGGACAAATTTACATACATGAAGTGATAGCTCTGTATGAGTAGGTTCCAGTTAAGGATTCATGACTACTCACATGCTATATATATATATCTATGTCGCCTGTGGCAACTCAACTCGATATGTCGGGGTTGGTGACAATTTTTTATCAAGACAAAGGTTCTTTTCTAATTTTCGTTTATTTATATAATCTGATAAATCACTCCAATGTGATTCGATCTGAAATACAAACAATACATTCAGTCAATAACAATGTATAAATATATATCAAAACATATATATATACATGTGATGGTGTGTAATGAGCATAACAAAAATGTAAACAATGCTGACATGTGTAATAATATCCTTTTTGATTATTAAGTAATAAAGAAATTTGATTCAAAAATTTAAACATATAATAAGTATGAAATTTTTTTTTAACTACCTGCAGGTATATTTATATATATTTCCTGGCAAAATAGTAATTTATTTTTCACACATATCAACAGCGTCTTCAATATTCAATATCGCTGACAAATGTGTCGTGTAGGTGTAACCCCACCATTGATTTTTGTTCTTTATTCTATAGTAAATAATAAAAGTTTGAAGGCTTGTCATTCATAGAGGGTCCCAAATGAAAGAAGTGAAACCTACATTTTACTGTTTGTCAACCTCTGCACTATCAAAATATGATGAGAAAAGTAGGGGTCATGTGTCATATAAGAGATTTTTTTTCTGCTCAGTGTGTACACTGGTGACAAAGTGAAAGTAGACTTCCGAAATCATGAATTCATACCCCAATTTCCAAGCATCATTTTTTTTTTCTAAATTCACAATTCAAACATGACAATGCTATCAAAATGTTCAAAATACATCAATAATGCCATTCAAATAAAAAAATGAGCATTAAAAATAGGAAAATGCATTTTTAAAGAAGAAGAATTTAGGATTATTTACAACCGCCATTATGCGACTACCCCACGGAAGCACTTCCTTTTTGCAATGGTGGCACTATGCCTATAAGGAAACTCTTTTTTTTTTAATTCCATAATTACCTCATTTTTGCTAAGTACTACCAATTTGAAGTAATACTGCCAAGTTGCAGGCATTAAATACTGAAACTTTTGTCAAAATACCACTTTTTACATGATCATTATATACAGGCGCGAGATGTTGACCGACATGCAATTTTGATGTTTTCGACTAATTTTACCCATAAATTTTTTTTTTTACCTAATTCCATTAAAATTTTTACACCAAAACAGTCTCATGATACACTGAAGACATTATCTGACCAAAATACATTATTCAATACAATGTACATGCTAAAAATTGCACATTTAAATCATCCAAAATAAAAAATCTTCAAAATTTTGTGATTTTTCATGAAATTTCAATGTAAATATGCACATATATGCTTTATTTGAGGCATACACTTGCCAAAATGAGTTTTTTTATGAAGCAAATGTCTCCAATTTGTCATTTAATACTATGAGAGTGTAGAAAAGAGGTTATTTTACCTACAATTAACATTTTGGAAAATCACCCCCATTTCACTCAAGTCTCTCTTATAGGTGTAACCCCACCATTGATTTTTGTTCTTTATTCTATAGTAAATAATAAAAGTTTGAAGGCTTGTCATTCATAGAGGGTCCCAAATGAAAGAAGTGAAACCTACATTTTACTGTTTGTCAACCTCTGCACTATCAAAATATGATGAGAAAAGTAGGGGTCATGTGTCATATAAGAGATTTTTTTTCTGCTCAGTGTGTACACTGGTGACAAAGTGAAAGTAGACTTCCGAAATCATGAATTCATACCCCAATTTCCAAGCATCATTTTTTTTTTCTAAATTCACAATTCAAACATGACAATGCTATCAAAATGTTCAAAATACATCAATAATGCCATTCAAATAAAAAAATGAGCATTAAAAATAGGAAAATGCATTTTTAAAGAAGAAGAATTGAGGATTATTTACAACCGCCATTATGCGACTACCCCACGGAAGCACTTCCTTTTTGCAATGGTGGCACTATGCCTGTAGTTATGTTACGCTTCAGCTGGTTAATGGGAAGTAACTGAAGTAAATTAAGTAAATCACAATGATCTACAAACTACTAACGTATAATGTAATAGTCTATAATATTGGACTTAATGAGTTGTTTATTTCAAATGACTAGAACACAATCTACGACATTACTACAACATTTTGTTTATTTCATCCTATGACATATATATTATACAATGTGTTTGGTATACATGTATATCGTATCTAATTATAATGATTTATTAACGGAGGCTCTATGGATATTGCCAACATCGCCATCTCGCCAATAGCATCATTCTTTGTTATATATGGTTTTATTGGCAAGGTTTAGTTTAATGTGTAACGAAGGGTACAGATTACCTATCTCAACTTAATCTTGCCTAACACCTGTTATATGAATAGCTGACTAGCAAACCGCTAACAACGTACACATTTTGAAGGTTTTCGCATTTGGCAGGGCGGGATTATTTTGTTTACACCGTTTCACCAGGAATAAAAGCGAGGTTAGAAGATTTACCCATGTTTCAATAACAAGCATGACACCCCCAGTTTTATATTAAAAAAAATGTTAATCATTTTTAAAATATGAACTTCCGTAAATATTACGTCATGAAGATTAATATTTTCATATGGTCATACCTTCAAATGTATACATACCTTATTGATGCGTGAAGTAAAATCGATATCAATTTTTGCATGTCATTTTAAATATCAGATCGTGAACATAGTAAAAGAACAATCTAGTCGCATGGAGAAGGTTTATCAAGTCAAACATGGAACTAGTAAATTGACGCTCAGTGTGTATTATACTAGCCAGCCAGATGGATAATGACTTAGAACAAAAAGATCCAAACCTTTGTCAAATTAAGAACACCTACAAGCGCTATGTTACCGCTAAAAATGTAAATTATAGTAATATATAACATCTTTTTTTGTCTTTAAATATTTTATTTCTTATTATTCATATACATACAAGTAAATAGCAACGCATTGTACATAACACAATAGGAAGGATTAGCGTGGATATTATACTAGCATGTTAAGGTATATAACTTTTATACAAGTCTATTCAGGCTATGTTAATATATGTTAACCATAAATATTGTAAGTGTATTTATAGTGAAGCATTGTCACAATGGCATTTATGAATATTATATACCTTTATGCATTAATTGAAAGATAATTTGATGTATGTAGACAGTAGATAAAAGAGAGTGAATAAGAGAAAAAAAGAAAGTGGAGGTTAGGATAAAGAGGAGGAATACTTGACACTCTTAAGCTTGAAATCAGTTTGTTGACGTCATTTATACAGTTGTATTTTTTCCATTCGCCGTTATGTTGTGTAAGTTTATATCTTTTGTCGTTGTTTTTATTATTTCTATATTTTCAATATGATTTAAATATTTGATAAAATTGATAAACATGAGAATTGTGTTTGCATACTTATTTTTGTAAATGAAATATTTAGCATAAATCAATATAGTACTTAACAAGTTTGAATAACTGCTCCATTCAACATATCCAAGAGATATTATCATATAATGTAACTTTATTGTAAACTGCTTTTCATTATGATATCCTTCAAGATTCGTCCAAAAGGCTCTAGAACAATGACCTTCCCAAAACACATGTATATTTGTTTCAACATTCATGGCACAAAAATCACATAAACTTGTATTACATATGTTGCATTTATACAGGAATTTGTTGTTAGGTACAATTCGCATAATATATTTGTATTGAAAAGCTCTTATTTTTGTATCAATTAAGGATCTAAAAGGTACGGTATGTACAATATTTAAGTGAATGTTAGTACTTTCTTATTCCATTTAATATGAGGCTTGATACTAATATTATTGTTAGTGTTTATTTAATTTTCTGTTGTAAAATAATTTATTAGGACTCTTGAGGTTTCGGATTTGTTTTGCAATAAATTAAGTTATTTATTATTATCAGCTATGTTGTCGGCTTTCAAATTTTGTTTCCATACTTTTGGTATGATTTCAATTAGAGTATAGTATTTTAAAAAATAAATTTGAATTATTAAGTGTGTACTTAGCTTTACACACGCGAATGTATAAAACGTTTTTTTGCTTACTATCAAATATTTGGTTGACGTTCTTGATACCATTTGCATACCATTCTTTATAAAATAATTTTATATTATTGTTTTTTTTACATAAGAGTTGTTTCATAATATCTGAATTTTTAATCCTTATGCATCTGGTTTATTTACAAAGTTTATGCTTGGCTATGATTGTAATATTTCTAATAAAAATTTTGGAAACAGTCGATTTTGTGTTTTAATATAGCCATTTTCATTTGAATTATATTCAAATATTAATTATCCCCCTACTTTTTCTGATATGTTATTATATATATGTTTCCAATCACCCTTATTTTTATTATTGATTATTCTTTTGACCCATCTTAATTGCTTTTTTAAACATGTTTAAATCAATTATTTTAAAATCAAATATTTAGTCCCCCGTTTTCGTAATCCTGTATTATTGCTTTTCGACTAAAATTATCAGGTTTATTATAGGATTTAATTTTTCTGGTTTTCATGCATGTGTAAAGAATGTCGAATCACGCACAAATCAAATAAAATCCGAAGGACTTCATGTCAGATTTATGCGTGATTCGGCATTCTTTACACAAGCATAAAAAACAGAAAAAAATGAATTTAATCAATATTATTCCAATCCTGATGATTATATATTTAATTTGAGACTCCTCAAGTGAATGGAAAAAATAAAACAAAAATAATTATACGCTGCAAAGTAAACGCGTAAGAATACATCACCACTGTTCTGTGGTTGAAATCAAATTCTCTAGATCTAATAAACAATAATACGAACGGCTATTGTTTCCATTATCGGATGAACTCCGTAGCATTAGTTGGTTTATTGTATAATGACGAAATATTTTGAGGTGAAAAAATCAAACACCCGCCTTTTATCTCTCGATTTAGACAAATAAAAAATCAATAATTCTTGGAAATACCCATACAGTGAAGACGCTGACGTCATTGTTAGTTTTTGTCTACACGATTGTTTTCAAAAAATGTGTCTATATTTACGAAGGTCATATAAATCCACGCTCAATGATTGCAATCCAAATTTGGAACGTTTTAAACGACTTTTGCGTGGAATGTTTGTGTATTTACATTGTCTCAAGATCGTCTGCTTCTGAACTTCAACTACATGAACATGATTTTATTTCATTTTTCCTGTCGAATAAATTGGTCTGTGGAAATTTTTGTCAACGACTAGCATTCACGTTCGGTAAACCAGGGTTGTGTTCAATGGTACACTATACATCTCGAATCTGAATATTTTATGACCTACTTCATTGTTTCTCAAAACGACTTATGGTCCGATTCAGACACCGGATTAAATCGCTGAACCAAAGAAATCTATAAAACAATAAACCGAAGAAAAAAGCTTTGACTAGATCTAACATTTGATTTTGTTGTATTTTATTATTTAAATAAGCGTTGAACCGTTGTGAACGTCATTTAAGTTCGTATATTGTTAAACAGACCATCAAAATGTCGAGGCTTCTTTGTTTACGCTAGAAACGTAAAAGTATCCAGCTCCACGGTTTTATCGAAAAATAAAATGCTTTAAAAAATTGAAGTTGTTCAATGAAAATGCTTTAAATACATATATGATAATGAGATTGGACTTATTATCCCATAAATAAGTATATATATTGTTATTGATTAAATTAATTAATTCTGATTCTGTGTTTTCTAGGATTGTAAGAGGGTATATAAGTTTTGGTAATGCAAAAGTTTTGATAACAGTTATTTTTCCAATAATTGATAAATTATGCCTCTTTCTTCGTTTTAAATATATACCATCTTAAAAGAAATCATGACTCAGTTTTAGTTGTGAAAAACATGCATTAATAAATTACATAAATAGATAAATAAATAGATAAATAAATAAACAGATTAGAGAGAAAGGTATTCATGTGTGTAACATTATACAAGAAAATACATGTTTAACAGAAAATGTGCCATTCAAAAAACACAACCACAAAAATAACAGAAAATTTATAATACTCATTGAAAATACGTACCGTAGAGACGAGCAGACGAAATGGCAACAGGGCTCACCGACTTGGAACGTTCAGTAACAAAAACAATCACCTCTTGATAGCGTTAACTTCGTTTACGGATTCATTTATCCTTGGTCTTTCTCTAGTCTATCTCGGAACCTGATATCTCCCGAATCAGGTCTATTAACCACCAACGAAAAAGCAGGGAATTATGCCTGTCCTACAGTTCATAGAAGTAGAACGGTTACTAAACTGTGACGTCATCAAACTTTCTGTTTGAACAACTAACTAATAAATCAACGAGCTCGAAAGTGGCTTTCCCATCTTTGCTTTATAATGGACCTAATCGGGAGAGTTTGGTCTGTACTACAGATTAGTTTTTCCCACTATATGCTATAGAAAATTAAATTTGTCTATATTTTGAATATAAGATATCCCATATAGTAGAAAAAAGGCGTTACAACCGTTTCCAATAGTTTGTATATTCTCTTTGATTTGACTTTTTTAGCTATCATTTCCCATATGGGAAAATATGTAAGCCCTTATGTGGATACAGCAATATATTCATCATATAATCAATCAGGAATGCTTTATAATCAGCAGGATTTGACGTTTCTCTTTATCTGAAATTGAATTCACTGTGTTGCCGTCTGGGGCCTGGTTAGCTACTAAGTATTTAGTGTCAGGCATCTGACATGTACTATTGTGAAATGTATTTCACTTTTTGTTTTACAATGAAATAATTTGCTAGTCTTCACTAGACTAACATCAATAGATGATACGGAACAAGGAGTATAACGCAATGGAAATGACAACATGAAAAATCTAAAATATAGTAAATACATATAATATTTGTTAGCGAAATCATAAAGATGTCATATGCCGTGATTCAATGTTTTTATAATTTCTGTTATCTTTGAAAAATGGAACTTATTCTGCATTGTTTGAATTTTGGAATCCTTTTAAATCATTGCAAGCGTTCATATTATGGGTTGCATGTTTCCCGTTATCAGATAGTGTTATTGACATTTATAATATGACAACAAGTTTATTTCAGGTCTTAGAACGCAACCAAGACATAACACTAGTTGTCTGTGATTATTTAGAATATTGTTTATTTTTAATTTATTTCATTAACTTCTTGTTTTCTACTACCCCAGCATAATTATGGTTTTGATAGTTTTTATTACATAACTTTTTTCAACACATCTGTAAATAATAATAAAGTAATGATAAGGAAACAACATGCTTTTCCCTTTCTCCACAACGTATTGATAACAAATGAACGATTTCAGATTACAACGTGTATACTTTTGAATAATAATTGTAATCATCAAACAAACAAAGTTAGTTATAAATGTAGGCTTGTAAAGCAGATTCATGTTTATTTCCATATTGGTAAGGAAAAATATAAATATCTGGCCAGATGGATCACTTGTACCAACTATTGTTATCAACTATACAATCTGATTTTTCATTGTAACCTTGTATTTAAAGTTGGAGACCATAAACATCATGTTGTTAACAAATACTATTGGGATAATGTTTGTGCTAGCAATCAATACGTGAAAAAAAGTACAGAAAAAAAATGAGAGATGTAAAAAATAGCTCTAATCACATTACCAACAAATCAAGCACTGCCAAACCCCACGCAAGTTGCTCGTGTGAGAGACTCTCTTTTTCATGATTGTATTAAAACGATTCACATTTGTAGTTTCAAAAGATATTGCGTTTTAAACTTTCATTAATGTGGATCCTGTAAACAGACAAGAAGGTTTTCCTTTCAAAACAGATTAGTTAGTGCATTGCACTCGCCAGAGAAAGGACTGAGTATGTAAATGTCGCAATAAAGGCAAATCAAGAAATAAAAATAACGAAATGATTTGGTTTAAAACACAAATATGCTCAGGTATTTAAATACAACGAATGTACAGTAGATAATTGACAGCTTACAGTGCTAAAACATATATAATATCCTGAGATAGCTTTCGACTTTACGCCTTCACCAGATGACAAAAAAAAAACACAAAACCAAGTTTCTATCTATACAATAGTGGTTGACTGACTGATGATACTGCAGACAGACTGAGAAACATACAATTTTAACTATGTAGTGTTTATAGCAAGTTTCTAATTTCTAGTAGTATCTATGCATCATTCGCGGATCCAGTGCTCCTCAAAAGTCTTTTGTTAGACGTGTGATACAACGAAGATATATGCAGATGACTTAATAAACCTATGTTCTCACTGATTCATCCATCTTGAACAATTACTGGATTCAATCAAACTCAAAAACAGGGCTATTCTGCAGTGGATAAGGTGTTGGCGACTCATACTGGAGGTTTCGGGTTTGATTTCCAACCCAACCAGATGGTTACAAAAACCAACAACTCTCAGTAATGGTTCTATTCAGGTATGTACTCGCTAGCTGTTCAATAAGTCTCTGAATTTATTTCGTACTCGGGGGCAAAGATAAATTAGTATAAACTATTTAAAAGTCGATTGTGCTAAAAAGCGAATCTTCAAATTGCCAATTACTTCGCCTCTAGTATAAAAGTCATCTGCTGCAGTATTAAGCAATGATTTGATCTAATTGAATGACGGCACTATTTGTACTTGTAATAGGAGAAATAAATATAATTATATTGACAATGCCAGTCCCTAAGTTATAATCCTACAACTAGAGTGATAGATCTGCCTTAAAGGAGATAATTAGAGCGAACATTAATATCGATATTGACTGGATATCACTAACTGTGAATCGTATAGGCCGCACTGGAGCATTGCATCCTTGACTTTGAACTTTAATAGCTACTTAAAATGCTATGCCAGTGGCATAGAATCAGTATTAAGGTTATTTTTTTACGGCGTAATTACACTTAGCCGAATTTGATTTGTTGCTTTAATTATCGCATCTCAACGGAAGGTAAATTGAAAATGTTCTACCAGGTAGAGTTCCAACAGTGCTGTTAAAAACTCTTGGAATTCGCCCTTCTTATCGATTCGATAAATGACAGGAGGGAACTGTAATTCTTCGTAACATGTTTGATATCCGGCTAATCGCGTTCAGGATAAATATCATGACATATTATAGGATGCGTGTTCAGTTGAAGTATTAAGATAGTGCTTCCAATAAAACATCAGATGGATGGGTAAGGCGTTGTTTTTATTAACGAGCGGAGTAAATAAAACATCCCAGGACCCATAGAAAGACGATGGAAACGTTTTAATATACCTAATAAATATAAGTTCCCTCTGTAAAACATCAAGTGCCAGACTTAAATGATATTGAAGTTTTTTGTTTGTTTTTTAAAAGAAATACCGATCGTTGCTGTAATCATTTCCTCATGATTTCATAACTGTTGAAATTATATTTTTCCGTTTGGAATATATAAATAGAAAATAGTTGAAAAACGTTGATTTTTAGATAACAATTTATGATGACAAGAGTATTTATAACAAAGAAGGTCAATTATACGGAGAAGATCCTTATTTTGGCTCGGGTCTATGGGGGTTTATATAACAACATATTTAACAAGTTTACAAAATTAAGAAAATATATGACGAATTTCATGAGAAGGCCGTAGTATTCAGGACATAACTTGACAACGTGACAGACGTGACAACTACAGTAGACGTGACAACTACAGTAGACGTGACAACATAGTTTACCAAAATTGGAAAGGTCATAGCAAAATACGCTACTGAGGCGCATAAACCGGATTAATGGGTGCAAACAACATCTCTATGTCGCTCCCTCTACCCCTGGCGTTACATCGTCAGACGAGAGACGATGTAAATATAAGATCACCATCAGACTACAGGCTAAGTAAAACCTTGTTACCGAATGTTTTAAGTGAAGCTATGATATTTAGCCGTCCTTGATATTTACATTTGTCTTCCGTATGGATATTCGTATTGACACAGCCTTATCTAAGACGACATTTCACATTAATAAACAATGTATAATTGGCCGTATATCACCATCTGTGTTATGCTTGTCACTTACACGACCAAATATCTTATAAAGTGTACTTTGCAATGATTAGCTGATACTTACTTGGAAAGCATTAATTTGTATTGGGTCAGTCCGTCTGCATATTGAATACAAGACAATGCTTTCTAACAGATAGCAATGATGCACCTTTCGAACTCGGATAAATCAGCCTTACCAGTATTATTGTCATTCCAAATCAATAAAAACTGGTATAATTGTATTATAAAGTATAAATTTTTACTATAAATTGTGAATATCTTCATCATGTCTGTTTCAAAATACTGTTGTTTATCGTCAAACCATTTTGGTTGAATTGCTATTATCTCCGATACTCGAATTATGCCTTACCCGTAAAATACACGGCAGTCAAACACATGTAAGTGGTCACCTCTATTAAGGAGCCATTTCTCTTAAGCAGCCAAATTTGCTATTTCTTATATCTATGCTTTCAGAACAAATTAACCTGTATTAAGCAACAACATAGACTAAAATTCCTATTTTGCCCCTTCCCATGATTGACTGATTAAGAAAGGTTAGACTGTAACGTTATTAAATTTTTATTTGTGCATGGAGCAATAAGCATTACTCATCACATATTTCATCAGACATGAGTTATAACCAGCATAACTTTATATGTCTGTTTGGAATAACAACAAATATATTGCTGTTTAAAGCTGTATTTCTCAGTAAATAGGTATCTGGTATGAAACATATGTTATAGATTATAATAGCTTAGGCTCCTATCGAACATAATATGGGTTTGCCAACGTATCTTAGAATAGTTAACACATTTACCATATATTTATTCATATCATTGCTATAAGCAACTAGAACTAGGATCGGTCTCACAAGATTATGAATGCATATTAATTTTTTGTTATTCAATGGATGACGTCAACGCCTAAAGAAGATGTCATTTTACATTTAATCAACGCTTTTTAGGTATGTGGCCAAGCCAGAATATTGCTTGATATTTCACTTACAAGAACAAAGTTCTGAGCATTGTGATCAGTGTATTTTATGTGATGCTTGATATGTCTTCATTTAAATTGAGTGAATAGATCTTAAATTCATATGCTTTTTGTTTGATTTCTGTTATGTTTTCTAGCGATACTGGTGTAAAATAATTATTTTCATGATGTCAGTTATTTTTGACACATGTATGTTTAACTTAATTAATGTCATTTTGAATGTTCGAAAGTGTCATACAAAGCTACCGAAGGCGAAAAAAAATCTATTTTATAAATAAATCATAAATATTCTTTGATTTCTGTTTTGTAAGTGAGAATTATTATAAATACAATTATTCGAGAGTGAATTATGTTGTTAGATAAATTGTTGTTTCTATTCGCAATTAATACAACTATATACAACGCCCATCGTTGGCGAACAGTAAGGAATTTTCAGTTTTATGTTCATCCAACCTTGCTCTTCTCCCAACGTCATATCGTTAATCAAGACAATTTTGGTTATGATAAAAAATGTATTCCAGCCAGACTACGGTTGTACTACCATACTCTTATCCCTGTAACTGTAATTACTTTATCTTGTTGGCATTTATTGCCTGAATTCTGTAATCGGTCAACACATTAATAAATCAACAAATTAAAAACTATCGAAGTTACGTTACTCTTGTATTTCTAGAGTGTAGAAGCAATTGCAATTCATGGCAAAACGACAAAGAAACATCTTACAGTCGTATAATGCCGTTGACAATATAGTATGCATAGACACGAACCAAAGGTGGAAGGATTAGATCAAATGTTTTATTTATTTGTTAACGGATTTCTTCGGTGTCTTCTAGGCATCTCGATCCATTACATGTTTTGTTTCATACAAATATATATTGACTTTATACATTATTAACTTTCAGATAAAACTCTGTGTTAATGGAGTATAAATAAATTCCGGGACGGAACTACATCAAAATAAACCAGTTTATATTGATTAGGAACAATGACGTTTTAATAAATGTATATAGTTCATGCATGTTATTCATCTCTCTCAGGGGGTTCTCCATGGCCGAATGATCAAAGGCGTTGCCTTAAGACCATTTACCTTTCATCGCTAAGGTCGTAGGTTCGAATCCCATTTGTCAGTTACTGGCGGAAGGGCGGTGATTTCACTCAGATTCATTCTACAAGATACAATAAACTTTATTTTGTGTCGGATGTTCAAATATTAAACACTAGCTGTCAGGCTATTTTCAAACAGTAACAAAGATATATATTTTTTTTTACTTACATCCATTTATACACACACACACACACACACACACACACACACACACACTTACGTATACATATACATAAACACACATATATACACATCCATATACATATTGCGCGCGCCTTCATATACATATAAACAGCACCCACATATACTAAGTACTCATGCATATATACAACCTATATGCCCTTACATATATACAGTACATAACCTCTAATACACACCTGCATACATAAATAAACAAGTGTTTGAAATTTAGTCAAATAATACTATCTCCGGTTATTAATGAAGCAATACAGAGCAATAATGTAAACCAGAGGATAAGTCAGTAAATAAATCAGTTAATCATCTAACTAAAGCATGTTAGAATTAATATAAAATGCAGATATTTAGTTGACTAAGGTAGTACAATACAAAAGAACAGATGGCATTTACATTTACAAAAACAAAGGTCTTTCCTTATAAAAAAAATTGGATATGACACATGTAACCAGAAATTTGTTAGAATAGTACGCTAGTATAAAAACGTTATGTATGTATATTAACTAAATAACATATTATGGAATGTTGGTTATATAATTTAAATTTAATTGTTATTCTTCAAAAGGTGTTGCCCAGACATCATTTTATTACGTTAACCTCAATAAGGGACTTATAATTTGACATACATACGGTATATGTCTTAAACCATATCTTCGTTTGATGTCCCAGACTTCAGTCAACTTTAAGACGGCTCTGAACCATATATAAATTTACAAATTACTAACATATGTCATTTATGATCGATAATACATCGGATGCACAGTAACGAAATTCATTTTAAACTCGACGACGTCCTGCCTAGTTGACATCAGTGAGCAAACCCGTTACAGGGGATCAACTGGGGAGGTTTACTTAACGTTTGACTAATACAACCTCGTCCATCGTCACGCCACAAAACGAGACGATATCAATAAAACAAGTCCCATCTGACTGGTATAAACACTTGAATATGGGTATAAATGGCATTTAGTTTATACTCATTTATTTTATTCCGATTGCGAAGTCTCCAGTCAGCTTCCTGGGTAGAACCAGAAATGAAATATGTTAGTTTAGAGGTATAGGGTCGAGCTGGGCATCGAACCTGCAGCCTCTAGCAGAGCTGTCAACACCCTATCAACTACACTGCATTCCATTTTACATAGCATACTTTAAAAATGGCGTTTTGACGTTTCTTCAATAAACACAAGGAATGCTTTCTTATCATCAGAAATAGCTTTGATTCTGTCTTACTTAAAATGATTTATTATATTTAAAAGAGAACGTATCATCAAAAAGTACATAATGTGTCATAAATCACCATTATCATTATCTCTGTCTCATGTTTCCTCCTAAAAGATGTTTTAGTGGAGACTTTGATGTAATCTACCAATTCTCTTATGAAATTAGACTCTCCTTTCGGGTCTGGCACAGGTTTACAAAAGAAAGCGCTGTTCATACTGGAAACATAAATATGTATGAAACAGATGATAGTAGTATATGTCACCGGACGCAACTCAATCCGATATGACGGGGTTGGTGACAATTATTTATAAAGTTATTTTCTAATCTTCATTTATTTATATAATTTGATCAGTTACTCCAATCTGATTCGATCTGCAATACAAACAATACATTTATTCAATAACAATGCATACATATATATCAAAACATTTATATGTACATGTGATTGTGTGTAATGAGCATATCAAAAATGTTAGACAATGCTGACATTTGCAATAATATCTTATTTAATTATTAAGTAATAGATAGTTTGACACATTAATTTAAACATATATAAGTATGAAATCAATGTTTAAACACCTGCAGGTAAATTTACATATTTCCTGGCAAAATGGTTATTAATTGTTCACACATATAAATAGCGTCTTCAATATTCAATATGGCTGACAAATGTGTCGTGCAGTGATGTTACGCTTGAGCTGGTTAATGGGAAGTAATTTTAGTAAATTTAGTCAACTACACTGATCTACAAACTACTAACTTATAATGTTATAATATATAATATTGGGCTTAATGAGTTGTTTATTTCAAATGCCAAGAACACAATCTACGACATGACTATAACGTTTAATTTAATTTCATCCTATGACATATATATTATACAATGTGTTTGGTATACATGTATATGGTATCTCATTATAATGATTTATTAACGGAGGCTCTCTGGATATTGCCAACATCGCCGTCTCGCCAATAGCATCATTCTTTGTTATATATGGTTTTATTGGTAAGGTTTAGTTTAATAAGTAACGAAGGGTACAGATTACTTATCTCAACTTAATCTAACCTATCACCTGTTATGTAAATAGCAGACTCTAAAAGCGTTAACAACGTACATATTTTGAAGGTTTTCGCATTTGGCAGGGCGGTATAATTTTGTTTACACCGTTTCATCAGGACTACTGGAAAGGTTAGACGCAACTGAAAGCGCGAAGAAATAATCATTTTTGTTTTTGAAGATTTACCCATGTTTCCATGTCAACTAGCATGACGCCACTAGTTTTATATATAAAAAAAATGTTAATCATTTTAAAAATATGAACTTCCGTAAATATTACGTCTGGAAGACAAATATTATCATATGGTCATACCTTCATATGTATACATACCTAATTGATGCGTGAAGTCAAATGGATATCAATTTTTGCATGTCCTTCTGAATATCAGACCGTTAACATAGCAATAGAACAATATTGTCGCATGGAGAAAGTTATGTTTATCAGGTCAAACATAGAACTAGTATATTGACGCTCAATGTTTATTATATAGTCCTATAACTAGCCAGCCAGATGGAAAATGATTTAAAACAAAAGTTGTGAAAAACATGCATTGATAAATAAATATATAGATAGACTAAAGAGAAATGTATTGATGTTTGTAACATTATATACAAGAAATTACATGCTAAACAGGAAATGTTCCATTTCAAAAACGAAACCACCTAAATAACATAAAATAAAACAATCATAGTAAATACGTACTTAAGAGACGAGCAGAAGATGTGGCAAGAGGGCTCACAACCTTGGAACGGGCAGTAGAAAGAATCACCACTAGATGGCGTTAACTAAGTTTACGGGTTCATTTATCCTCGGTATTTCCCTAGTCTATCCCAGAACGTAATATCTCCTGAATCAGGCATATTAACCACCAACGAAAAAACAAGCAATTATGCCTGTCCCACAATTCATAGCAGTTGCACGTCATCAAACTTTCTGTTGGAACAACTGACCAATCAACGTGCTCAAAAGTGTCTTTCCAATCTTTGCTCTTTAATGGACCCAAATATGCTATAGAAAATTAAATATTTTTATATTTTGAATCTAAGGAATGCCATATAGCAGTAAAAAAGCGTTACAACCATCTCCAATAATTTTTATATTCTCTTTGACTGGACCTTTTTAGCTATCATTTTCAATTTGCTTAAACATATGGGAAAATATGTAAGCCCTTATGTGGATATAGCAATATATTAATCATATAACCAATCAGGCATGCTTTATAATCAGCAGGACTAGACGTTTCTCTTTGTCTGAAATTGAATTCACTGTGTTGCTGTCTGGGGCCTGGTTAGCTACTAAGTATTTAGTGGCAGGCATCTGACATGTACTATTGTGAAATGTATTTACAATGTAATAAATCGCAAGTCTACACTAGACTAACACCAATAGATGATAGGAAACAATGAATATAACGGAATGGAAATGACAACATGCAAAACCTAAAATATAGTTAATACACATAATGTAATATCCTTTTTTATAGCAAAATAATAAGGATGCCAAAAACCATTGACAAACTCTGCTCTTCCTTGGATTCAATATTTTTTATTATTTCTTTTACTTTGAAATAACTTATTCTGCATTGTTTGATTTTTTGCATCCTTTTAAACCGATGTAATCGTGGGTATTATGAGTTGTGTGCTTCCCTTTATCAGAAAGTGCTAGTGACATTTATAATATTTGATAAAGAATTTCTTTCGAGTGTAAGAACGCAACCAAGACAAAACAATAATTTACTCTGATTATTTTGATTATTTTGTTTAATTTTATGTCATTTACTTCTTGTTATCTACAACCTCAACATAATCATGGTTTTGAAAGTTTTCATAACATTACTATTTTCAACAAATCTGTAAATAAATAATAAAGTAATGAAGGGAAACAACATTATTTTATTTTCTCCACAACGTATTGATAACAAATGAACAAGTTCAGATTACAACATGTATACTATTGATTAACACTTGATGTAATAATCAAACAAACGAAATTGGTTATAAGTGTAGGCTTGTAAAGCAGATTCATGTTTATTTCCATATTGGTAAGGAAAAATATAAATATCTGGCCAGATGAATCACAATTTTTTTCTCAACTATACAATAAGATTTTTCATTTCATCATTGTATTCAAAGTTGGAGAGCTTTAACATCATGTTGTTAACAAATACTATTGGGATTATGTTTTTTGTTAGCAATCAATACATGAAAGAAAATAAAATCAACCTAAGAGATGTAAACAACAGCTCTAATCACATAACCAACAAATCAAGCACTACCAAATCCAACGCCAGTGACTCTCCTTAACATAATTGTATCACATTGTAGTGTTAAAAGATATTGTGTTTTAAAGCTTTCATTGATGTGGATCCTGTAAACAGACAAGAAAGTTTCACTTTCAACAGATCAGTAAGTTTCTATCTATACAATAGTGATTGATTGACTGATGATACTGCAAACAATGCAAGACAGACTGAGAAACATACAATAATACACACTAGAAATTTAGTAGTGTTTATAGCAAGTTTCTAATTTGTAGTAGTATGTATGATCCAGTGCTTCTGAAATGTGTTTTGTTAGACGTATGATACAACGAAGATATAATACAGATGACGTAATACACCTATGTTCTCACCGGCTTATCCATCTTGGACAATTACTGGACTCAATCAAAGTCAAAAGTGGGACAGTAATGCAGTGGATAAGGTGTTGGCTACTCATATTGGAGGTTTCGGGTTCGATTTCCAGCCCGACCCGATGGTTCCTAAAACCAACAACTCTCAGTAATGGTTCTATTCAGGTATTTACTCGCGAGAGGCTTCTCTGAGTCTCTGAGATTATTTCGCAATCGGGCAAAAATAAAGTACTGTAAACTATTTAAACGTTGATCTTGTTAAAAAGCGAATCTTTTCAAATTGCCAATTACTGCGCCTCTAGCATTAAGATCATCTGCTGCAGAATTAAGCAATCATTTGATCTAATTGAATGATGACAATCTTTGTACTTGCAATAGGAGAAATAAATATATATTGACAATGCCAGTCGCTAGGTTATAATTAGTTGTAATTATCCTACAACTAGAGAGATACCTCTGCCTTAAAGGAGATCATTACAGTAAACACTAATCTCGATATAGGCAGGATATCACTAACAGTGAATCGTGTAGGTGGCAGTAGAGCATTGCACCTTTGAAGTTATTAGGTATTTAAAGTGCTATGCCAGTGGCACAGAATCAGCTTTTAGGTTATTCTTTTTACGCCGTAATCACACTTAGCAAAATTTGATTTTGTGCTTTTAATGTCACATCTAAACGAAAGGTAAAGTGTTAATTTGAAAACGTTCTACCAGGCAGAGTTCCAACAGTGCTTTTAAAAACTCTTGTAATTCACCTTTAAAATCGATTCGATAAATAACAGGAGGGAACTGTAACTGTTTGTGACACGTTTAATATCCGGCTAATGGCGTTCATGATTAGTATCATGACATTATTTGATACGTGTTCAGTTGAAGTATTCAAATAGTTTTACTTTTTATCAGATGGGCAGGGAAAAGTTTACCTCTAGATACAGTCATATGCTTCCAATAAAACATAAGATGGATGGGTAAGGCATTGTTTTTATTAATGAGCGGAGTAAATAAAATATCTCAAGGACCCATAGAAAGACGATGGAATCGTTTTGCTACATCAATATGCAGGGAATAGACCGAATAAGTATAAGTACCATTGTACATTATCAAATTTAAATGATATTGAAGTATTTATTATTTTGAAAAGAAATACCGTCATTGCTGTCAATCTTTTTCTCATGATTTCATATTTGTTGAAAATTTATTTTTCGTCTCTTATATATTTATAGATTATAGTCGGAAGAAAGAAGTTGATTTTTATATAATAGTTTATGATGACAAGAGTATTTATAACGAAAAAGGTCAACTATACGGAGAAGATCCTCATTTTTGTTCTGGTCAATGAGGGTTAATTATAACAACATATTTAACAAGTTTACAAAATTAAGAAAATATATGACGAACAGCAGAGGTGACAACTACAGTAGACGTGACAACTACAGTAGACGTGACAAGAACAACATTAGACGTGGTAGACGTGACAACTAAAGTAGACGTGACAACTACAGTAGACGTGGCAACAACAGTAGACGTGACAACTACAGTAGACGTGACAACTACAGTAGACGTGACAAATGCAGTAGACGTGACAAATACAGTAGACGTGACAACTACAGTAGACGTGACAAATACAGTAGACGTGACAACTAAAGTAAACCTGACAACTACAGTAGATGTGACAACAACAGTAGATGTGACAACTACGTGGAAGACGTGACAACTACAGTAGACGTGACAAATACAGTGGACGTGACAACTACAGTAAACCTGACAACTACAGTAGAGGTGATAACAACAGTAGACGTGACAACTACAGTAGACGTGACAACAACAGTAGAGGTGACAACAATACTGGACGTGACAACTGCAGTAGACGTGACAACAACAGTAGACGTTACAACTACAGTAGACATGACAACTACAGTAAACCTGACAACAACAGTAGACGTGACAACAATAGTAGACGTGACAACTACAGTAAACCTGACAACTACAGTAGACGTGACAACAACAGTAGACGTGACAACTACAGTAGACGTGACAACAACAGTAGAGGTGACAACAACAGTAGACTTGACAACTACAGTAGACGTGACAACAACAGTAGAGGTGATAACAACAGTAGACGTGACAATTCCAGTAGACGTGACAACAACAGTAGACGTGACAACAACAGTAGGCGTTACAACTACAGTAGACGTGATAACTACAGTAAACCTGACAACTACGTAGTCGTGATAACAACAGTAGACGTGACAACAACAGTAGAGTGACAACAACAGTAGACATGATAACTACAGTAGATGTGACAACAACAGTAGACGTGACACATACAGTAGACGTGACAACAACAGTAGACGTGGCAACTACAGTTAACGTGACAACAACAGTATACGTGGTAGACGTGACAACTAAAGTAGACGTGACAACAAAAGTAGAGGTGACAACAACAGTAGACGTGATAACTACATTAGACGTCACAACTACAGTAGACGTGACAACAACAGTAGACGTGAAAACAACAGTAGACGTGACAACTACAGTAGATATGACAACAACAGTAGATGTGACAACAATAATAGACGTGACAAATACAGTAGACATGACAACAACAATAGAGGTGACAACAATACTGGACGTGACAACTGCAGTAGACGTGACAACAACAGTAGACGTTACAACTACAGTAGACATGACAACTACAGTAAACCTGACAACAACAGGAGACGTGACAACAATAGTAGACGTGACAACTACAGAAAACCTGACAACTACAGTAGACGTGACAACAACAGTAGACGTGACAACTACAGTAGACGTGACAACAACAGTAGAGGTGACAACAACGGCAGACGTGACAATTCCAGTAGACGTGACAACAACAGTAGACGTGACAACAACAGTAGACGTTACAACTACAGTAGTCGTGATAACAACAGTAGACGTGACAGCAACAGTAGAGTGACAACAACAGTAGACGTGATAACTACAGTAGATGTGACGACAACAGTAGACGTGACACATACAGTAGACGTGACACAAACAGAAGACGTGACAACTACAGATGTGACAATAACAGTAGACGTGGCAACTACAGTAAACGTGACAACAACAGTATACGTGGTAGACGTGACAACTACAGTAGACGTGACAAGAACACATTCGATGTGGTAGACGTGACAACTAAAGTAGACGTGACAACAACAGTAGAGGTGACAACAACAGTAGACGTTATAACTACAGTAGACGTCACAACTACAGTAAACGTGACAACAACAGTAGACGTGAAAACAACAGTAGACGTGACAACAACAGAAGACGTGACAACTATAGTAGACGTGACAACAACAGTAAACGTGACAACTACAGTAGACGTGACAACTACAGTAGACGTGACAACAACAGTAGACGTGGTAGACGTGGCAACTACATTAGACGTGATAACTACCGTAGATGTGACAACAACAGTAGATCTGACAACAACAGTAGTCGTGACAACAACAGTAGGCGTGGTAGACGTGACAACTACAGTAGACATGATAACTACAGTAGATGTGACAACTACAGTAGACGTGACAACAACAGTATACGTGACAACGTAGTTTACCAAATTGGTAAGGTCAATAGCAAAATACGCTACTGGGGCACTTAAACCGGACTAATTGGTGCAAACAACATCTCTAGGCCGCTCCCTCCACCCCCGTCGTCACATCATCAGACGAGAGACGATGTAAATACATGTTTTAAGTGAAGCTATGATATTTAGCCGTCCTTGATATTTACATTTGTCTTCCGTATGAATCTTCGTATTGACACAGCCTTATCTAAGACGACATTTCACATTAATAAACAATATATAATTGGCCGTATATCACCATAAGTGTTATCCATGTCATTAATACGACCAAATATCTTATAAAGTGTACACTTTGCAATTATTAGCCGATACTTACTGGGAAAGCATTAGTTTGTACTGGGTCAGTCCGTCTGCACATTTAATACAAGACAATGCTTTGTAAACAGAGGATTAACAATGATGTATCTAACGAACTCCGATAAATCGGCAAAACTAGTATTAATGTCATTCCAAATCAATAAAAAACTGGTTAAATTGTATTTTTTTAGTATAAATTGCGAATATCTTCATCATATCTGCTTCAAAATACTGTTGTTTATTGTCAAACCATTTATTTAGAATTGCTATTACCGTCGATATTTGAATTATGCCTAATCCGTAAAATACAGTCAAACGCGTGTAAGTGGTCACCTCTATTAAGCAGCCATTTATCTTAAGCAGCCACATTTGCTATTTCTTATGTATATGCTTTCAGAACAAATAAACCTGTATTAAGCAACAACCTGTCCTAAAAGGCCTATTTTGCTCCTTCCCATGACTGACTGATTAAGAAAGGTTTTACTATAACGTAAATAGTTTTTATTTGTACTTAGAGCAATATGCATTACCATCACATATTGCATCAGGCATGCGTTATAACCAACATCAGTGTATATGTCTGTCTGGAATTACAACAAATAAGTTGCTGTCTAAAACTTTATTTCCCAGTAAATAGGTATCTGGTATTGGACATTTGTTTTAGATTTTAACATCTTAGGCTCCAATCGAACATATTATGGGTTTTACCAACATATCTCAGAAAAAAATAACACATTTACCAATATTTACCACATATTTTTTCAGATCATTACTATAAGGAACTAGAACTAGGAACGGTCTCACAAGATGATGAATATATATTAAATATCATTATTCAAGAATGACGTCAACGCCTAAAGAATATGTCATTTCGTATTAAGTAATGCTTTTTAGGTATGTCGGTCAAGCCAGGTTATAGCTCGATATTTTACTTACGAGAACCAAGTTCTGAACTTTGTGATAAATATATTTAATGTGATGATTGGTATGTCTTTATTTAAATTGAGTGAACAGAGCTTTAATTCATGTTATACTTCATCGGATGCTTTTTGTTTGGTTTGTGTTACGTTTTCTAACGATACTGGTGCAAGATAATTTTTTTCATGATGTCAGTTATTTTTGACACATGGTTGTAAATTGATGTAATTTTGAATGTTTGAAACTGTCATACAAAAGCTACCAAAAGCGAAAAAAATCTCTTTCACAAATAAATCTAAATTTTTTGACCTCTGTTTTGTAAGTGAGAATTATAATCAATACAATTATTCGAGAGTGAAATATGTTGTTAGATAAATTGTTGTTTCTATACGCCCGAAAATCAGCTATATACAACGCCTATGAAGGATCGTTGGCGAGCGCTGAGGAATCTTCAATCTTATGTTCATCCAACCTTGCTCTTTCCACGACGTCATATCGGTTTATCAAGACGGTTTTGGTTATTATAATACATGTATTCCAGTCAGAATACGGTTGTACTACCATACTCTGATCCCTGTAACTGTAATTATTTTATCTTGTTGGAATTTATTGCCTGAAATATGTAATCAGTCAATACATTAATAAATCAATAAATTAAAAATTCTCGAAGTCAAATTACTCTTCTATTTCTACAGTGTAGAAGCAATTTCAAATTCATGGCAAAACGATTAATCCAATAGATATCTTACAGTTGTATAATGCCGTTGACAATATAGTACGCAAACATACGAACCGAAGGTGGTAGGTTTAGATCAAATGTTTTATTTATGTGTGAACGTATTTCTTCGGTGTCTTTTAGGCATCCCGATCCATTACATCTTTTTTTAATACAAATAATTAATGTTTATTGACATTGGGCGGTGTTTCCACTCAGATTCATTCTGATGTTTTACTCTACCAGTAAAAAATGGATGTTTAACCTGAAATGTTTAAAATGGAGTTAAACCCCATTCATTCACTCTGTCAGTCACCTCTTTCATCAGAAATACAGGTCAATCACATACGTAATAGTACGATAGTAAAATACGTTAATATACATGTATTTTAACTTAATAACATATAATTGAATGTTGGTAATTTGATTTCAATATATCCGTTATTCTTTAATAGGTGTTGTCAAGACATCATTTTATTACGTTAATCTCAACGTTGATATAACTTGACATACATACGGTATGTGTCTCAAACCAGATATTCGCTGGATGCTCCAGACTACAGACACTACAACAACTGATTACAGTGCCAGACAATAATTATCTTGTTTGTTAGTAAAAAGGTTAGTAGACTTAATGTCAAGGTTGTGTGACACATAATTATAGGGATACATTCATGTTCCGGGACGAACTAGAAAATACTTTAATTCCATGATGTTTAAATTATCTTTTCTATTCTTTAATATTTTAGAACTCTTTTTGAAAATAAAACATTCTTTCTTTCCACCTAGTGTCTTTATTTTGCTAACAATAAAAATATATTTGAAACCAATAAATAATTGCATTAATATTATGCAAGGTATATGTTTTTGAACAGGTTTATTGAATTGAACTAAACGTTAATCTTAGAAATTGCTTCACAGCTTTGTCTGTAAAATAGTGTGGTCATAGTGTTTAATTGAAATAGTTTTGCTGTGTTGGCATGAGACAACTTCATAGTGTTTACTCTATTCGTTGACTTGAGATTATTTCGCATTGTTGACGCGAAACTGGGGTCCATTTAACTAACCTTTGTCAGATATTCGTACGAACAAAGTGTGACGCATGAGAACGAGTCATTGGCATATTCATCAGAATATTTGCATATTTTAACAGGTCACCTGATTTGTCAATAAAACATAAGCATTAACCGTCGTGCCAGCAATAACAAATTACGACATAAACTATTCAAATGAGTCTAATCAGTCATCAGAAACGACGTTTGTTTGTCATTTCCTCTTATATAGATTTGGCAAAGTAGTCCCCACCTCCAGGGCCAAACCATTAGATACAGGTACAGTTTTATAAAGGACCCTTAAACGTCCATAATCATGCTACCATTGGTCTTCCGGTGCTTCCTATAGAAGAGTGTTCAAAGTTTACCTTAAATTTGACTGTTTTAGCCCCGCCCCCAAGGCCCCGGGGGTTGTGGGAACCATGCAATTCATAGTTTTGTTTCATCCTTAGGTACCAAAGCTGCATATAACATTTCATTACGATTGAGCATATGGTTTTTGACAAGAAGTCGAAAATGTCAATTGTTTACGGACGCACGACGTACGGCGAACGACGACGGACAAAAGGCGATCACAAAATATCCCTTGAGACAAAGAATATTATTTACAAGCCTTACAAAACTTCGTTAAATGATGTCAACGAAACACTAAATGAGTTTCTCGTTTTTTATCGTAATTTCAAATTTTACATTAAGAAATTCGTAAACTTACAAACATTAGTGAAACAGGCCGCTTCGATATGTTGCGCAGTGATGGACTGAGACGGGTTTGCTGCGATTACTTGAAACACTTTTGCTGGAGACTTGAGAGAGTTGTGCATTGTTGCCAAGAGTCAGATTTGCAGTTATGCAGTGTCCATTTCAAAAGGTTTTTGTAACACTGAATTCTGCATTCCATGGATTAATTACGGAATCCATTAGCCATGAGAACTACTTCGCACGCTTTATACATATGGCTTTCTAAATGTGTTTATTATTAAAGGAGAAATATATAAACGGCTACTTATCCAGTGTTATAAATTTCAAATAATTTTGATACAAAAAGCGGATTGGTATAGTCTATGATCTAAACAAATAATATTTCAGAACGAACAGGAGCACGGCTTCAACATCTTTACAACAGTGGGATAATCAATCAAGTTGTAAAAACCGAAAATAAAAGTAAGCCAGATGTCGTATTAAATGCTGTTTGAAAAACGTATTAATTAGCTGTCAATAGCAGCATGTAACAGAATGTGATGACGTATAGAGTATGAAATACGTATTAATTAGCTGTCAAGAGCAGCATGTAACAGAATGTGATGACGTATAAAGTATTTACAATATAGTTGAAATACGTATTGATTAGCTGTCAAGAGCAGCATGTAACAGGATGTGAAAACGTAAAAGTTTTTACAATATAGTTGAAATACGTATTAATTAGCTGTCAAGAGCAGCATGTTACAGAATGTGATGACGTATATAGTATTTACAATATAGTTGAAATACGTATTAATTAGCTGTCAAGAGCAGCATGTTACAGAATGTGATGAAGTATAAAGTATTTACAATATAGTTGAAATACGTATTAATTAGCTGTCAAGAGCAGCATGTAACAGAATGTTATGACGTATAAAGTATTGACAATATAGTTGAAATACGTATTGATTAGCTGTCAAGAGCAGCATGTAACAGAATGTGATGACGTATAAAGTATTTACAATACAGTTGAAATACGTATTAATTAGCTGTCAAGAGCAGCATGTAACAGAATGTGATGACGTATAAAGTATTTACAATATAGTTGAAATACGTATTAATTAGCTGTCAAGAGCAGTATATTACAGAATATGATGAAGTATAAAGTATTTACAATATTGTTCATTTTTCATGCCCGATTTTGATTAATTCCTTGTTAACAAATTATGTATAAGCGGAGCATATATCCATAGCCAATAATTGTAACTGCATGTGAAGTGGGTGTCTGTTGTGTGTGTATGGGCGCGTACACAGGTATAAGACCAGTGCGACAGTCTTAAAACCAAAATACTACGTACGACAAAATATATTTAAATTTGAAAGCATAATGAACGTACCAGATAAAGCCTAGTATAAAAAATCATGTGAATTTATCAAACTGATAATCAGTAAGTTTAAATAACTAATTTTCTAAAAGTAAGTATATGTGTGTGTTTTATATGCATATGTATAGTATGTGTGTGTGTGTGTAATATTATGCATAGGTAAAGTGTGTGTGCATATATGTTTGCGTATAAGTATATAGGGTGATTTATATAGAGAAGTATGTACAAATATTAACATACAATGTTTTAAAAAGAAATACTCTTCCTAACCATCTTGTATGAGCCTGAACATATTTTTCAATTATATGTGACCTCATGATTTCATGTTTTATGAGCTGGTGTAATAAAATATATCATATTGTATTGTATTGTCTAAAATAAAATCAGGTTAAGGAGACAAACGTCTTTGTACTGCCGTGACGTCAGATATATGGCATCGATTTTATTATAAAGCTATTCATACATATATTGATAGAATGGTGTCTAACTGGCAGCATTTTATCAAACTTAACAGAATATTACGTTATTTTTAAAAAAAATAACATTATTAAAATAAGTACAGCAACATACATATACTTTATTGTTTTACTTGCATCATTAAGGCCATTTGCGGAACTTTCTAATACAGCTACAGTAAATATAAAAATACACTGAATCATTCTAAAACAATAGAGTCATAGAAGATATAAAAGACACCGAGGTAGCTATTTTATAAAAACAAATCTAATACAGTCACAGCTCATTTGCAAGCACTTAGGCCTTTCTTTAAAACTTTCTAAAACAGTCACAAGAATATTACAAAAAAAATAAGACACTTATGAATTTGTTTGAAGCTTCCTTATATAGGCATAGAAGACGTTACACGAAATTGAGATATTTATTGGAAACTTTGTATTATGTTAACAGAGAATTTCAAAACACTAATGCTTTTCTGTGAATCTTTCTAATATAGATTTAGCTGCAATAGAACTTGCTTTGATTTGTTGTGACCTGCAGCATGATTCTATTTTCATCTCAATCCTTTTGATATCTGAAAGAAAGTACATAACACTATAATTTCTCCTCTCAAGATTTCTTTTGCGTACATTTATCAAGAGAATGGAAGAATCTATATCGGTAATATATTGAGTCAAAACATATGTAAGACTGTTACAGAATATTGGCCATCACACTATAATTAAACAGATAGTGTTGATAAGTTCACCATAAAAAAGTGTTGTGTTTTTCACACTTAATTCAATACATTTATATTACCATGTACTATGTATGATACAGGCTGGACAAATATTTTTCAATGTAGTTCTAACTCACCTGGACAATTACTTTCTTCATTCTACCTAGCGGGAACTCACATTACGATGTTTTCAATTGACACTATGATATCACATTCGGCATTTTGACAATCACGCGTATTGTATCAGATAAATGATAAACACTAGCAATATATATTATACAAAACTGTTGCTTTTCGAGGTAAGGCACAATCTTTTTTTTCTAAAATAATATTTCATCACTCATATGTACAGTCCATCGCAAGATATACAAGCTACCAGAGATATAGCGTATCAAATAATTTATAATATTCAAGTATGTTTCTTTTATAAACTAATTTACATATTTATGCTAAAGCAGAATATGCTTCAATTAAAAACAAGTGGAATATCTGAGAAAAGATATTTTGGAAAAAGGTTTAGCTATGACCGTTTTGCATTGAGTCAATGATTTATGCGACAATCGAGATGTCAGCTGATGAAATACTTACATCGATGTATCTATGTTTAAGTTTAGATATTCCTACAATCTTAATGAATTTGTGTTTTTTTCATATCGTAACTTGAGCAGTATTATATTGTAGAGAAATAACAATGTGTTTCATACAACACACACACACACACACACACACACACACACACACACACACACACATAATTCTATGCTCACATTTCATTCAGCAGAATTTACATTAGCAGCTATCAAATACTGTACTAGATGAATGTAGAATTATAATAGTATATATAATTTACCAAGAGTATGTGCCACCGGTGAACAAAATACATCTCATAATCGACGCGACCTAATTTCATTGCACTAAAATGTGTGGGCGCCGGTAGAATATTAGAACATTAGACGTCGTATGACAGTTGAAGAGCGCTCGTTAAAGCAATTTATTAGTTTATTATGACATGGGAAGAACAAGTCATTACATACAAGTAGCATATCAATTTGAGCCGTAGCATTTACAGTATTTTATGTAATAATTATAAACTGACATTTATTAGCAAATGGAAAATATATCTACCACAACTTAAGCACCATTTTTATAGTAAGCCAACATGTGCGTGAAAAATAGTGGCATAGATTCCACGAATATATATATTTTTTACTTTCAAGATGAGTATGTGAATGATAGTACATGTTAACAAGATTGCCACTTATCCGTTATCACTGCAACCGCTGGATCGAGCCAAACTCCCAAAACATTATGTGAGACTGATTGCCAGCTATTTGAGAAAAGAGTGGTACTTTACATATCAATGTTGAGGTCTTCATTCACAAATTAAACTTAATAAACCATATATGACATATCATGCGTTGAAAATGACGTTAAGCCGCATAAAAACAACAACAGTATAATGAACACTTTCTAAATAAAACATAAATAAACCTTAAAAACACTTACTCTCCGATGTTATCAAATATAAACATTTTAAAAAAATTAATTCAAAATGTGTTTATTAGATATCTCAAGTAATTAAATTAATAATGTCGCATCCCCTTGTCCAAGCGACACATAGGAAATAAGCATAAGATACAACTTGCCCGTCTTCGCCAGAATCTAACCAGTTACTAAGCCGATAGATTGACATAATTGATTGATTGATTGAATACTTAGCGTCATTTTATGCCTTCAACGGCTAACATACGATCAGTTTACATAAACACTGTTTCCTGTGATCCTTGAAGTTAACCAATACTCGAGCACACCCCATCTCCGCAAGTAACTGATAACATTTCCACTTCAATCAGCGGGAAGAGATGAATGAAGACGAATGATAATGAGACACAATGTCGTATATCAATCATCACGGAGACTGTTGCCGGACGGGAATTTGATCTCACGACTCTTGGATTGATAGTCAGACACGTAACCGACTGAGCTTATCGAGTCCGGCAGATTGACATGCAAACAAGCTGATTATTAGAATAGCATTAGGATATAGTAATAAAGAGCCGAATAAAAACAACACAGTGAGAATTTTTTTTTAATAATTACTTCATGAATAGTAAACATGAAATTAGGCTTATATCGTATCAGCGCTCTGATGTGTTCGATTGTGTTGGTAAGGTTGTGATTTGTTATGTATTTATTATCGTTTCTGTTCATACATTATCAAGTGTATTTTTAATAGAAATAATATTATTCTAAATTATTTAGTGTTTCCTTATTCAAATTGAATAATTCAAATTTTCCTAACATCCAAAATCGTTTTCTGAGTGGCTTTACAAATACACGTAATACCTCGGTTAAAACTATGCTTCAAAATACGGCTGATGTTTTAAAATAAACTTATTGCAGACGTCAAACACATACAAGAAATAGAATAATGACCGTCATCAACCGCCAGCAACCGTGTTTACCTTACCGTTATATTGCCGTTATCCTACTAGACTGTAATTAACGAACATTACACTAATCTCTTCAAAATAGGCACTTATCTGATTGTACCAGAAATGTCGTCTGTCAAATACAGCCTAGTTTACAGATGTTGTTGATTGATAAACGAATATTGACATCAATAAACACATACACCGTAACCAGGTCATTGACGTCATTACACGAAAACAACCGGTCAGGCCAGTGAACCTGACTGAGTACTGGGTGTTGGGTTTATAGAGACAAACGGTCAAGCCAGTGAACCAGACTGAGTACTGGGTTTTGGTTTTAGAGAGACAACCGGTCAGGCCAGTGAACCAGACTGAGTACTGGGTGTTGGGTTTATAGAGACAACCGGTCAAGCCAGTGAACGAGACTGAGTACTGGGTGTTGGGTTTATAGAGACAACCGGTCAAGCCAGTGAACCAGACTGAGTACTGGGTTTTGGGTTTATAGAGACAAACGGTCAAGCCGGTGAACCAGACTGAGTACTGGGTGTTGGGTATATAGAGACCACCGGTCAAGCCGGTGAACCAGACTGAGTACTGGGTGTTGGGTTTATAGAGACAACCGGTCAAGTCGGTGAACCAGACTGAGTACTGGGTGTTTGGTTTATAGAAACAACCTGTCAAGCCGGTCAACCAGACTGAGTACTGGTTGTTGGGTTTATAGAGACAACCGGTCAAGCCAGTGAACCAGACTGAGTACTGGGTGTTGGGTTTATAGAGACAACAGGTCAAGCCAGTGAACCAGACTGAGTCCTGGGTGTTGGGTTTATAGAGACAGACGGTCAAGCCTGTGAACCAGACTGAGTACTGGGTGTTGGGTTTATAGAGACAACCGGTCAAGTCGGTGAACCAGACTGAGTACTGGGTGTTGGGTTTATAGAAACAACCTGTCAAGCAGGTGAACCAGACTGAGTACTTGGTGTTTGGTTTATAGAGACAAACGGACAAGCCGGTGAACAAGACTCAGTACTGGGTGTTGGGTTTATAGAGACAACTGGTCAAGCCAGTGAACCAGACTGAGTACTGGGTTTTGGGTTTATAGAGACAACCGGTCAAGCCAGTGAAGCATACTTATTACTGGGTGTTGGGTTTATAGAGACAAACGGTCAAGCTGGTGAACCAGACTGAGTACTGGGTGTTGGGTTTATAGAGACAACCGGTCAAGCCAGTGAACTTGACTGAGTACTGGGTGTTAGGTTTATAGAGACAAACGGTCAAGCCAGTGAACCAGACTGAGTACTGGGTGTTGGGTTTATAGAAACAACCGGTCAAGACAATAAACCAGACTGAGTACTGGGTGTTGGGTTTATAGAGACAAACGGTCAAGCCGGTGAACGAGACTGAGTACTGGGTGTTGGGTTTATAGAGACAACCGGTCAAGCCAGTGAACCAGACTGCGTACTGGGTATTGGGTTTATAGAGACAAACGGTCAAGCCGGTGAACCAGACTGAGTACTGGGTGTTGGGTTTATAGAGACAACCGATCAAGCCAGTGAACCAGACTGAGTACTGGGTGTTGGTTTTAGAGAGACAACTGGTCAAGCCAGTGAACCAGACTGAGTACTGGGTGTTGGTTTTAGAGAGACAACTGGTCAAGACAGTGAACCAGATTGTGTACTGGGTGATGGTTTTAGAGAGACAACCGGTCAAGCCGATGAACCAGTCTGAGTACTTAGTGTTGGATTTAGAGAGACAACCAGTCAAGCTGGTAAACCAAACTGAAGCCTTGGTGATGGTTTTAAAGAGACAACCGGTCAAGCCAGTGAACCAGACTGAGCACTGGGTGATGGATTTAGAGAGACAACAGGTCAAGCCAGTGAACCTGACTGAGCACTAGGAGTTGTTTTTAGAGAGACACCAATCAAGCTGGTGAACAAAATTGAGTACTGGGTGTTGGATTTAGAGAGGCAACCAGTCAAGCCAGTGAACCAGACTGAGTACTGGGTGTCGGATTTAGAGAGACAACCGGTCAAGCCGGTGAACCAGACTGAGCACTGGGTGTTGTTTTTAGAGAGACACCCATCAAGCTGGTGAACCAGACTGAGTACTTGGTGTTGGAATTAGAGAGACAACCAGTCAAGCCAGTAAACTAGACTGAGTACTGGGTGTTTAGTTTTAGAGAGGCAACTGGTCAAGCCAGTGAACCAGACTGAGTACTGGGTGTTGGTTTTAGAGAGACAACTGGTCAAGCCAGTGAACCAGACTGAGTACTTGGTGTTGTTTTTTGAGAGATAACCTGTCAAGCCAGTGAACCAGATTGAGTACTTGGTGTTGGATTAGAGAGACAACCTGTTAAGCCAGTGAACCAGACCGAGTACTGAATATTGGTTTTATAGAAACAAACAGTCAAGCCAGTGAACCAGACTGAGTACTTGGTGTTGGTTTAAGGGAGACAACCAGTCAAGCCGGTGAACCAGACTGAGTATTTTGATTTGGTTTTAGAGAGACAACCAATCAAGCCGTTGAACCAGACTGAGTACTTGTATTTGGTTTTAGAGAGAACCAGTCAAGCCAGTGAACTAGACTGAGTACTTGGTGTTGTTTTGAGAGAGACACCTATCAAGCCAGTGAACTAGACTGAGTATTTGGTGTTGTTTTTAGAGAGACACCCATCAAGCTGGTGAACCAGACTGAGTACTTGATGTTGTTTTTAGAGAGACAACTGATCAAGCTGGTGAACCAGACTGAGTACTTGGCGTTGGTTTTAGAGAGACAACCTGTAAAGCCAGTGAACCAGACTGAGTACTTAGATTTGGTTTTAGAGAGACAACCATTCAAGCCAGTGAACCAGACTGAGTATTGATGTTTGATTAATAGAGACAACCCATCAAGCCGTTGAACCAGACTGATTACTTGGTGTTGGTTTTAGACACAACCAGTCAAGCCAGTGAACCAGACTGAGTACTTGGTGTTGTTTTTAGAGAGACACCCATCAAGCTGGTGAACTAGACTGAGTACTTGGTGCTGTTTTTACATTCGTACATGATGGCTCAGTACACCCATGTAAACCCGCAGTGTGGTAACATAACATCGATAACGTTACATGCGTTCATGATAGCTCAATACACCCATGTAAACACGCTGTGTGGAAACTCAACATCGATAACGTTACATGCGTACATGGTTGTTCATTACACCCATGTAAACTAGCTGTGCGGTAACATAACATCGATAACAGTACAATCGTATATGATGGCCCAATACACCCATGTAAACCCGCTGTGTGGAAACACAACATCGATAACGTTACATGCGTACATGGTTGTTCATTACATCAATGTAAATCGCTGTGCGGTAACATTACATCGATAACAGTACAATCGTACATGATGGCTCAATACACCAATGTAAACCCGCTGTGTGGAAACACAACATCGATAACGTCACATTCGTAGATGATGGATCAGTACACCCATGTAAACACGCTGTGTGGAAACACAACATCGATAACGTCACATTCGTACATGATGACTCAGAACACCCTTGTAAACACGCTGTGTGGAAACACAACATCGATAACGTCACATTCGTACATGATGGCTCAGTACACACATGTAAACCCGCTGTGTGGAAACACAACATCGATAACGTTACATGCGTACATGGTTGTTCATTACATCAATGTAAATCGCTGTGCGGTAACATAACATCGATAACAGTACAATCGTACATGATGGCTCAATACACCAATGTAAACCCGCTGTGTGGAAACACAACATCGATAACGTTACATTCGTACATGATGGCTCAATACACCCATGTAAACACGCTGTGTGGAAACACAACATCGATAACGTCACATGCGTACATGATGGCTCAGTACACCTATGTAAACACGTTGTGTGGAAACACAACATCGATAACGTCACATGCGTACATGATGGCTCAGTACACCCATGTAAACACGCTGTGTGGAAACACAACATCGATAACGTCACATGCGCACAAGATGGCTCAGTACACCCATGTAAACCCGCTGTGTGGAAACACAACATCGATAACGTCACATGCGTACATGATGGCTCAGTACACCCATGTAAACACGCTGTGTGAAAACACCACATCGATAACGTTAAATGCGTACATGATGGCTCAGTACACCCATGTAAACCTGCTGTGTGGTGACACAACATCGATAACGTCACATGCGTACATGATGGCTCAGTAGACCCATGTAAACCCGCTGTGTGGAAACACAACATCGATAACGTTACATTCGTACATGATGGCTCAGTACACCCATGTAAACCCGCTGTGTGGTAACACAACATCGATAACGTTACATGCGTACATGATGGCTCAGTACACCCATGTAAACCCGCTGTGTGGTAACAAAACATCGATAACGTCACATGCGTACATGATGGCTCAGTACACCCATGTAAACCCGCTGTGTGGTAACACAACATCGATATGGTCACATGCGTACATGATGGCTCAGTACACCCATGTAAACCCGCTATGTGGTAGCACAACATCGATAACGTTACATGTGTACATGATGGCTCAGTACACCCATGTAAACCCGCTGTGTGGAAACAAAACATCGATAACGTCATATGCGTACATGATGGCTCAGTACACCCATGTAAACACGCTGTGTGGAAACACAACATCGATAACGTCACATGCGTACATGATGGCTCAGTACATCCATTTAAACCCGCTGTGTGGAAACACCACATCGATAACGTTAAATGCGTACATGATGGCTCAGTACACCCATGTAAACCCGCTGTGTGGTAACACAACATCGATAACGTCACATGCGTACATGATGGCTCAATACACCCATGTTAACCCGCTGTGTGGTAACACAACATCGATAACGTCACATGCGTACATGATGGCTCAGTAGACCCATGTAAACCCGCTGTGTGGAAACACAACATCGATAACGTTACATTCGTACATGATGGCTCAATACACCAATGTAAACCCGCTGTGTGGAAACACAACATCGATAACGTCACATTGGTAGATGATGGATCAGTACACCCATGTAAACATGCTGTGTGGAAACACAACATCGATAACGTCACATTCGTACATGATGACTCAGAACACCCTTGTAAACACGCTGTGTGGAAACACAACATCGATAACGTCACATTCGTACATGATGGCTCAGTACACACATGTAAACCCGCTGTGTGGAAACACAACATCGATAACGTTACATGCGTACATGGTTGTTCATTACATCAATGTAAATCGCTGTGCGGTAACATAACATCGATAACAGTACAATCGTACATGATGGCTCAATACACCAATGTAAACCCGCTGTGTGGAAACACAACATCGATAACGTTACATTCGTACATGATGGCTCAATACACCCATGTAAACACGCTGTGTGGAAACACAACATCGATAACGTCACATGCGTACATGATGGCTCAGTACACCTATGTAAACACGTTGTGTGGAAACACAACATCGATAACGTCACATGCGTACATGATGGCTCAGTACACCCATGTAAACACGCTGTGTGGAAACACAACATCGATAACGTCACATGCGCACAAGATGGCTCAGTACACCCATGTTAACCCGCTGTGTGGAAACACAACATCGATAACGTCACATGCGTACATGATGGCTCAGTACACCCATGTAAACACGCTGTGTGAAAACACCACATCGATAACATTAAATGCGTACATGATAGCTCAATACACCCATGTAAACCTGCTGTGTGGTGACACAACATCGATAACGTCACATGCGTACATGATGGCTCAGTAGACCCATGTAAACCCGCTGTGTGGAAACACAACATCGATAACGTTACATTCGTACATGATGGCTCAGTACACCCATGTAAACCCGCTGTGTGGTAACACAACATCGATAACGTTACATGCGTACATGATGGCTCAGTACACCCATGTAAACCCGCTGTGTGGTAACACAACATCGATAACGTCACATGCGTACATGATGGCTCAGTACACCCATGTAAACCCGCTGTGTGGTAACACAACATCGATATGGTCACATGCGTACATGATGGCTCAGTACACCCATGTAAACCCGCTATGTGGTAGCACAACATCGATAACGTTACATGTGTACATGATGGCTCAGTACACCCATGTAAACCCGCTGTGTGGAAACAAAACATCGATAACGTCACATGCGTACATGATGGCTCAGTACACCCATGTAAACACGCTGTGTGGAAACACAACATCGATAACGTCACATGTGTACATGATGGCTCAGTACATCCATTTAAACCCGCTGTGTGGAAACACCACATCGATAACGTTAAATGCGTACATGATGGCTCAGTACACCCATGTAAACCCGCTGTGTGGTAACACAACATCGATAACGTCACATGCGTACATGATGGCTCAATACACCCATGTTAACCCGCTGTGTGGTAACACAACATCGATAACGTCACATGCGTACATGATGGCTCAGTACACCCATGTAAACCCGCTGTGTGGTAACACAACATCGATAACGTCACATGCGTACATGATGGCTCAGTACACCCATGTAAACCCGCTGTGTGGTAACACAACACCGATAACGTCACATGCGTACATGATGGCTCAGTACACCCATGTAAAACCGCTATGTGGTAGCACAACATCGATAACGTTACATGTGTACATGATGGCTCAGTACACCCATGTTAACCCGCTGTGTGGAAACACAACATCGATAACGTTACATGCGTACATGATGGCCCAATACATCCCATGTAAACCCGCTGTGTGGTAACACAACATCGATAACGTCACATGCGTACATGATGGCTCAGTAGACCCATGTAAACCCGCTGTGTGGAAACACAACATCGATAACGTCACATTCGTACATGATGGCTCAGTACACCCATGTAAACCCGCTGTGTGGTAACACAACATCGATAACGTCACATGCGTACATGATGGCTCAGTACACCCATGTAAACCCGCTGTGTGGTAACACAACATCGATATGGTCACATGCGTACATGATGGCTCAGTACACCCATGTAAACCCGCTGTGTGGTAGCACAACATCGATAACGTTATATGTGTACATGATGGCTCAGTACACCCATGTAAACCCGCTGTGTGGAAACACAACATCGATAACGTTACATGCGTACATGATGGCCCAATACATCCCATGTAAACCCGCTGTGTGGTAACACAACATCGATAACGTTACATGCGTACATGATGGCTCAATACACCCATGTTAACCCTCTGTGTGGAAACACCACATCGATAACGTCACATGCGTACGTGATGGCTCAATACACACATGTAAACCCGCTGTGTGGTAACACAACATCGATAACGTTACATTCGTACATGATGGCTCAGTACACCCATGTAAACCCGCTGTGTGGTAACACAAGATCGATAACGTCACATGCGTACATGATGGCTCAATACACACATGTAAACCCGCTGTGTGGTAACACAAGATCGATAACGTCACATGCGTACATGATGGCTCAATACACACATGTAAACCCGCTGTGTGGTAACACAACATCGATAACGTCACAGGTGTACATGATGGCTCAATACACCCATGTAAACCCGCTGTGTTGTAACACAACATTGATAACGTCACATGAGTACATGATGGCTCAATACACCCATGTTAACCCGCTGTGTGGAAACACAACATCGATAACGTTACATGCGTACATGATGGCTCAGTACACCTATGTAAACCCGCTGTGTGGTAACACAACATCGATAACGTCACATGCGTACATGATGGCTCAGTACACCCATGTTAACCCGCTGTGTGGAAACACCACATCGATAACGTTACATTCGTACATGATGGCTCAATACACCCATGTTAACCCGCTGTGTGGTAACACAACATCGATAACGTCACATGCGTACATGATGGCTCAGTACACCCATGGTAACCCGCTGTGTGGAAACACCAAATCGATAACGTCACATGTGTACATGATAGCTCAATACACCCATGTTACATGTAACCCGCTGTGTGGTAACACAACATCGATAACGTCACATGCGTACATGATGGCTCAGTAGACCCATGTAAACCCGCTGTGTGGAAACACAACATCGATAACGTTACATTCGTACATGATGGCTCAATACACCCATGTAAACCCGCTGTGTGGTAACACAACATCGATAACGTCACATGCGTACATGATGGCTCAGTACACCCATGTAAACCCGCTGTGTGGTAACACAACATCGATATGGTCACATGCGTACATGATGGCTCAGTACACCCATGTAAACCCGCTATGTGGTAACACAACATCGATAACGTTACATGTGTACATGATGGCTCAGTACACCCATGTAAACCCGCTGTGTGGAAACACAACATCGATAACGTTACATTCGTACATGATGGCCCAATACATCCCATGTAAACCCTCTGTGTGGTAACACAACATCGATAACGTCACATGCGTACATGATGGCTCAATACACCCATGTTAACCCTCTGTGTGGAAACACCACATCGATAACGTTACATGCGTACATGATGGCTCAGTACACCCATGTAAACCCGCTGTGTGGTAACACAAGATCGATAACGTCACATGCGTACATGATGGCTCAATACACCCATGTTTACCCGCTGTGTGGTAACACAACATTGATAACGTCACATGAGTACATGATGGCTCAATACACCCATGTAAACCCGCTGTGTGGTAACACAACATTGATAACGTCACATGAGTATATGATGGCTCAATACACCCATGTAAACCCGCTGTGTAGAAACACAACATCGATAACGTTACATTCGTACATGATGGCTCAGTACACCTATGTAAACCCGCTGTGTGGTAACACAACATCGATAACGTCACATGCGTACATGATGGCTCAGTACACCCATGTTAACCCGCTGTGTGGAAACACCACATCGATAACGTTACATGCGTACATGATGGCTCAATACACCCATGTTAACCCGCTGTGTGGTAACACAACATCGATAACGTCACATGCGTACATGATGGCTCAGTACACCCATGTTAACCCGCTGTGTGGAAACACCAAATCGATAACGTCACATGCGTACATGATGGCTCAGTACACCCATGTTAACCCGCTGTGTGGAAACACCAAATCGATAACGTCACATGCGTACATGATAGCTCAATACACCCATGTTACATGTAACCCGCTGTGTGGTAACACAACATCGAAAACGTTACATGCGTACATGATGGCTCAATACACCCATGTAAACCCGCTGTGTGGTAACACAACATCGATAACGTCACATGCGTACATGATGGCTCAATACACCCATGTAAACCCGCTGTGTGAAAACACAACATCGATAACGTTACATGCGTACATGATGGCTCAATACACACATGTAAACCCGTTGTGTGGAAACACAACATCGATAACGTTACATGCGTACATGATGGCTCAGTACACCCATGTTAACCCGCTGTGTGGTAACACAACATCGATAACGTTACATGCGTACATGATGGCTCAATACACCCATGTTAACCCGCTGTGTGGTAACACAACATCGATAACGTCACAGGTGTACATGATGGCTCAATACACCCATGTAAACCCGCTGTGTGGTAACACAACATCGATAACGTTACATGCGTACATGATGGCTCAATACACCCATGTAAACCCGCTGTGTGGTAACACATCATCGATAACGTCACATTCGTACATGGTGGCTCAATACACCCATGTAAACTCGCTGTGTGGTAACACAACATCGATAACGTCATATGCGTACATGATGTCCGAATACATCCCATGTAAACCCGTTGTGTGGAAACACAACATCGATAACGTTAAATTCGTACATGATGGCTTAATACACCCTAATATGTAAACGCGCTGTGCGGTAACGCCACATCGGTAACGTTACATGTGTACATGATGATTCAATACACCCCTTGTAAACGCGCTGTGCTGTAACACAACGTCGATAACGTTACATGCGTACATGGTGGCTCAGTACACCCCATGTAAATCTGTTCACGGTAACAGTAGCCCGACATCTTGCTCGCATACGTATGCAGTAGTTGATATAGTTCTGTAGTATGCCAACTTTAAGACCTGCTGGATATCACATTCTATATGAGGAATAGTTGTGTTTGCTGTGGCAGGTTCTTTATACTGCCTTTGTCGCAAAAGGAGTCTTACAGTTTGGCTGCCAGTGTGTGGATATTGTAATTTTTCATAAGTGATCCACCACTAATCTAATCTGCTCGTGTTACAAATTAAGCTGTCTCACAAAAGGCGAAAATAAATACGTTTGCGGCCTTCGGTGCCAATGAGTCTGTGAAGTGCTTTTTATCACTGATCGAATAAAAACTAGTCTTCTTGTGGGCAGTCGGTTCCTTAAAACAGCTTCTTAAAGGGGGCGATTATGTGTTGTTTGTGCAAATACAGAGCTGCTGCATGTACCAACTGTACCTCTTTTGATATTCTCGCAGAGTGGCTGCATGCACCAGCTGTACCTCTCTCGTTGTTCTAGCAGAGCGGCTGCATGCACCGACTGTACAACTCTAGTTGTTCTAGCAGAGTGGCTGCATGCACCAACTGTACCTCTCTCGTTGTTCTCGCAGAGCGGCTGCATGCACCAACTGTACCTCTCTCGTTGTTCTCGCAGAGCGGCTGCATGCACCGACTGTATCTCTCTCGTTGTTCTAGCAGAGCGGCTGCATGCACCGACTGTACCTCTCTCGTTGTTCTAGCAGAGCGGCTGCATGCACCAACTGTACCTCTCTCGTTGTTCTAGCAGAGCGGCTGCATGCACCGACTGTACAACACTCGTTGTTCTAGCAGAGCGGCTGTATGCACCGACTGTACCTCTCTCGTTGTTCTCGCAGAGTGGTTGCATGCACCAACTGTACCTCTCTCGTTGTTCTCGCAGAGCGGCTGTTTGCACAAACAGCGCCTCTCTCGTTGTTCTACAGAGCGGCTGTATGCACCGACTGTACCTCTCTCGTTGTTCTCGCAGAGCGGCTGCATGCACCAACTGTACTTCTCTCGTTGTTCTCGATGAGCGACTGCATGTACCAACTATACCTCTCTCGTTGTTCTCGCAGAGCGGCTGCATGTACCAACTGTACCTCTCTCGTTCTTCTCGCAGAGATGCTGCATGCACCAACTGTACCTCTCTCGTTGTTCTAGCAGAGCGGCTGTATGCAAAAACAGCGCCTCTCTCGTTGTTCTACAGAGCGGCTGTATGCACCGACTGTACCTCTCTCGTTGTTCTAGCAGAGCGGCTACATGCACCAACTGTACCTCTCTCGTTGTTCTCGCAGAGTGGCTGCATGCACCGACTGTACCTCTCTCGTTGTTCTAGCAGAGCGGCTGCATGCACCGACTGTACAACTCTCGTTGTTCTAGCAGAGCGGCTCTATGCACCGACTGTACCTCTCTCGTTGTTCTCGCAGAGATGCTGCATGCACCAACTGTACCTCTCTCGTTGTTCTCGCAGAGCGGATGTATGCACAAACAGCGCCTCTCTCGTTGTTCTACAGAGCGGCTGTATGCACTGACTGTACCTCTCTCGTTGTTCTCGCAGAGCGGCTGCATGCACCAACTGTACTTCTCTCGTTGTTCTCGATGAGCGACTGCATGTACCAACTGTACCTCTCTCGTTGTTCTCGCAGAGCGGCTGCATGCACCAACTGTACCTCTCTCGTTCTTCTCGCAGAGCGGCTGCATGCACTTACTGTACCTATCTCGTTGTTCTTGCAGAACGGCTGTATGCACCGACTGTTTCTCTCTCATTGTTCTCGCAGAGCGGCTCCATGCACCGACTGTACCTCTCTCGTTGTTCTAGCACTGCGGCTGTATGCACCAACTGTACTTCTCTCGTTGTTCTCGCAGAGCGTCTGCATGCACCGACTGTACTTCTCTTGTTGTTCTCGCAGAACGGCTGCATGCACCAACTGTACCTCTCTCGTTGTTCTCGCAGAACTGCTGTATGCACCAACTGAACCTCTCTCGTTGTTCTCGCAGAGCTGCTGCATGTACCGACTGTACCTCTCTCGTTGTTCTCGCAGAGCGGCTGTATGCACCGACTGTACCTCTCTTGTTGTTTCTGCAGAGCGGCTCCATGCACCGACTGTACCTCTCTTGTTGTTCCCGCAGAGCGGCTGCATGCACAAACTGTACCTCTCTCGTTGTTCTCGCAGAGCTGCTGCATGCACCAACTGTACATCTCTCGTTATTCTCGCAGAACTGCTGCATGCACCAACTGTACCTCTCGTTGTTCTCGCAGAGCAGCAGCATGCACCAACTGTACCTCTCTCGTTGTTCTCGCAGAGCGGCTGCATGCACCGACTGTACTTCTCTCGTTGTTCTCGCAGAGCAGCTGCATGCACCAACTGTACCTCTCTCGTTGTTCTCGCAGAGCGGCTGCATGCACCAACTATACCTCTCTCGTTGTTCTCGCAGAGCAGCTGCATGCACCAACGGAGCCTCTTGTTGGTTATTACAAATGTTTCTCACAACGTTTAAAGAATGGTCACGGAGATGTAACAGTATAACATATCTTTCCTGCAGACGGGTTATTACCCATCTCTTGGGTCCATGTAGCCTGTATAGAGGACATACGTCTGTTATGCGTTCTCTTGACTTTGTACCTATCGAAAAGAAAAAAAGTAGCATAAGTTTTATACAGAAAAAAAAAATTAAAAGTCATGCAAAATAAACATTCAATTAATAATTTCTTATTTCAAAAACAGGCGGGCGACATGCCGGCCTTAATGGAGTGCCCGCAGCAATTGTCCTAATTACGAGTCCTCGTTCTATTACCATTCACCCAATATTCTGTTTTGTATTTAGTATACTTATCGTTACATACATAATTTGAAATTCCAGCCCTGCATTGATTTTCTCGTGTTCTACGTACTATATTTAAGGTGTTCAACCCAAAGTGCCGCTTGAATAAACGTTTCACTCAGCAAATATTTTTCTACCAAAACTGGTACATATTCATAATATTTTTAAAATATATTAAAATTGTTTATATTTTTAAAACTCTTCATATGGCTATTTTTTGTATTGATAGAATAAAAACTATTTTGTGTGATCACATATTAAAGACGAATTCTATCTTTTTTATGATATTTTCCCATGAATAGAATTTTATGAAACTTTTAAGGATTAAAGTTTAATGAATGTTCATGCAATATCAGAAATAAAACAAACGCATGTTGAAGTACAGATTATTTGATATTCCCTCCTCATAAACATATCCGTTCTTGACATTTGGCGAACAAATGTAGATTTAACAACAATGCAAAACCAATATTTAAAATTGTTTACATCTAGTATTTAATTAAAACTAATACACAGATATATGTATTTGATAATGATTGACACTTGGAATGGGAATTATAAATTTGAATAAAACTGTTTAGGGTTTTTAGAAACAAAATCATTTCGGCAGAGTGTCGATTGTTCTTCAATGCAATAGAACTATAGCGATTTTTTAAATATTTTGATATGGAGTATAGATAAATTGTCCTTTAAACCTAAAATAATACTCTATAATTCCTTTTCTAATGACAATTAAAAATGAAAAATACATGTTACTGCGTAGTTTGAGAGAAAATAGCTTTTAAAGTATGCCATTGTTAAATAAACTGCAGTTGCAAAATTAACGCTTTTGTACTAAATGAGCATATTTGTATAAATATTAAAATTTCTATTATATTTTATATTTAGATTAAATTGCTATAATCAATTTTTTTTATACCAGTATGCATATTTCATATATCAAACATAATATAAGAGACCAATTTCAGGCGAATCCGTAATGAGCGTGCCATCCGAATTAGGGTCAGTTGTAGAATAGTAGTACATGTAGTCTCGACAAGTTGTCTCCCTTTGTACGCGGAACTGGATCGCATGAAAAACTACAGCAATCGTCCTTAACATAAAACAATAGTTAAAGCTTCTCATATCGTCTTATTGTTTTAGATAAACTAATACATCGTCTGTCTGTTGTGTATTTCTTTCATTGCGACTTGACAGCTTTAAGACACCTGTCTGAAATAAACATGGTAATTATTACAATAATTCAGTAGAAGGAAGCCAAAAAAGTAATCAAAGACATGAATAATACATATACTCAGGACCCATGTCTGAACAAATATATCATGAATCGTATATCGCCTTGAATACATGTACTGCCAGGGATGTCACGTGGTTCTAATTACGAACTGAATTCCTGATTCGGAAACTTATTCTACATCACCAAGTGCGCTTGCTACAGGCAATATAAACCGAATACCATTTGTACCGAATATGGTAATATATTCTAAGGTTTGACGAAACTGTAGAATTATAGTATATATACATTGTATACACTATTGGAGTTTCATTATACGAAATAGATTAAGAAATATGTTTTATGAGTTCCCGCTTTTATGTCGCGGATTCATCTAAGTTCCAAACACTAATCGTTTAGTTTAAACATATTTTATTGCCATATTAACACATATTACAATATATATCATGCATATAAGTCAAATATAATAAAAGGCAAAACGCTAACGGCTAGAAAGTATGTCAGCTATTTACAAAAGATGGTTAGACAACTTGGATTTGCTTCAAATCCGTTGCGGATGGTTCTATTCTGAGTCATATAGTTATGCATTTGAGACCAGGGATCGTTTTCATCAACCACTCTTAAGAATATTCTTAGGTTTGAAGCGAAGAATGTCAAACAATCTCTCTCACTTATTCTATATTTCATTGTAAACTATATATCTGGGGTTGAAATTTTATTATCAAGCTCAAGTCTAAGAACATTTTCAAAAATGGTTGGTGAATACAGCTGCACAAAATAGAATTGAAAGTAATGAAAACGGAGTTAAACTTATAAAGTATACCAAAGAAATATTATTCAAATATTTAGTTCATTTCGTTGTTGATGAATAATATAGTTTTCTTTGGATTATGGATTAAGTAATAGCTGGTCAATGTTTACATAGACTATTAATCTTCAAGTGCCCAGTTTGCATGGTCAAGACAAAAGTACCTACTTGGAAGCTTAATTTGACTATGAAAACATTGACTTGAATAAGAATCGAGTACTTCGTATCCCTCGTATATTATCATTCCCCTTTCCCCGTATCCTTCATATATCATCATTCCCCGTTCCCCGTATCCCTCATATATTATCATTTTCCCCTTTCCCCGTATCCTTCATATATCATCATTCCCCTTTCCCCGTATCCCTCATATATCATCATTCCGCTTTCCCCGTATCCCTCATATATCATCATTCCCCGTTCCCCGTATCTTTCATATATCATCATTCCCTGTTCCCCGTATCCTTCATATATCATCATTCCCCGTTCCCCGTATCCCTCATATATCATCATTCCCCTTTCCCCGTATTCCTCATATATCATCATTCCCCTTTCCCCGTATCCCTCATATAGCATCATTCCCCTTTCCTCGTATCCCTCATATATCATCATTCCCCTTTCCCCGTATCCCTCATATATCATCATTCCCCTTTCCCCGTATCCCTCATATATCATCATTCCCCGTTCCCCGTATCCTTCATATATGATCAGCCCCCGTTCCCCGTATCCTTCATATATCGCCATTCCCCGTTCCCCGTATCCCTCATATATCATCAGTCCAAGTCCCCGTATCCTTCATTTATCATCATTCCCCTTTCCCCGTATCCCTCATATATCATCATTCCCCGTTCCCCGTATCCCTCATATATCATCATTCTCCTTTCACCGTATCCCTCATATATCATCATTCCCCGTTCCCCGTATCATTCATATATTATCATTCCCCATTCCCCGTATCCCTCATATATCATCATTCCCCTTTCCCCGTATCCCTCATATATCATCATTCCCCTTTCCCCGTATAACTCATATATCATCATTCCCCGTTCCCCGTATCATTCATATATCATCATTCCCCGTTCCCCGTATCCCTCAAATATCATCATTCCCCTTTCCCCGTATCCCTCATATATCATCATTCCCCTTTCCCCGTATCCCTCATATATCATCATTCCCATTTCCCCGTATCCCTCATAAATCATCATTCCCCTTTCCCCGTATCCCTCATATATCATCATTCCCTGTTCCCCGTATCATTCATATATCATCATTCCCCGTTCCCCGTATCCCTCATATATCATCATTCCCCTTTCCCCGTATCCCTCATATATCATCATTCCCCTTTCCCCGTATCCCTCATATACCATCATTCCCCTTTCCCCGTATCCCTCATATATCATCATTCCCCTTTCCCCGTATCCCTCATATATCATCATTCCCCGTTCCCCGTATCCTTCATATATCATCATTCCCCTTTCCCCGTATCCTTCATATATCATCATTCCCAGTTCCCCGTATCCCTCATATATCATCATTCCCCTTTCCCCGTATTCCTCATATATCATCATTCCCCTTTCCCCGTATCCCTCATATATCATCATTCCCCTTTCCCAATATCCCTCATATATCATCATTCCCCTTTCCCCGTATCCCTCATATATCATCATTCCCCGTTCCCCGTTTCCTTCATATATCATCAGTCCCCGTTCCCCGTATTCCTCATATATCATCATTCCACGTTCCCCGTATCCTTCATATATCATCAGTCCCCCTTCCCCGTATCCTTCATATATCGCTATTTCCCGTTCCCCGTATTCCTCATATATCATCATTCCCCTTTCCCCGTATCATTCATATATCATCATTCCCCTTTCCCCGTATCTCTCATATATCATCATTCCCCTTTCCCCGTATCCCTCATATATCATCATTCCCCTTTCCCCGTATCCCTCTTATATCATCAGTCCCCGTTCCTCGTATCCTTCATATATCATCAGTCCCCGTTCCCCGTATTCCTCATATATCATCATTCCCCGTTCCCCGTATCCCTCATATATCATCAGTCCTCCTTCCCCGTATCCCTCATATATTGCCATTCCCCGTTCCCCGTATCCCTCATATATCATCCATTCCCTGTATCCTTCATATATCATCAGTCCAAGTCCCCGTATCCTTCATTTATCATCATTCCCCGTTCCCCGTATCCCTCATATATCATCATTCCCCGTTCCCCGTATCCTTCATATATCGCAATTCCCCGTTCCCCGTATTCCTCATATATCATCATTCCCCTTTCCCTATATCCCTCATATATCATCATTCCCCTTTCCCCGTATCCCTCATATATCATCAATCCCCGTTCCCCGTATCCCTCATATATCATCAATCCCCGTTCCCTGTATCCTTCATATATCATCAGTCCCAGTCCCCGTATCCTTTATTTATCATCAGTCCCAGTCCCCGTATCCCTCATATATCATCAGTCCTCGTCCCCGTATCTTTAATATATCATCAGTCCCAGTTCCCGTATCCCTCATATATCATCATTCCCCTTTCCCTGTATTCCTCATTTATCATCATTCCCCGTTCCCGTATCCTTCATTTATCATGAGTCCCAGTCTCCGTATCCCTCATATATCATCAGTCCCAGTCCCCATATCCTTCATTTATCATATTTCCCTGTTCCCCGTATCCTTCATATATCATCAGTCCCCGTCCCCGTATCCCTCATACATCACTATTCCCCGTTCCCCGTATCCTTCATATATCATCATTCTCCGTTCCCCGTATCCCTCATATATCATCATTCCCCTTTCCCCGTATCCCTCATATATCACTATTCCCCGTTCCCCGTATCCTTCATATATCATCATTCCCCGTTCCCCGTATCCCTCATATATCATCATTCCCCTTTCCCCGTATCCCTCATATATCACTATTCCCCGTTCCCCGTATCCTTCATATATCATCATTCCCCGTTCCCCGTATCCTTCATATATCATCATTCCCCGTTCCCCGTATCCCTCATATATCATCATTCCCCGTTCCCCGTATCCCTCATATATCATCAGTCCCCGTCCCCGTATCCTTCATATATCATCATTCCCCGTTCCCCGTATCCTTCATATATCACTATTCCCCGTTCCCCGTATCCCTCATATATCATCATTCCCCGTTCCCCGTATCCCTCATATATCATCAGTCCCCGTCCCCGTATCTCTCATATATCATCAGTCCCCGTCCCCGTATCCCTCATATATCATCATTCCCCGTTCCCCTTATCCCTTATATATCATCCGTCCCCGTATCCCTCATATATCATCATTCCCCGTTCCCCGTATCCCTCATATATTATCAGTCCCCGTCCCCGTATCCTTCATATATCATCATTCCCCGTTCCCCGTATCCTTCATATATCACTATTCCCCGTTCCCCGTATCCCTCATATATCATCATTCCCCGTTCCCCGTATCCCTCATATATCATCAGTCCCCGTCCCCGTATCCCTCATATATCATCAGTCCCCGTCCCCGTATCCCTCATATATCATCATTCCCCGTTCCCCTTATCCCTTATATATCATCCGTCCCCGTATCCCTCATATATCACTATTCCCCGTTCCAATCATGTACTACAGAGATTCTTAACAGTGCGTTCTTAAATTTGTTTGTAATTAAAAGCATTTTCATTTTGTATTTTTTCTCATTTCCACCTTATAGGAACAAAACTACCCTTTAATTTTAGGATACAGATTATTCTCATTTAAACATACACACTATCGCAGCGGTGGTCTAGATGTATAGCGCCTGCTTTACGTGCGGTGGAAAGTCGTTACTCGGATACCTGGCCGGGAAATACCAAAGACTTGAAAAATGGTACTAGAAATTCCCTTGCGTGCGCTCAATATTTAAAAGAAAGTTGAAGTTCTAGTCGACCTGTTGTCAGTATAATGTATTTGAGTGGGTTATAATACCATGTGTCCGCGTCATGATACTCCAATGTGTTAGCTCTCAGGATACTGTATCGATTAGACAATGTCGCGATATGACTGAAACATGGTTAAATGTGACATTAAACACCATACACATATAAATCAATTTCATAAGCATGTGAATTACTCTAACGTGTCACATATCAATTATTTTTACACTATCCTGAAATGCACGTCTGGATCACTTTACACATTACCAATGCTTCTGAAAGTTCATGTTTCCACCAGTCATCTGTTGCTTCAAGAAAAGCAGGAAAATTATGGTGATGACCAGAATGCCTTTTTAATTCCTATGGTTTGATGGCATAATTTAATTTTGACGACTATGTTTATTTCTTGAGAGGGCAAACCCAAAGGTAACAGTTAAGTTAACGTTCAGTAGCTATGAAATGTGGGACAATCTTGGGATTCCCTGTCATTTTGATCGGAGGTAAATAGACGTGATCAGGGGAGATATCGGTTCTGGGATATACTACTCAGGAATAGACTACTATATAAACCAGTGTTGCTTGTACCTTTATAAATCGATCAAATAAAGACGAATCTTCTACTTTCTTCATCGCATGGCTTCCTGTTGGGTTTTCAACGAATCTGTTTCTTTCAGGTATAAGTTATTGTTTTAAGTGCCTCTGCACATTTCATATTTAACGATACAGCAGTTTCAATAAACATAAAATCTGAATTTTATATTATTTTTTTCAAAATAAATCTGATATTATCGGCTACTGTTTCTTTTAATGATACGCTATATTTCCTGTAGGTTGCATTATTTTTAAAGTTTTAAAAAAAATCCTATCGTTGGATTAATATTTTGTTCTGTGTTTAATAGTTTATTGATCATTGCTTCTAGTTTTTAAGGTCTTAACGTAACAAAATCAATTTCTGTTACACTAGTGGTCATAACCGCAACCCTTAATGTAACAAAAATTGGCCTATTACACTAGGACTACGGTTACAACCCTCAATGTAACAATTGTTACACTAAGCGTATGTTTTGTACATGTATTGTCATTTGATTATAAAACTGGTTCACTTACTGTAACAAATATTTTCCTAGAAGTGTATTAGTCCCTGCTATGATTTTAGGCATTAAGTGTTTGTCCGTCCTTCTGTCCGTCCATTGACTAGTGCTTTCTATAGGCCGGTGACATATCGAGTTAACACACAACATTTTCATCTTAATTATATCAGTTGATATAGAACAAAAATATTGGTAGATTATTCAATATTAGATTTTGTATTGTGTTAAGAGCATTGTTACTACAAACAGAGTTATGCTATCCTAGTAATAGCCGCATCTTGAGTTCTAATTGCCATAAAGGAATACTCATATTGTTTGTGTGGGTGGAATAGGGGTTAAGGAAGCAAGAGGTCAAGATCACTTTCATTACAATTAAAACACTGCACAAACAATTCCATTTGTCAATCACCAATTTTTATCGCTTTTACCCAAAGTTTCAACTCTTGAAGGTGAAATAGCCCCTGAGACAGTATTAATTTCCGTGACCAAGTTCAAGGGAAATACGGAGAGATTCTTACTATCCTGTCAGTGCTCTGGTTCTAGTTTGGTTTTAAAACTATGCTTTGTTTTATTACCATCATTACAAAAGCATTATCTCAAAGGCATGCTGACGTTTAAATTTATTGTGCCCTAATATTGGTCATTTTGTATATTACAAATAAAACTACTACTTGTGTTTTTAAAAAAACAGTGTTAGAAGGTAAGTGGACACTTATTATCTCAAACTCTTGTTAGATGTGTAAATAAGCAGTAATATTGTCATTCTGCTTTAAAACCAAATTTATATTTAGAAATATATATATTAAACAGAGGTTAAGTAAAAATATCTGACATCTCTGATTGTGTTGCACCAATGGTTATAGCTGCAACCCTTAGTATATATTATATGTATATTTTGTTACTCTTGGACAAATAGACATTGGTACCACTATATCCCCTCCATGTTAAGGCGGTGGCATAAAGAACACGCAACAGTGTTCAACAAATAAATTGTATAAATTGTGCAATTTGGCATAATATGTAGAGATATTATAGAGAAGATGATTTTTGAAATATTGACCCTTAGTGTTACGAAACATGTTCGTTACACTAAGAGTGCGGTTATGACCCCTAGTGTAACAAAATTTGATTTTGCTACACTTAGGGTTGTGGTTGTAACAATTATTACACTAAGGGTTTTTATATACTAAGGGATGCAACAATGATCTTCTTAGCTAGGCCCTGTTTGGTTCGACAATTTTATGATCATAAAACACAAAGTTATTTTCTGTGTCGGAACTTGCATAATCAGCAGATACATAAACTGTCATAATAAAACTCTATTTGCGTGTTCTGTGAGAAACTTGCTGTAAAGTTTTGTGAAACGAGCTTAGTTTAGAATGAGGATCCCGCTTGTTGACGATAGTCTAGACGTCATTTATCATATAAAGCAGCAGTTTAAATAAGTTACCAGGTGATATTTAAAAACATAAGTCTCGTTTGAATAATTAAAATTTCTATTCAATGTATGATGAATAAGATTGATTATGAGAATTGATTTAAAGCTAATAAAATTTAGCTTTTTTGGTTTATAATGATTTATTTTTGCTCGATTGCAAAGAAAGTACAGCGCTTACATGAACTGCTCGCGAGTCCGCTATCGGGATGTAAAGTATACCGAGTGTTATTTTTGGAAGCGCCAGACCGTTGTAGCGTGATATCCTTCAGACCGTCAGATTCGTCAGACATCCGATTTTGTCTTATGATTCTCACAGCGCTGGTCGTAAATAATGTCAGCCATGAGAATTGTAAGACAAATTTAAATAACATTATTCTAAATAAATTTACAGTAAATATAGCATCTAGTTTATTACTTTTTTATACTCTGTCATCTATTGGTGTTATGCAATGAATTTTAAAGCAGTTAGACGATGGATAGCTTGTGTTTTATTAGAATTTCCGATGTGCTTGGGAGACGCAAAATAATCTTTGGAGAGACCTTCATTCGAATTAATATATATATGCGAATCCTTAATGGGATTCTACGCATAGAAAGCAACTGTTCATAAACAAACACCTATTTTACGCTTATTTTTCCAGCAATGAACACAACACAATTACATTGTATTTTATACAGTTATTGCATTGTCATAATAATAATAACATTCACATCGTTTTTCTAAAAGATTTTAGCACTTCGTACTTCAGCACATTTTAACCACCTTCTTTCTTTCCTGGATGCACTAAGTCCTTATTATAATGACGGGGATACTTAAGTCTGCTACCAATGTCCACAAAATCATTATTCAATCGTCTTTTTAGTTTTGTGTTCACTGATCTGCGGATTCTGTTGAATGTGGAATTGCTCATACCAGCCCAAGATGGAAAAAGTCCCCTTTCTATAATGCTGGCAACGAATACTCGCTCAGCTCCTGATCGATATAGCTCGTCGACAGTGCCGATTAAATCCAAGAATATCGTTTTTTGGTTACAGGATCCATCAATATCGTTTCCGCCCAAGTTCATGAATACGTATCTGAAATATAAATAACTTAAAAAATTAAATTGTAAAGTAAAATATTAATACGTACAATAAAACATAAAGGTCTATATATAGATTCCTTTTTAGAAATAGGTTGAAAAAAAAATGTTATTTTCCAAACGCCTTTGTAATTGAGGATTTTAATTTGGTAACATTTTTTAAAAAAAATGTTGTTTTGTAATTAATTATGTGATTTAAAGAAAACAATTAAATACATTATAGTTTATTATTTAATAATATATTCAATTAATTAAGTATAATTTTCTTTTATATACGCCTTTGTTATTATAAATTTAATTTAACTAATATTAGTTTGGTTAAATTAAGAAATAATTAAATACATTATAATTTGTTTTAATAATAGACTTCATTGTTTTTGTCTCTGTTTTCGTCTACATAGATTGGCTCTCAGTCGATATCTAAACAGCTTGGCTCTCGGTCTACGTCTATTTTTGTTTGGCTCTCGGTCTACATCTACATTGTTAAGCTCCAGTCGATATCTACATTGTTTAGCTCCAAGTCAACATCAAAACTGTTTGGTTTTCAGTAAATAAAGAACTTTGTGATAAAGAAAGAAAATTTAGCAGAAAAAATATGAAATCGGACCAGGATAATTAAAGCTATAGTGTTAGAATAATCATTTACCAAAATATGAAATCCACAGTAAATATGGACTCAGATTGGTTTGTTCAAACATCAGAAAAAGGAAGTCCAATCATCCACGACCGGTGACTGTAGCAATTGTAAGATAACCACATCCCAAAAGATGGGTTAACCTCAAATTCATGAGGACTTGAAAACTAGGCTATCTGCTGTACTTGCTCACCGCCAAATATAAATGGATGCTATGTACACATTTCGGGGTATTTTATACTCACCAGCAAAACCTTTCAGTCGGTTAAAACAATTTGCATAGCATAAAACGTATATCAAATTAATTCCAATTCCGGTGAACTCGAATTACTCCCCTTTCAATATTTAAACTTTAAAAGGTGTTAACAGTTATATTCTATTATTAGGCTCCAAAGTGGTGCAGTGGTTTACACCTTTAACTGTCAATCTGGATGTCGTATGTTCAAACCGCAGTCAAGGCGAAATTTTTTAAAAAAAAAACAACATTTATTTTATGATTTTTTCTTATTGAAAATATTAACTATATTTGTAATATATTACACAGACACGTGATATATATTACGGATATGCGTGCATGACTCTAAACATATTAATAATAATGATGATGTTGTGTTGTGTTGTGTTTTTTACGTTAAAAGGCAAGTTTGATATAAGTTTAATCTGCACTGAGGTCCTCAACTGTGCTTAACGCCATTTTTAACAAATGACAGACTATGTATTGTTTATCCATTTTATTAGTTGACGAAAACTTCAGATAAATCTGAGTACAACCACTTTCCTTCCGCAAGTAAATCGTATATTTTCCCACATGGAGTTTTTGGACCGAGTGAGTCTCGAAACCACGGCTTCAGCGGCGAGAGATAAGCCGTCATTAGTCGGCTGCTCGTTTGACCAATCCGTCACGGAGATCCCTTGTTAAAAGTGATATTAACCATGGTAATCATCAAGTCTTTATTCAATGTTAAAGTTTAGTGAAATTTAATCTTCGTTGAAGTCCTCAGCAAATTGCACTTACCTTGAACAGCGTGCTAACCATTCACGTACCGGTAACAACATGTTTTACAAGAACGTAACTCCAACATCATGTTTTTACAGTTACTTAAATCTAACACCATTTATTACAGGTTGCATGGTTTACAGGTACGTTCCTCTTACAGCATATTTGACTGATACCTCTAACAGTATGTTTTACAGGTACATACCTCTAAAAGCATGTGTTAATCACGTCAATGCAAGTTTATCAGGCATATGACGTCATTTAGTATAAGTATAAACTTTGACCTGGATGGAACTACTTTTTTAACGTTACATAAAATGAATAAATAACAAACAAAAAGTATTGACATGATAAATAGAATACCGAGTATGCGTCTAATATTAACAACTTTATCAGGTTCAGCGCGAAAAAAAAACAAGGACTTGGCAGAGTCTCGTCCTGATTTTTTCCTAAATTTCCCCTGATAAAGTTAATTATTTCAGACTCTTACATGGCATTCTCTATATATCTATTATATATTTACATTTATTTGCAGTTTTACTACTTTAAGTGACATGGTGTTCTGATATATATTTACATAGAGCTGCATATAATTCTAAGAGTGATTAAATAAATAATTTACTAGTCCATCGTTATGAAAGTATAGTACTGCCAACATCCATATTGTTTATTGCGTATAAGATATTTAATAACATTGCATTGCTGTGCATGTTCAAATAATCGTATGCATGCGTATGCTAGCATTTGCTTCTTGGTATCACAATGTAACAATAAAAGCTAATTTTCATTAATATAGAAAGGACATTACTCTTTCAAACGGTATTTAGGCTAATCGTTGTTTCATATTACAAACCAAAACACTGCTAAAACTAATTAATTATAAACTTTTATACCATATTTTCGATTTTTCCGATTTGTGTTTTTATACTTAAAATGCGCTCAATGTAATAATGATTAATAAGATTAATAACGAGCATCAATACTTATAAATCAAATAATCAATTTTCCACCGTTAAAAGCAGCAGCTGAGGGAGTCTAATTTAGCATTTACAATTATGTTAGCACTTGTTCCACCCGGGAATATATCGAGTATTTTTTTATATTGACCATATGAAACTGTTCCATAAAGGATGACTCTTAAGATCAATATATTTAGAACAACTTCAGATCAATATCGTCAGACGATTTATCAGTGAAAGTATCAAACACGCCGAGAAAATTGACATTGATATGTAATATTAATTAAAATACACAATGATACAGTAAAACCTGTCTTTAGCAGCCAGTCAAGTGAAGAAGCAAACATGGCATTTAAAGACAGGTTGTTGCGTAATACAGGTTAGTTTGTTCTGAAAGCATGGAAATAGGAGATAGCAAATGTTGCTGATTAAGACAAGTGGCTGCTCAATGTAGATGGCCGCTTACACATGTTTGGCTGTACTTTAATTCAAATACCTTTAATATGATGTTGTTGTTGTTGTTGTTGTTGTTGTTGTTGTTGTTGTTGTTGTTGTAGTAGTAGTTGATGTTGTTGTTTAATCGCTACCACACCGGAGTATCATGCCGCGGACACATGGTACGCTACCACACTCAATCACATTATACTGACTGCCGGCCGACCAGTCCTAAAACTGTCTGCAAAATACTGATCGTTAAACGAGGAAGCTGCTAGTATCAGACCATTTTTATAAGTGTTTAGTATGACTCGGCCGGAAATCGAACCCACAACCTTCATCATGCAACACGGATGGTCTTCTACTAAACAACCACTGCCGTAACACCGTAAAGAACATTTGTAATATTCAAATACTTTTAATATTATATCCATATATATATATATATATATGAACATACATCACATTATAGATTCACCGATCTAGTCTACGTTTATATCAAATAAACACATTGTTTAGAACATTATATAATTGAAAATTCTAATGTATGAATTTTAAGAAATACATGTAATTGTAAATGCTCCCACAGCAAAGCATAGGCATAATTCAAGAGTTTAGTTAGGAAGCAATTCGTTGGGACTTATTCGTGTTTCATCGATTGTGAAACAATTAATGACATATCACGCTTGTGGTTTTCTAATTCAGATTTCCGTGCTCAGCTGATTTATAAGTCTGGTGTAGGTTCGAACCTATAACCCTCCGATCTGAAGCTGATGACGGTGCTACAGCTCTAGACTAAGCGCATTGCGCTAGTATTCAATATATTAGCTTTTTAGCTTTTATTCGGCTAACAACTGACACACTTTACCACCTGATATGTTTTGACTGAGCAGATTTAAAACTTGAGCTCCGCGGTGATAGATCAATGGTATTTGATTTAGCCTTTCATTAGAAGAGTGCCTCTTGGGGTTAGCTCGAGTACTGGTTGACCTTTCAGGATCCCAGGAAACAGTGGTTAGGTTAACTGTTCATCTGTAAGCCCTCGATGACATAAAAATGGCGCTAACTATTCAATCAATCAATTAATTGATTAAGAATGTTGATAAAAACACAGTGTAGATATGGGTTACTATTACGCGGTACTTTATAAGTATTCTCTTGGTAAATAATAAACAGTTTTCCGGTTTATATGCATTTTATTTTCTACCGGTGCCCGGTTCGGATAGCTCAGCCGGATATCTCAGCACAGTTTCTTCGGAGATTAGTCATGAACTATGTTCTACAGTCATGAGTCTTCCGCCTCTGTATATGTGGGGAAGTAGTCAGTTTTTTGTGATAACAGTGTGTGTATAGTACTTGTTCACCTCCAAGTGAATCCCAGAAACGATGACCGCCGTAAGATAGCTGAAATATTGTTGCAAAAACGAAACAACCAAATGTTATATAATCTTTCCTTAGGCTTATTTACACAAAATGTGTTAGAAAATGATTCATATATATTTAGAGAAGAAGACAATACTGAATAGTTCAATTACAACTGACCGCCAGTTAACACAATACTTGCTATCAAATGATATCAAAGCACACACACATACAACATCATGTCATACTTACGTACGTTCCTAATATTTCTGCACTATCCTTACAAAACATTTGCGTTATAAATTTCAGATCTACCTCAGTTCTGTAGTCTTTGTGGAAGTTTCAGGTATGAAGCATTTCAGTGTTATACATTAAAGGTACTTCGCAGCGTTCCTATCGGAATTTTTTGACATCTGGCGAAAATTATCAAAAATCTGTACACATATAATATAGAGTATCAGCTTAAGTTTAAATTTTTTAATACAGTCTCGCAGAATCTCGATATCAGCGCCCTCAAGCGGTAAGTGATTTCGAAAGATTTTCACCATTTTTTTCCTTATAAAATTAATCGAAACTTGTTTAAATCACTTATATAATTTCCTGTGATAAGATTACAAATTTACAGATGTAAAGCAATTTATGTTGCTTTTCCATTTAATCATTACGCCGGGGCTGATTAAAACGCAGGTTTAAAAACAACACATTTTGAACAGTCACGTTTTATGGCGCAAAAAGTGTCTGATACAAATTCTTAAATTTAACATTATGTTAAACGTTATTCATTTTACTACAATATGACTGAATAAAAAGAAGGAGTGTTCACGCTAGTTTGAAATAGTTTAAAATAAAAAATGAAACACTTAAAAACACACGACGTTTTATAACGAAAAAAACGGTAAAATTCATTCGAAAAACACGTACCGCTAGGCGTCGCTGTAAACGAGATTCTGCGGGACTATATTAAAAAACAGCTCAAACGAAAGTTAATACTTTATATTATATGTGTACATATTTTTGATACATTACGCGAGATGTGAAAAAAATCCGACAGGAACGCCGCGAACTACCTTAAAATAACTCTGATATTATCCAAGTTGTCCGTTGTAGATTGATAATTTGCACACAAATGAAGTCGAGCTAATCTAATTAGGCCTTATTTATAAGATTCGGAAACGGTTTCTTAGTGCAAATTGAAAGATTTCCTTATAATTGCAAACGGCGTTGCACGTCTGCACCGCACGATCTATATGATTCCAGGGCCAAATAAGTTTTTCATTATTTATAGCTAAGTTGAAAATTACAAATTGGTCAAAAACTACAAGTTTAACTTATTGAACAAATATACCACGTCAATCCTTTGCGTTAGAGAGTTCTCAATTGGAATGTACTGTGCGACTAAAAGTATTTGTTTTTACATACACATAAATATAAATATGAATCTATCTATCTACCAATTTCTGACCCAGTTTTTTCCTCTGAAGAATTGGTTGATGCAAAATTTTCAAAAACATAGTGACGGGCAACTACCAAAATTATCTCAAACCTTCGAAACATTTATTAATTTTGTTGAAGCAGATAGCAGAAGTACTAACAATTTGACAATCTTTCAAAATTATAACGTAAAGTTATTATAACAATTCAAAACAAAATATAAATAGCCATCAAACCAGCTGATAAAGGAACAGCAGTGGTTGTTGTGAGGGACATAAAACAGTACATTTCTGAGGCTGAACGTCAGCTTAGTAATCTGGCCTATTACAAAGAGCTGGATACTCATCCAACTATGGAATTCGCAAAATAAGTTCATGAAATTGAGAATAGTCTGTACGAAAAGGATATCATTAATGAAAAAAAACAAAGCTTACATAACTGTCACCAACCCGAAATCTGGTCGTTTTTATATTCTTCCGAAACTTCAAAAACATGGCAATCCATGTCTATTGTGTTTGGTAATAGACATCCCGATGGAAGAATTACAGAATTTAAGACCATATATATGTAACAATTACAAGACACCAGAGATAATTTGTCAAAAATCGCTATAAAAAAGTTCAGTAACCAGATAACACGCTGCTAGTCTCAATGGATGTCGCCTCATTCTATACAAATATTCCTCATGAGGTAAGTATAGAAACGTGCAGGGAATTTTTAGATAGAAGTTTAATACAATATCCACCAACAATATAAATTATATAGTTGAACTTTTAACAATTGTTTTGAGGTGTAACCATTTTGAATTCAATACCGAACATTACATTTTATCTTAATTACTCTGGTATCGTTACACGCATGGCACTTTCCTATTCCAACGTGTTCATTGGTCGTCTTGAAAAAGCTCCCCGTTAAAATCACTGTTATGGACGATATTGACATGCGATGATGCCATTGTCGTAGATATCAAATGAATAACACATATTTCAAAACACTAATTCGAGGATAACAACCAATACAGTACAAACATATTTATATTCAAAACAGACAGATACGCATCAATACCTTCTTTCAAGCAGTTGTTTTCCTGAACATATTTATAAAAAAAAACATTCCGTACAGTTTGGCAATGCAAATACATCGTATATGCACGGAAAAGTATTACAGCATCACCCTTAACGCGGCTTTAAAGAAACAATATGAAACTTGACATTTCGAAAGCAAGGGACAAGGATAGAAAAGGTACACTTAAATTTTCTCAAAAACAATGGCAAAACCCCTGATCGTAATCCTTTTGTAACAGCATATCATCGAAATACAAAGAAAGTTTCAGATGTAACCCATTACATGCACTTTGAAACTGTAACGGATTTACCCTTTCTTCTGCATTGGTTATATTTCTAGCATTAACCGTTTAACCAAAATTGTGAGGGGAAATGTATATTATATGGATATAATCGGGAAAGGAGTGAAATAATATACATTGATAACAATAGATTATCATCGAAGGCATCGTATTAACACTTTTTCAACAGAAATTTCTTGCAGAGTCAGAGAGAAACAAAATAAACAAATATTAAATTCAATTAGATTATTGATGTTCGAAATGTGGTTTTGGCTTGAGGTATAAGCAGTCATTCCGTTTACATAACCTGTATATTGGTATCAATCTTATCTGGTTTAGCCGTTAGACGTAAAATAATGCAATGGAAACTTATAGAGTTACCAATATACAGGTTATGTAAACGGAATGACTGCTTATTCCTCAAGCCAAAACCACATTTCGAACATCAATAATCTAATTAAATTTAACAGATAACCAAATTGATACCTGAGGTTATATTTAAAACGAGATGTTAAACGTGTGTTATCATATTCGTTTAACTCCTCAGTTTTAAAAGCAACTTAATTGTCTGTGAAACGCAAACCCATATATTTTATAATGAAGATCTCGTGTTTCTATGAGACATTCAACTGTTCTAATTTTGTACGTGTTTCTTGAATATGGTTAAATTAAAAGGTTCAAACATGGTGAAAATGTCGAAACCTACATAGTACTAACTATGTAACTAATATGAATAGGATTTTATTTTCTTCCAGGGTGTAATCACTGCGAACTAATTAACGAAAAGGGTGTGGGATACAGAAATGATATGGAAATGGGTTATCTAATTGTTATAGATGAATCAATGAACGTCATATTCAGCTTGCTTATGTAGGAGGTCGATCAAACACAGATTGTTATGTTTTGTTCTTGATGTTGAATGGTTGATCAAGCTAAATCTTAAAGCCTTGTGAAATGGCCCTGATACAACTCGCCACCGTGGGAAAGAAAATTAAAGCTCACAGTTTTAAAGTGGTTATAATCTGTAGTATACTTTATCAATTATATGTGTCTATGTGTGCCTTTATGTGCCTTGTCAGTGCTTGCTACTGCTAATTTGTCTTCCGATAAATTGCCTTCGAACCTGTCTAACATCTATGTTCCTGTATGTGCCTTATAACTTGCCTGAATTTGTGTGCCTGTCTGCACATGTAAGTGCCGGCATCTGCATGCAAGTGTCTTGTTACGCACGTCTTGGTTACATGGTAACCCATTTTGATAGGAAATACTTTTTTCACTAATTCATAATAAACATTTCTCTTACGAACCGTTATCATTCTATATAAATTCTCCGATGAACAGACTTCAAACATAACAGCTACTAAATTTAGGATTATTATCTATTTAACAATACTTTCTACTACCATTAGAGCGGCTTTCATATTTATAATATATATATAAAGGATGTTCAATGTATCAGTTATTAAAGTTTATAACGATTAAAAGTGAACATTCACGGATACCAATCAAGTTTTCATCGTTACATCGGGTATACACCAAATTGACAAGCAGGCACGTGGTACATTTAAAAACTTTATCTTATTTCATTATTATATATATATAAACACCATAAGTATTTATTTACTTATGTTAGGTTACTTCTGATCTCTGGAATATTTATACAAACACTTTTCTGTAAAAAGGAATACTAGTTTAATATTTAATAAGGTTCAACACCAAACCAACCACTATAGACTCATTAGACAACATAATTTTCTTATACTATCATCTGCTGTGTCAAATTCTATGTTTTCTGTTTGATTTTTGCTTGGGTTTCATAATAAAAATAAGTTCAAGCTAGGGTTTATAATTTGTTGAGACTCGGGTGTATAATAAGATTAATATATATATAACGGTTTGTTGAGGGTTGGTCCACACCGACCTTCACAGACCTATTACGGGGTGATTAAATGGATTACTTTTTGGTGATTGAAATTAAAAACAAAACAAACAAAAAAACAATAGAAAACAACAAAATTTTCTTTATAATCTGCAGTATGATGCACACATTAATACAACACTATGAATTATGTTTTCCATTAGTTTATCAGTGTACCAATAAACAGTTAACTGAAAATCCAACAATCGAAAGCAGCTGGCTGCAGAGCGACATATTTACCTACCATATTCATGTGACGAGCTTTGTCAATACGGTGTATAGCTATAATAAGGACACATCACAATGCAATATGTTTAATACAACCTCTACCCTCAATACTTTTTTATGTTCTAGTGTTTTGTATGAGCTATAGGAATGTGTTACAATGTAATGTGTGTAAGGAAGGGTCCTCTGTGTGGTCTAAGGAGTCGTCGTCAGTTTACTTACCTCTCATCGCTAAGTTTGAGTCCTGTTCGTTCCAAAACATATGTGAGAGTGTTTGCCCGTTACTTGCAGATTCATTTCGAACTCTTCCTCCACCAATAAAACTGGATATGGCAGCATTTTTGAAAATGGCGTTAAACATCCTCGAAAAACAAATGTAATGAATAGTTCGCAATATGACACCTTGTGTATACAACAAATTCAGAAAAGAAACACCTGCTGCTTTAGGCTGTATCCCAGTCTCGGATAATGCTTCTCATCAATAACATCTTGCATTGGTTCTACCCAGGATACATACACGAGAGTAATAAACAAAAAGAAGCGCTGAGATTTGCAATGGAGCATAATCTTAATTCCACAATTCAAAATAACGTGTAGTCAAATTAGATGAATTTAGTATATAAATGTATAATTATAAAAAAGTGTATACAATTATGTTTAAGACAAGTCTAAACCAAATTAAATAAATTCAGATGCTCTTAAAACAATTGAACTAGACATTAGGATATCATTTAGGAGAAGTTATGGTTAGTCTTACCTATTTTAACAAATGTTACGAGTTCACGCTTGGAATTTTCTAGATAAGCAACCTGAACCTGTTGGGCGGGGTTGAACTAACTATTGAACAATTATTAAACTGTGGCGTCATTCAAACTATCCCTGAGGCAACTGACCAATCAACGTACTCAAATGTGCTCAAATGCCATTGAACAATGTGTAACAGAACCAAAGCGGGTGAACTGGGTCCGTTCTATTGACTGAGTATAATATGAACACAAACACTGTCCAAGTGACTAACACGTTGTAGCAGGGACCCACATCAAGTTCTCATTTTGAGATTGAATACAAGACGAAGCAAATGTCAGACGTTTTATTGATACCATGGTGTATTTTATACACCATGGTGAGTATTTAAGGAATTAATCTTATTTCATAAGCATTCATACTATATGAACTTGCATGCAACACGTGCATAGTACAGAAACAAACAAAAGGAGTACGCGTAAACTAGGCACGTTGCATGCAAGTTCATAATATCTCATGCATTCACATGGAATAGCAATAGTTCTTTATATATCAACATGTCACATTTGTCAACTACCTGTCTCATTAAACGTGCATTTGTGTTGTATATTTACGCCGATTAATGCAAATGTTGCACGTACTATGGGACACCCCGTGTATTACAGTTACAATTAAACTGAATATCTATAGAAGAAACAGGATCCTCTGGATAAAAATGTTTATTCTCGTAAATATATCCGAAGGTAAACTGACCATTCACAGGTATTCGTGCATAGTATATCAACGAAACGCTTCAATATAAGTGGCTACGTCACAAATCTTAATTGTTTTTTTTAAAGAGAATATTTAACTTGACGTGTATAATGTATCATTATAATCATTAATAAGAAATGTCAATTCTATAATTTTATTTATAAGTTTTTACTTTAAAATCGCACTCTTCGTTCTTCTTTATTGAAGACCATAACAGTTTAATAAATCAAATATGCATTATATTAAGCATATAACTTAACACGTAGATACAAGGAGTTATAGCATTTTAACTCAAATATGCACGTGACAAAATTTCAAATAATAAATAAATTCAATTAACTATGCAGACAATTGCTTGCGTAAATAAACACCAAACAATCATTTGAAAGTAAAGTCAATTATACTTTATGTTTCCATTCTGGTCTATATTTTTAAAGAAGAACTTTGAACATGGAATCATAAGCCTGTTTCACCACAGACTATTGTTAGAGAATGTTTATGAAATTCAATACTTACGCAATGATGATGTCAGTTTTTTATTTACTTTACATAAATGTTGTTATTTTTGTTCGTGACGTTACAGTTTAGTAGTTGTTCAACTGCTATGAATTGTGAAACAGGCATAGAATTTCCTCTTTTTCATTGGGAGTTAACATACCTGATTCGGGAGATAGCAGGTTCTGGCATAGATTATTCCACAATATTAAAGCAGCTAACTCTGATTTTGAGGTCGAGCATATCCAATATAAGTATTATTGTTTTTACATTACTGTATTTTTTAATGATTGAGGATTTAGAAATAATAACGTTCACAATAAAGAGAAAAGTATGGTTAAACCTGTATAAGTGGCCACCTGTATAAAGCAGCTGCCACATTTGCTATTTCCCATTTCCTTTGTTTTCAGAGCAAAATAACCTGTATTAAGCCACTTTTTATCCTTCCCTTCACTGATTGCTTAAGTCAGATTTTACTATATAATATATAAGTAGTATATCAGTAATAAATCAGTTGACATTGTCGTTTACGGACATAAAATGAACATTTATATAGATTGATATATCAATAAACACAATTCCTAGTTGGACAGGCATAGAATATCCTGCTTTTTGTCTCAGAGATAATTAATAACCCAAACTCTATTTTGCAATAACTATATAAATTATTCTGGGTTTAATCTAAAATGAAAAATGTGCAGTTGTGTAGTAATTACAATACGAACAATTTGAATTCCCATATAAAAGAAAACACATCTAGCTGCATTCGAAAGCAGAGTATTTCCATTAATATCGATGTGGGCGTAAGATTTGTTGTTTTATGTCACCAAAAAAAACAACACGTGCATGCAAATGCCTATTCGGTCTCAAATGAAAAACATCCTTTTGCAATATATCAGAATTGATTTGTTGAAATAGGACTAATAAGAACTGTTTTTATTTCAGACCTGAACTATAAATGGTTTAATGTTTGTTGATCCTTGTTATTTTACTTATTTTCTCATTGTGTCTGTAAGAACGACATAAAAAACTTATATTTTAAATTTCTAAGTCTAATTTAAAACTAATTAATCAATTTTTCAAAGCAACAACAAGTTTAATTCAGCTATAATAGTTCTGTTCGCACTGGCTCTACCCTGGAATATATTGAGTATGTATGCATTGACTGTAGCAACAGTTTCCAAAGGATAACCCTTAGGATCAATAACTTTAGATTAATTACTTCAGACTAATAACGTCAGACGATTTATCAGTGAAGGTATTCAATATGCAGAACAAGTGTTATTGACATTTATATATGACTTTAATGAAATATCACAATAATGGTACACGTTTAAAATAATACCTTAAATCCTTGTGTTTTTGTTGTTATATTGTGTTTGACGTCGCTTTCAAAAACAAATCAGTCAATCATATCGCGATAGTGTCTACTTGAAATGGTATTCTTAGCGTTGTAATACTTGATTAACATGCCGCAGACACATGTTATGATACCCCACCCAGTCACATGTTTCTGAAACTTGGCTCACCTGACCTAGATCTACCCTCTAACTGATGGAAGCTTCTAGTACCATTTCCAAATTCATTGGTGTGGCCGAGCCGGAGATCGATCTTCCGCATTCGAAGCGGATGTTCTACCACTAGACAACCGCTGCGGTAATACATAATAGATATATCACATTGTAGATTCATCATTCTAGTCTACGTCTACATCTGAATACAGTATATAATTAAGATTTTAAAAAACATTTAGTGTACGTGAAGTCAATTCAGAAGATCAAGATCAACGTAATTATAAATTGACAACCATCCGTGTTTTCTTTAAAAAGACAAATGTAAATGCTCCCGCAGCAAACAAATTTTTTTTTAGGAATTATTTCGTTTGGTCTTATTCATTTCCTATCAATTGTAAAACAAAACCTTACACATCACGCTTGTAGTTTTCTTATTCAGATCTTGTACGAAGATACTTTGTAAGGAACTATATAGATCGCCGTGCTCAGAAAATAGAACAACACATAATGTTGGTGTAGGTTCGAACCCGCAACCCTCTGATCCCATTTAGATGATAGTGCTCATACTCTGTACTAAATGTACCAAACCAATGAGGGTCTCATGTAAGATTGAAATTATTCAAATGAGCTATCTCGTTAATAAAATTATTTATTATTATCATTATTATTATTATTATTATTATAATTATTTTTATTATTATTATTATTATTATTATTATTATTATTATTATTAGTATTATAAACCAGTATTCACTATATGTCATTCTGTTTGTTTTGTTTTTTATATTTTAGGAAGACATCTAAATTAATCATGAATTAAACGCCTTTCTTCCGCAAGGGACACACTTACCCAGCTTAAGTTGGCAAGAGGTAAATGGTATCAATATTAAAATATGTAACATTCCACAATAGATTTTTTTTTTTATTCAATCAAACCTGTCTTAAGCAGTCAGTAAAGGGAATAAGAAAATGGCCTTTTAAGACAGGTTGTTGCTTAACACAGGTTCATTTGCTCTTAAAGCATAGAAATGGGAAACATTAAAAAGACAAGTAGCTGCTTAACACAGATGACCGCTTACACAAGCTTGACAGTATATTCATATGTACATTCATGAACTCATCAGAATATACAGTTACTAAAAACTGAGGAGTATTTATAATTACAACATGTACAATTAACAATAATTATTCAGCAATTCAGCTATTTAAAACACCTCTATAAACAATCAATATGAACAAAATAAAAAAAATACCGAATTAAAACACGGCCTCTGTTCTTTTTCTGCTTAAGTTAATTAGAAAAGTGAAAATAAAAGTAATTTGTTAAATTGAAATTAATATGTAAATTAAATACTTATTGTCGAAAATCAGACCCTAGTTTCGAGCAATCGAATATTTGAAAACATAATGGTAGTAGATTGGTGAAAGTGTTAAAAGCAAAATTTGAATGGTATTATTTCATGAAATTAAATATGCTAAGTTTGGACAAACCATAACGAGTATTTTACCATTCGAATTTGACCAGAACTTGGTTTTATTAAGTCAATACTTGAATATTTGATAATTATATATATTAAAAGAAAGCTATTTAAGTAAACGAAAATGAAATTATTCTGAAAGTCCTTTTTCACGAAATGAAATGGAGACAAAAATTCATACAGATCAATGCATAAAATATCAAAAAGTCCACACTGATATTTGTGAACATTTTGTAAGAATAATGTTGTTGAATTAAAAACGATCAATAATACTGATGGCAAAAATATTATTCGGTTTTCCTCACCCGTATCCTGCGGTCAAATTCCATTCATTATTTTACATTCGTGTACATGAGTGTCAAATTGTAATTGAGCATATATTTGTTGTTGTTTTTTTTTCACATTACAAACTAAACCCCAAAACAACGTTTCAGAAACGTCATTGTGATAAATGTTACGCTTATTTCTTCCTAGTTTACAGTAGATTACATATGCTATGTTGATACAGAATTAAAAAGAAGAACGCGGAAAGATTTAGTTGGCTGTCAAAACCAGAAGTTCTCAAGATTTCGCCGATGTCACGGTATACTGTTAATGCTAACATTAACAGTTAAGTTGAAGATATAAACATTAATTTGAGACTTGCTGGTTAGGAAAAGAAGTAATTCAGAACCATAACTCCAACAAGTCATTTTAAATAATGTTCTACATAAGACAAAGATTGTGGACTCGTATAAAGAAAAAACTGACAAAGATATTTTCTGTGGCTTTAAACCAAACTTCAAGTAATACCCAATAATAAGGGTAATTTTACTATAATTATTGCTCTGACAATTTTACGATCATTAAGTCAGTTTTAGATTGATCAAAAGACAGAACTACGTAGATATGAGCCTACGTTAGAATGAAGGAACACTCATGTTTCCGCCAATACACCACGGCCAGTAATTATACGCCTGCATTTTGTTTTAATAAAAAAAATAACGGTGTTCATTCTTGTTTGTGGCAGAATTTTCACTTAACCAATATTATTTATCGTTTTATAATACAATATTATGTTATTTTAGTAGTCTAGACATTTTCAAAATAAGTTTACTATTCTAATGTTTCCCGTAAAAACAGCTGCGTTTAATGCATTTTGCAAACATTGTCAATACTGGGCAATTGTCGTAATTTTCAATTAAGGTAATATTAAGGCATTCACTCTCTCAATTTGTTTTTAACTGCGATACATTTTTACTGTCACTGTTTGTTATTCTGGTGATATTGTTTTTGATAACCAGTAGCATCTTTTTTCTAGCACCTAGAACTTTCAACAAGAAATAAATTGTATAACCGACTATGTTGAAAAACATATTTCTAATAGATCCCGATAACAGCCTAATTTTAATTAAGTCTTTAAATTGATGGCTCATTGAAAACATAATTAGTTGATACGGGTCTACATCTTAATCCCATGATACATAACAATTAGCTACACGTGGCATCTTTCAGAAATTAAACGTCTCGCACAAAAATTAATTTTGCACTGTTCCACTTATAGAAAACAACTGGGATTGACAAGATTGCTTTTTCACAACTTCGATGGTTTAATTACACCACTTCCGTTTTGACAATTATGCCCATTTCTTGCATTTGTTTATCAATACTCATTATAGACTGTTATAGCTTCATCAAACAGTATCTAATGTCACCCAAACTCATAATGCAATTCAAATGTTCTCATATGTATAAAATATGACAATTTTATACTTTTTCAACAAAAATAAAGCCCAACCGATTGGCACATATCTTATTTCATAAGCGCAACAGTCTTGCACCGGTCGTGGAAAGGAGGTAATTTTTAAATGAGACCTATACTATGTCTGTGTTATAATGTACAGTTGGCTGTACATTATTATGTGATTATACTTTGATCGTTTTAAATGAGCTATAAATGATACATTACTCGAAAAGTTTGATACTCTGCACATTTCTTTAATTGACTTGCCTCGAATACAAACTGTTAGTTCAATGTTTAACAGCGTATTATATTGTTTGTTTATTATAGTGTCATACCTACTGAAAGGGTCATTACCAAAATTTCTATACTCTTTACAATTTACATAGTATTAGATATCAAATGATATTATAGAGAAATATAAAACCTCATGTCACTCGTATGAACGTTCATGGCATAGCTACACTATCCTTACTAAATATATGCGTTATGAATATCATATCTACCTCAGTACTGTACTTTTCGTTCTATGTTTTCTGTAGAAATGTCAGCTATAAATCATACCAATATGACGAACGATGTAATCGAAGTTGTTTATTGTGAATATGTGCCTTGTAAGACTTTAATGGTAGAATATTTTGCACACAAATGATGTCAAGCTCTTCTAATTGGTCCGTATTGATAAGATTCAGAGACGATTCCTAAGTACAAATTCAGATAAATTCTTGTAATTGCAAACGGCGTAGCATGTCTGCAACGTACGATCTATTCGATTCCCAGTCCAATTTAACTTCTCATTATTTCATAGCTTAGTTAAAAGACAAAGGTATCGTATTGAAATAAATACCACATCAATTTCTTGCTTTTGTAATCGGAACGTACTTTGTGCTTCTCAGTATAAATAAAGAGACGTTCTTATAGTGATAAAAGGCTTTACGACCTATTCGATTCCAAATCAATAACTGGTTTCTACTTGCACATACTGTGTCACAGAATATAATTCTTAATCTATCTATCTATTCATAGATGATTGTTACAGCATGTACATTTTTTGTAATACCATGCACATTTGCATTTATGTACGAGGGAAAATTAGAAACTCGTATACTTTTTCTAGAACTTATTTATATCAATTATGCAGTGTACAATATTATTATCGTGTTTGAAATAAATTTATATGGGACACATTTTGAAAATTGTAGCATGATACGTCAACTATTAAACAATAAGGCCAATTAACAGTTAGATATGCCGGGGCAAATTCATGACGTTGTATTCGTCAATACTAACGTCAATATTCTGAACAGGTGCTTTCATATCACATTGACAGAGTCACTCCATCTTAAAATACTCTCCTCTGTGGTTTATACATTTGTGTCACATTTTACACCATTGAGAGAACATGTCAACGAAATTAGAATGCTGGACACAAAATTCTGTAAAGTATATTTTAGTTCCAATGTCTTCATATCATGCCACAATTTTTTTTTAAATGACTGATTTCTGCCCATCTCGAAAACATTTGTGCCATTAAAACAAAAGATATTTTGAAACGTTAGCTTCCCCGTATGCACTCTAAATGTTTCTCTGTTGAACTAGGACTGTACAACGAAACAAAGAGCAGGACTGCCTTGACTACGTAACTCAACGTTTCCATAGTTACCATAGAATATAATTTAATGAGAGAAAATCAGCAAAATGTGGCAAAATTAATGCAAACATATAGCGTAAGGAGTTCTCCCGCCTCGTACACTTATAATAATCAATTTTCTAATTGGTCGTCAAATATTTCTTTGAATTTATTTCCTGGAAATTGTTACAAATATATATTAATGCTACATTTTATGAGGCAGGCATCATGAACATTTTATTAAAATCACAGAAACATGAAGTATTATCGGTTTAAAGTTCGAATACCACAACCATGCGTCACCTGTTCATTGTTTCATATGTTCAATTGCTTTATAAGAGATTGGGATCGACTTAGGATGTTGCTCTTTATAGTATGTGTTTTTTTTTCATTGTTACGATTTTAATTTCCATTTTCAAAAAATGCTAACAATATGTTGGTGACAAATTAAAATTTGACTCAGTGTATGTATATCAGTTATCAACTAACACGTTGCTAGTCTCTATGGATACCACCTCACACTTTATACAAATATCCCTCACAAAGAAGATATTGAAGTGTGCAGAGATGTGTGGACCAATAAAAGAACCACCAACAAAAATATGTAGTTGAACGTGTAACTATTGTTTTGAAGTGTAACAACTTTGAAATCAATGGTGAACATTACCTTCAGATCAATGGCAATGCTATGGTTACACGCATGACACCATGCCATTGTTCATTGTTCGTCTTGTAAAAAGACTCTCCATTTAAAATACCGTTTTGGTACCGTTGAATTGGTAATATTGACATGCGATGGTGCCATGGTCGTGATAACCTTAATACTTTTATTAATTTCACTAACAATTTCCACTCCTTTATAAAGTACACTGTCGACATATCAAATTATTAACGCATACTTTGAGGATTACAAACAGTACAGTACAAACACAAACAAATATTTATATAAAACCTACATATACATATCGATACCTTCTTCCAAGCAGCTGTCTTCCTTAATATATTTCTAAAATATTTCCATGTAGAATGACACTGCAAATAAGTCGTATATGCACTGAAAATGGAAATATTGAAACCCATTCAAAAGAGGTTTCACAACACCTCCCTGAACGTCGGTTTCCAGAAAACAATGCGAAATTTAATGTTTCGAAAACAAGGAACTATGATGATCTAAAAGATACACTTTTATATTCTTCCAAAACAAAAACATTAAAACCTCTGATAGTATTCCGTTTAAAACAACATAGCATCCTAATTTGCCAAAAATTAAATGAACTAGCTTGAAAATTATCCAATCCAACATGGGTGAACGGTATTGCGATAGTGTATGAATTTGAGATGTCTATGTTGGCAATGTAGACATATATAGGAAACCTCCGTTTCCAACATTAAAACAATCCACAAATATATTTTTGTTCCCGTTTTCGAAAAAATCAAGCACGGATCTAGATAATAAGTTTTTTGTTTTCTTATGTTCGAAATAAATATTTGGAGAATATACAAAAATATTATAAAAAAAAATCATTGTATAAGTTTCCGATGTAATTTATTATAAGTATTTCGGATTTATTACGGTTTTAATATTTATTCAGCATGGGTTGTATCAAACATATATATAGTATTTACCGTTTAACGGAAATAATAAGGTTAAATCTACACCATATATATGGATGAATAATGTGATACAAATCATTTCTATATAGGTAAAATTGACACACTATTACAAAATGGAAGTGCAATTATATCTCTCGCAAAGTTTAAAGAAAGCGCATTTAAAACGGGACAAATTTAAACACTTTCTTTTTTTTTTTGTCATTGCATTGATGGATAGATGTTATAATTCATTTTATTGTGTTCTTGTTGTTTTGTTAAACAACTCGTATACGTTTCTATATGTTTGTGTTGAAATAATTCCAATTTTGATAAAATAGTGACTGATACGTTTTATTAGGCTGGGTATTTCCTAACTTTTATTCATATTATTGCTAATAATGTAAATCTTGTAAAATTGTACCTGTCACTTTGATAAATTAATATATATATATGGAAATTATCGCGAAAGGATCCAATTGATAGCATTACGCTTATCAAACTGTACATGTACCGGTTATGTAAACGGATCACTGCATATATCAAACAAAAAAAACAGAATTCGAACGTCAATACTCTAATTGAATTGAACAGATTATCAAATTGATACTAAATGCATTATTTGAAATAATATAATGAATGGATTCATGTTTCTATGAGATAAACATTTTATCGATGTCATTTTTTGTTCTTGTTACATAAGCATAGGTTAATTAAAATGTTCAAACATGGTGGAAATGTGAGTCGCTGAAACCTCACATGAAGTTCAATTATCCTGATCCTAGTTCAATCAGTCATTATTAATTGGGTAATTACGTATACACAATAATTAGAGTATTGAGTGACGCTTCGATACAAGCTAAAACTAATTGGGTGACATTTTCTTTCAGGAGGTAATAACAGTGGATATATTCGTGAGTATAATCTATTTTGTTTGGATGAAACAATGTACGTCGTATTCAGATAATGTAGAAAGTCTAGCAAACATACCTTTCTTCCTGATGCTAAAATCTAACGTTAAAGCATTGAGCAAATGTCATGGCAATTAACTTTATCGTATACTAATGTATACTTGTACCTATTAAAGCGGGTGTAAAATACACATTAATGTTTGCTTTATCGGAAGGGAAGGTTTATCTTGCATCAACACACAAATTCATGACATCATTGTTTTGTATTGTGTTAACCCCGCATTGAAAAATTGTTTTCAACCGTTGATAAACTGCTAATCATGACAATGAATATGAACTAATAATTGTAATCGAACTGATTCCATAAAAAAAGTGCATCTGTTTAATTTTAATTTCATTTACCGAATTTGGAATTATTTGCAGGCGAAATTACCGTAGAAATACACAAATCACATGCGATTGTTTGCCTGAATCTTTGTTGATTTTTAAATTAACAATAAATAAAACACGCAAACCTGCCTGGTAGTCTACATTTTATCAGGTACAATACTTTATCAGGTGCTCAATACGTGGTCTCTACCTCACCTGATGAAGTTTAGACTATCAGGGACTTACATGGTGTTATTTTTTAAGCTGAAAGCATAAAAATGTTCTTTGTGGCCGAATGGCGCCGTCTCAAGATCACTTACCTCTCACCGCTAAGGTTTGAATCCTGCTCAGTCCAAACTTTTATGCCTGTTACTTGTTGAGGGACGGTCGTACTACTCCGATTCATCCAATGTATCCCTCCGCCAAGGAACTGGATATGCAATATATATTCTGAAATGTGTAAAAATGGGGTTAACCCCATCCCCCCCCCCCCCCCCCCCCAAAAAAAAGCTTAAAAGGGTTATAGAAGTAGTTTTTAATTTAATCGACCGTAAAAAATATAATAACGCATTAATTGTATTTAATGTATTATTGTCTAAGTATGTCTGTATGTGCTTGTCAGTGCTTGCAACTGCCAGTTTGTCTTCCGTTAAATAGAACCTGCACGTTCTTGTACGTGCCTTATCGCTTACCTACATCTATGCAGACATCTATATGCAGGTGTTTGATTGTGCATGGTAACCCATTATTATTGGATGGCTACTAAAACTCCGATTAAGGCACAGTACCACCATTGAAAACAGGACATGCTCCCGGAGGGTAGTAAATAATGCATTCTCATTATTTTAATACTGTTTTTTTTATTTGAATGGCATCAACAATGTATTTTAAACATATCAAAAGCATTGTCTTGTTTGAATTGTGAATTTAGAAAATAAAACTGATACTTGAAAACAGTGGTATAAATACATGATTTCTGACGTCTACTTTCACTTTGTCAACAGTGTACTCACTGAACACAACACAATTCTTATATGTTACAAGACCACTACTTCTTTCACTCTATTTTGGTAGTGTAGAGGTAGAAAACAATATAATATAAAGTTCACTTTTTTCATTTGGGTATCTCTATGAATGTCAAGAATGCAAATGTTTTATTTACTATGGATTAGAAAAAAACAATGGTGGGCTTACTTCTTGAAGTATTTTAACAATATTTCTTTATACCACCATGTTTATAATATAAAGAAGCTTAGTGTATTGGGAAATAAAGTTTAATACGCTTGTTAACCCTTTATTTCATATAGACGCCTTTGGACACCTCTAATGTAGACGCCTTTGGACACCTCTAATGTAGACGCCTATGGACACCTCTAATATAGACGCCTTTGGACACCTCTAATGTAGACGCCTTTGGACACCTAATATAGAAGGCTTTTGAATTATTGAGTGAATTATGTTTATATTAGCTGACAGATTGGATAACAGTGCAGGAAGTGTTCAGATTGCTCGTGACGAGCAATCTGAACTCTTCCTGCACTGTTTTCAAAGGCCTTCTGTGATTGGTGTGGGAAAACGCGTATCTATGGAGTAAAGGGTTAAGGAGCATTCACGAATACCAATTAATCACCTAATCAAGTTTCGTTATATCTGAATATTTGATCTATCATATGATGAAAAATACATATCAATTTCGCAATATGTTGAATACTACCTTTACCCATTGTATTAAATTGATAGGAATGTCTTAACTGTATAAAGTGTGTAATAAAGGCACCTCCGTGACCGAGTGGTCGCAAGAGCCGCCTCAAGATTTCTTACCTCTTATCGATAAGGTTGTAGGTTCGAGTCCCGCTCGATCCGAAAAATCATATGTGAGAAATTCGCCAGTTGCTTGTGGAAGGACGGTGGTTTTACTCGGATTCACTCTTCGTCCACCAATTAAAGTGGATTTACCATATATAACCTGAAATGTGTTGAAAATGGCGTTAAACAACAATATATAAATGCAATGATATAGCTCATAAAATGACGCATTTATTATAAAAATATATTCAGAAAAGTAAAACTAAACTTTTGAGTTGGAGCAAAGACTCGGTCCGGTGATCTCTCATAAGTAACATCTACCACTGGTTCCACCCAGGAAACAGACTCGGGAGTCATAAACAAAAAAAACACACTTTATTTGTTTTCGAACTTGATCTTAATTACACATTTCAGAATAATGGATTCTTGTCCATAGATACGCATTTTCCTGCATCAATCAAGAAGGCCTTTGAAAACAGTGCAGGAAGAGTTCATATTGCTCGTAACAAGTAACCTGAACACTTCCTGCACTGTTTCCCATTCTGTCAGTTAATACAAACATAATTCACCCAATAATTCAAAAGCCTTCTATATTAGAGGTATCCAAATATGTCAATATTAGAGGCGTCCAAAGGCGTCTCTATGAAGTAAAGGGTTAAGTTTATAAATGACAAACTATAAAACTGTACATAATTCGTTTAAAGAATATTCCAAATGATAAAAGTAAGATAAATCTAAGTTAAAATCAAATACAGTTCATTTTCCTCCTTCCAAAGACATTTAAATGCTCCCAAGACAACTGAACTAGACTTTACGTGATCGTTTAGGAAGAAGTTAGGTTTGGTCGTATTTATTGTAAGAAATGGTTACGACTTCTACAAAACGCGTTTGTAATTTTTTAGATAGTCTGTACTTTGATAGCCAGATAAATGTCTTACCTCGGTACAACATACGGCCCATGTGGGCGAAGTTGACCCAACTGCCCTTTGATCTGGATTATATTGCAGGGAAGCCCAGTACCTGATATCCGATTAAGGGAATTCCATGTAATGTCCCACAATGAATAGCTATCGAACGCTTACTCAACTGTGACGTAATTTAAACCTCGACTGACGTAACTGACCAATCAACGTACTCAAATGTGCTCAAATGTCATTGCTATGTAACAGAACCCAATCGGGAGAGTTCGGATCCGTTTTACAGACTAAGTTTGATATGACTATAACCACCGTCCTATGGCAAGTGACTGGCAACTTTCCCACAGTAAGTGTTCTGACAGAGGATCAAATCCACGGTAATGGCAGTGTAGTATATCATGTGTACATATAATAACATGTTTGTATATACTTGTTGTTGTTATAATCATTGTTGTTGTTGCTGTTGTTTTCGTTGCATTTTAAACGACATGTACGAGCCATAATAAGAAAATACATTTACACTAGTAGAGGAAGTACCAACGACCCACATCAAGTTGATGATCAAAACACTTCATCAGTTTAAAACAGCTTGCAGTTATGTAAAAACAATATAAGTTACGTACTGCTGGTAAAATATAACTGCCATTATATTGACCTAACTACCGAAGCAGCTGTTAGCCCAAGTTGTATTAATAACATTGTCTTACGTCGTCAAATACGAGGGGTCATCTAGAAGTAAGTGGATAAATCTCTTATGAAAATAACAAGTCGGATTTACTTGGAGTTTTGTTTGTATTATATAAATAATCTAATTGTAAACAGTATGCAAAATATGAAGAATATTTATATTCAATTGCAAGTTACATGTTTTTCAAATATGTCATATACGCCTATCTGCCGCAAGTCAGATTTACGTTACGTCGTCGCAAAGTCAATTTATTTCCCTACTCTTGCTCGTCGCTCCACTCATACATTTTAGCCATCGAGGAACCCTGCGATCACTATTTTGTGTAAGTTTGTTTTAAATTCTAACACTTGCGCGCCATACTATTACTGGAATGACCTTTGCAGACAATGATGACGTGTCAACAATGATATATTATTCATCGAGAGTTTTACAGAGAAATTATTATTTCTTAATATTATTTCTGTCAAATTGTTCAATATTTTGAGCTGCGGCACTAAGCATGTATGTATGTTGCTATGCAGACCATTACATGATTATAAACGTAAAAAATGCACTAAAATACTGTACATTTGATGACAAATACTTAAGCTGAACAAAATATAGCGATGTACTTGCATGAATATGGATATAATTAAATTTGTATACGACATTCTGCACAACCCCTCGTATACAATGGTGAGTAAATAAGGGATTAGTCTTATTTTTTAAGCATTCGTGCTATATGAACTGGCATGCAACACGTGCAAAGTGCAGAAAAAAATAGAAGAAGTTCACGTGTTTCATGCAAGATCACAATATTTCATGCATTTTCAAGGAATCGAAATAGTTTCTTATGTATCAAAATGTCACATTTATCAACTACCCTACACATTATACGATAATGTTTTTGTTGCGTCTGTTTATTTATTCCGGTTAATGGAACGACAAATGTAACGCGTACTTTGTAATAACGCGTTTATTACAGTTAGAATTAATTACTAAAAGTAAAAACGCGAACAAAACTCATCGTAATATTTCGGCAAAACTGTTATTTCTAGTAAATGTATCCGAGGGTAAAATGACTGTTCACAGGTATGCGGTCATGTATATAAACGACATAATTCTATACAAGTCCAATTTAGGAGTTACGTCAGGAATGTAAATATTTTATTTAAACAACAATATTAAACTAATGTAAATTGTATCATCATTACTATAATTGTCTATAAGCAATATCGTGTCTATTATTTCATTTGTTTGATACGTTTTTACTTTAAAATCGCGCTCACTATTCTTATTAATTGACGTACCAAAACCGTTAAGTAAACCAAATACTCATTATATTTATCAGATATAATAACCCTTAGTTATTTCGGCTGTCAAGAAATTTATAAAATATAATAAATAACTGTTTCTATTCTTAGAATTTCCATAAAGACAGCTGCGCCAAAGACATTTTGAAATAATCTTTCAAAAATATCCATATCTCGTAAGTTTCAATTATTGTTATATTAAGGTAAATGCTTCCGAAAATTTATTTAGACAGGTTTGAAATGTCAGTGTTTTATTATTTAAAACCATGCATTTGTGCTCGTGTACACTCGGCTATCTGCTGATGGTGAATTAACACAGATCAAGGTGTGTATATAGCAACTTCTTCGAATTTTTTTTTAAACTGCATATAGCAAATGTTTTCGGGTGCGGGGGAGGGGGTGAGGAATTGCCAATTAAATGTATTTAAAATAATCAAGTAGCTTGCAACATTATAACAATATAACAAAAGCAATGCATTTATAACTGTGAAATTTTGAAAAATGGTTATCTGATTTTAATCATGTACAGATTTATATAATATCTTCCACCAGAGCCATCTTGTGGCCTTTATTTGGCAGATGGGCTTCAAGCTGTTGTTGTGATACAAAAATTTTCTGATAAATCTAGATAACAACACATTATGTATATCGTTAGTGGAAGTGAATGACTCATTGAACTCAGACACTATTTATATGGATTCTAATCCCAAAACCGTGACACTTTACATTGAATAACATTTTTAAGTATCCATCTGATTTAGCTATAATAATGAGCTTCAAGCATTTGTACCTCGTGATTGTACATAAGAAATCGTTATTGTACGCTTCATCCCGAAAATCAGGATATTTTGGTGTTGGGACGGTTGCTCTAACAATATAAATACTCTGCATCTGGCGTCTCGTACAATACAGATTTTCACCGCAACATTCGTACAATATTATAAGGTTATTTTACAGTGTTTTGTACAATATGAGAATATGTTGTTCATGTACGAGTACAATATATTCCTGTATTGTACCAAACACTGTAAAACGATCTTTTTATGCTATACTTCAATTTGAAAGAAATGTGTCAAATCAAGTGAATAGAGTTCAAAGCCGAAGAAGTTGCTGTGACAAATATTCGGATTTTCTCAATGTCATCGTCATGCAGAACATTTTATGGGTTGTTTGTTTTTATCGTTGAAATTTCTACTAAATTGTTTCATGTTTTTGTTAAGACGCTATCTTCAATTTTGAACTGTACAATAGAAAGGTTATTCGATCCTACAAACTACTGCATATTGTACGGTCACGTGGTAACATCTTGGATAGCTGGCTATACACGTACAGGTATAGAATAAAATGTCATATTGTACGGTCACGTTGTAACATCTTGGATAGCTGGCTATATACTTACAGGTATAGAATACAATTTCATATTGTACGGTGAACTATTTAATAATCTTGTATCAGCTTATGTTTCATGGTTTAAACATGAATTGTTACCAGTGTTATTCTTATAGCTTAGTTTTATTCTGTTTTATTGTATATATATAGTTACATGAATAATAACATTACAAATATAGTATATATATTGTGCAAGTGGGTCGAGCTACACTTTTTAACAACATAAGCAACAGCCCTCCCCAAAATGAAAATCGTACTTGGTGTATACATTTTCACGATACTTTATATGTAATAAGTAATATCTCATAAAGATTAGTAGTACCATGCGTTGATGTATACATTTTCACGATACTTTATATGTAATCAGCAATATCTCATAGAGATAAGTATTACCATGCGTTGATGTATTATTTTCTTTGTTAAAGACGTTTTTGTCAATTTAAAAATAGTAAAAAAATATATATAATAATAAAAATATACTAAGAGAAATGAAGATTTAAACGCGAAATAGATGTTCGAATATAGTAATCCTAACCTGACGAGATAAACATCCCAAAAACAACCGAACATCTTGATATAAGTCCCATTTAAAGACCCAACATTCGATCAGACTATCGGATGTAAATTAGTTACTCTACAGGGCGTGTTTTATCAACTGGGAGTGTATAATATGGTCTAACAATAGAACAGCGATAATAGCAGACAGCAAACTTTTGAAAAACAATGCTGAAGGTTTACATTGTAACTAATATAGGAATGTTGACTCTGGGGTCAATATCCCACTTTAGTATTAGGGACTACAGGGTCTTTAATTAATCATTATCAGGTAATTACTGTTTTATCAACACTATTAAGTGATGTGATAATGTTGTTGATTGATATCTAGGAAATTATGTATATGAACATATGTGCCTAATAATTTTAAATCACATTTCAAGCATTATAATCAGTCTAACAGATATGCCCAAAATCCCTATGTTCAAGTTGGTATAGCCCATTATGAATCATTTAGTACGATTTGGAGGGAAATTAAAATACATAGATATGTTACATGTTATGTGCTGATATTTTTGTCACTTAAAAAGTGACGGAAAATAAGAATTTGCAATTATATTCATACTTGGATATTATATTAATACTGGGATGTTATTGATAAAAAAATTGACAATCAACACTTTGTTGAATATATTAGGAATTACACTTGAACTAATGTTGATGTGAATAAAATTGCAAAAGGTGTTTTTCTCAACACAATACCTCAAATCATACCTTGGATACAAAGTTGAGTGATAGAGACTGTGCTAATAATAAATTTTAATTAATGTTGGTGTTTTATCATGCATGTGTATAAACTGTAAATTATAAATTGTGGTGATTATGAACAATGTCAAGGCCGTGCATATCAAAAACAAAATAAAAAGTGAAAAAGTCATTAAAAAATTGGTTCCTGTTATAACAATGTAATACACGGAGGGAGATAAAACAGTTCAACTTCATTAAAGCAGAAATCATGATGAATAAATCAGTTGTAATTAAGAATTTACTGATAAATAATTAAGAAAAAGACCAGAAATGTGTTTTGATTTGGTAATTTTAAGTCACTTTCAAAAGCTTTCATTTGACCAAAGCCGTTTATATATATATATATATATATATATTATTGATATTCCTGGTGAAAACACCGACAAGCAATCATTTGTAGCTACATGTAAGCCCACCTAAACAAACTTCGGTTTATCTAAAAAAAAAAACATTTTAAGTTAGCGATGCCACTTCTTTCTAAAACAAAGAAATCAGGATATTGGTATGCTCCGGGCCGGGTCATTGGTAAATACCGTTGCACGTTATTTTGGCCGTTCTAGATAGATTTTTCATATTCTTTCGAAACGGTACAATACTACTGGATATGTTAGACCCGGTTTCGTACGTGCTACAATACTACGTACTCATCGAGCTATTACGTCGACTCGCTTAGGCAATCGTATCTTATCTGCAACCAGTACAATTGGCGTTATGGTGTTCATGCACAGACAATCTTAAACTGTTTGAGACAAAATCGTGTTCCAATTCGTACTCGTCGGGTATACACAGGTCAAATTCCGATAGCGTACCATAGAGCTTTTACGTTGTTATGGGCATGACGTCATTTGCAAAATACGCGAAACCAGTGGCAATTTTTTTGTATCCCCGAACCTGAACATGTCAGGTTTGATCATCAAATTGGTACCGTAAGCGACCTCCGAAATTCTCTCCGGTTGGAATGGCAACGTATTCTAAACACGCTCATTCCGCGTTACGTAAATTCATAGAGATGACGTATTCTGGAATGCATTCGTGAAAACGGATTGTTACTGACGTTTTAAAACAATCTGTTATTGCACTCAGCCAGCTTTTTATGTCGTTTTCAAATATTACGTGATCATTTTCATTTTTCTGGAACTTTCATTTTGACCCTTATTCACTTAATTGTTTAGAAGATTGTCCAAAGTAGAATACTGTCTGATTGTCCCAAGTAAATTACACAGAAACATTAATATGGCCATAAAGTTTCGATGAAAATATTTTTTAACTCTGAATATACATCTATCAGGAATAGAGATACTTTTGAATTCGATGTAAAGCTTTCATTTCGGGTCAGTGTAGTAACTTAAAAGTAGGTTATGTCGTGAATATGTATAATAAGACATTACCACTGCTGTGCAGACGGTATTTTGCTACTGTATAATTTTCAGATAGCGATAAAAAAAAGTCAATTTTCATTTGATTGGAGTCATTTTCTACTAAAGTAAATGGAAAAGAGTATAATTGCAAAGATTGAAGACAAATAAATTGAATTTTGAAAACATTCAGACGAAATAATCGAACGCTCCAGGTTTGTAATTTTGCTCTCGTTGTGTGTGTGTGTGTGTGTGTGTGTGTGTGTGTGTGTGTGTGTGTGTGTGTGTGTGTGTGTGTGTGTGCTTGCGTGGGTGCCGGTGTGTGTGTGTCTTTTTAAATCAGAAAACCATATAAAAAATGTGTACAAAATCCCACAGAAGACTTAATCTTTGGTCTGAGAATTTAGCTTTTTTTTGGTCACATTTCAGGGGTTTGGGTTGTTTGCTTTACACGTGTTATATATAAATCCAACACACTTAACAAATTTTAATTTGTTTTTGAAAGTTTCAGCTTGGGGATGCAAACTGCTTGTCGCTCCCTCTAAATATGACAGCGAAGCTGTTTTAAAAGTATTCATAAACTAATTGCAGTCTATTTTGATAGATTTTATACACTAAATGTAGCTAGTAATGTAGGTTTATATTTTTAGTTGCATTTGGTTTACATAAATCTCATTGTTACGGTGTTTCGTTAAAGGACCATCGCTGCATATTTGTTAAATTAGGTCAAACGAATAACAAGACTACGGTGGTGAAAATTCGAAACAAAGATGGTGAAAAGTCGAATCTCGAAAATTTAATGTTTCGTTGTTTCGTATTGTTTACTTAATTTAATCTAATAATATGTCCACAACGAGACACCGTACATTTTATTCCTTATTTTGTTTTATCTGAAAATCTTTATTTAACACATAGAAGTTCAGTAAGTAATACCAGTGCAATTAAAAATAAGCCACTTAATGACTCTTTTAGAACATTCGGGAACTATACTGAACGGAACAGATAACCGCCATTTTGTATTTCTAATATTTTCGTATTGAGTGCGTATTATAATGAGTACAATAAGGTATATATTGGCTAGATGTTCTTTCTGATTTAAGTCCAAATGACAAGAAAACTACTTTGGTAGTTTTTGAAAACATACTTAAAATGTCAGGTATATAGAATATCAGGTGATCGATAAGATGTTCTGTTTAGTATACATTTTACACTCTAACATCCACTGTGACACCTATTGTAAAATATGCCTTCAAGTTTGTAAAATGTTTAAAATACAGTTTTGGTTTCTTTTTAAATTGCTTCATTTGTTATAAAAATGATAAGGCATTAAAATAATGATATATCTTATAGTGTACTTTCTATCACGTGATGTACTATACTTTGAGTTCTTAAAGTTTTTACAATTTGATATGCATTTAAACTTTTATCTATGACATGACACATATTTAAGATTTCCTTTTTACGTAATATCTGTATTAACTGTCGAAATATATGGAGGAGATTTAGAACAAGTCTTAATAACATCAAATACCGAAAGCCTTCATAATAATAAAATATACTTTTAAAAAATACATTAGAATTTCATATTATATGTTTGAAAAATATCACAATATGGCATATGATATTATTACATATATGTGCATGTCAATTATGATGTGTACACTAACGCTCAGTTTAGATGTTAGGAGAATTGCTTGTTTGATAGAGAAAATGAGCAAAACTATTTCTTTGTAAAAACGGATCAAAAGCTCTGATTATTTGAATAATGAAGTGGATATTTCTCATTGATGCAAACCATTTTATGCACACTTTTCAATATTATATAAGATACCGGTATTAATCCCGAGTCTTGGTGTAAAGGCGTGATTGTGTGTCTATACATAAAAAAGGGGGCATGTTGACAGCCCTTCTTATTACAGAGGGGTCACTCTAGTGAATATAAAAAGAAAGATATTTTCTTTAATACTGAGAAATCGATAAAAAAAAGCATTGATAACATATATTTAGCAATTGACAGTTCGGGTTTCATGATAAGTGCTCTACTTCGGTAGCTTTTTTATCCTGCATGCTGTTATACAAGATATTGTCCACAAATTATAAATTATGGTGTGTTGACTATGGAAAAACGTTTGCGACTGTAATCAGCGAGGCTTTATATGTTAAACGTTTACATACTAGAATAAAATGATAAAGATAATTCAATCGATATAAAATGTTAAAGCAAGTGTCAAACTTTCTTCTAAATATGTTTCAGACCTTTCTTTTGCCACAATGGGATTGACGCAAGGAGAACCCTTGTCACCTATTTTATTTATTCATTTTATAAACGATAATGTCACGAGCATAGAATTCAGTACACAGACTGAAAACAACTTACGTGTATTAACTAAGTATTTGATTCTTTTATGAAGATTATATCGTGTAATTCACATTGGACCTTAACAGTTTTCAAGTTCACATTGATAATACTCATCAATACTCACATAAGAGGGGACTGAAAATAAATACAATTTTACTTATTTGGGTAGTTTAACTTATTCTGTAAAAACGGATTAACTAATCGGTTAACATTGTTTAATGGAATAAATCTAGATATAAAAACAAAACATTCATTATTTGACAAAATGTTTGTTCCAATTTTGTTATTAGGTAGTATGGGGTGTAAGAAGATGACAAATTAAAATTTTGTAAACTCATATTGGGAGTGAGTCAACAAACGTCTAATTATATGATGAACTAGGACGATTTTCCCTATCATTAATATCTGTAAAGAAAGGTTTTTGAAACTTTGGCTAAAACTTATTAAGTCCGTTTACTCACCTTTTTATAACATATACATTTATCATCGTAATACAACCAACGAACTGCTGGGCAAACCGTTTAAGGCATATTATTAACCATCTTGAATACTTAAATATATTAAATGATTTGTTTGTTAGTACTTAGTATATGACTCATTTTAAAAGACGTTTACGTTATCAATTTTTCCAATAAAAGAACGAATCCATAAATAATGAGTCGAAACCTGATTATTATGTTGAATTTAAGCATCAGTTTGGGTGTGAAATATCTTGGATAATAATTCACTACGAAAACATTTTACATGCCTGAGGGTAAGCTCTCCCTTGAAATCGTGCTGATAGATTATATAAATTTGTAACCCGAATGACATTCAGTCAGAATACCATTGCTTACTGTGTTGTACAAAATACAACAATATTTGACGTAAATTATTATGCCGCATAAGATGGCCAACACTCAATACATTTGCACTTATCATGTCGTCTGAAAATGAAAACTATAAATGATGTTAACAATTTAAACATTTATACAATTATATATTATATATAGCTCTTGTACATGTAATAAAAATAATACCTTTGAAAGTATGATTGTTTCGCAATAATAATATCCATGGTATGTGCTGTCTAATGTGTTATGTATGTTATATAATATATTTTACAATATATATTGTCTTTTCCATATTTCTATGTAAAACTTTGTTGAAAGGTCAAAGGCAAAATTTGCCCATTGCTCAATAAACTTTAATTACATTACTAAAGAAAATATTTTAATAACACATCTAGCAGTTGCATTTCAGTTTTTTAGGTTTGTCTAAATCTGGTGATCATCTTAATTCAAGAGTTAATTATTTTAATGATTACATTCCAGATGATGATATTTTATATATATTTGGCAATATTGTTGACTACCTGTCCGACAAATTTTCGGCTCCAAGAAAATTTAAATATGAAAATTATAACCAAAATAGTTTGTCACTTATTGAGTTATGTTGTACGTACGATGTTCATACTTTAAATGGCCCTCTATTTGGTGATATGGATGGTAATTTTACATGTTTTGCCAACAATGGGACAGGCATTGTTGACTATATAATAGCTTCATCCAACTTATTTAAGTTTATTACTGATTATAAAATCGTGGATAATGATTATTCAGTACACTTCCCCCTTCATTGTCGGTTTTGTTTTAAATTTTGTTCATATAACCAGTTCTCTAATAATATTGATAGTTCAAATTTGCGTACTTGGCAAAAATATAAATGGAAAGAAGAATTGAAAGATGATTTTTATGACAAATTTTGTGATAATTTCCGTTTCTTTAACGAAATAATAAGTAACCGTAATGATCGTTCTCTCAGTTCACATATACCTGAATTTACCGATGTGTTTAAAAAGGCCGTGATAATATGAAACTAAAGTCTAATTGTAAACAATACTGTTAACCCCAACCTTCCTGGAGGGATCGTGATTTCAATTCTGCTAAAGTTGACAAATCACGGGCACTACAATATTTAAGAATCACGGATGATAGAATAGACTTTATCACAAATAAAACAAAACGGAACCGTTTTAAATCTATTTATCTGAATAAAAAAGGTCTATTAGTTAGGAATTTTGTTCTAATTAGTTTGTTCTCGAAGAAATGCTTAAGTGTTTTGATAAACATTAAAAGTATATTGTATTAAGCAAAACAATGATATTATACCTGAAAAGCGACTTCAAGAGAAAATGACAATAAGGAGCATAACGAAAATATTTTTGAAAATACACATTACGGCTTTAGCAGTCTAAACGAAACTATATATTATCAGGAAATAATCGATAGTAAACGTCACTTAAAATCTAACCGTTCTGGAGGCCCTGACGGATTATGTATAGAAATGTATACACTTAACGACATATTGCCGTTTTTTAATCAATATTTTAATGAAATAGTTGATTCAGGTTCGGAGCGAAAGCATTATAACACCATATATAAAAAAAGTCCAGTAAATGACCCAAATAACTATCGAGGCATTTCACTTATCGATTCCCTATGTAAAATATTTTGCCACATATTAAGTAATAGGTTAACTAAATAGTGCGATACTTTTGGTGTCATTGATGAGTCACAGGCAGGATTTAGGAAAAAATATACTACTATAGATAACATATAATCACTTTAATGACTTTAGGACAAAAGTATCTTTCTAAGAGAAAAGGACGTTTTCATTGTATAATTGTTGATTTTGCTAAATTATTCGATAGTATTCAACATCAAAAACTATGGAATGCTTTTACAAGAAAATGTGTCGATGGAAAGTTTTTTTTTAAATTTTACAGTCTATGTATAGCAAATTTAAATCATGTGTTAAGGTTAATAATGGATTAACTGAGTTTTTCCCATGTAACACTGGAACCAGGCAAGGCTGTTGGGTTGCCAACCTTATAATCTTTTCTATGTTTATAAATGATTTAGTAACATTTCTACATTCTAAATGTGATCGTGGTATATTTGTTTCTGATGAAATTAATTGAGTAGCTTTAATGTTTGGTGATTATGTTTCAAGTTTCTCAGATATTGTTTTACATCTTCAAAGACAAATAAATTATATTGAACAATTCTTCGAACCTGTTGATATGAAAATCAATCTTGATAAATAAAAAATTGTTGTTTTTAGAAATGGAGGCATCGTCAAGCTTGCAGTAACATGGACTTATTGTGGAGATATTGTAGATGTTGTTAAATTTTATAAATATTTAGGTGTTTATTTCACGCCAAAATTGATATGGTCAAAAACGCAAGAAATGTTAGCATTGCAAGGTTTTAAGTCTGTTGCCTGTATATTTAGATTTCAACGTAAATTTGGACATTTTAATTTAGTAGATATGTTAAAGGTATTTAATGCTATGGACAAATCCATACTTGGTTATGGCTCTAAAATTTGGGGAAACAAGTATGTTGAAAAAATTGAAAAAGTGCAAATCAAATTGTAAACAATATTGTAATTTATCACAATATAGATCTGATATTTTAGCGTTAGGAGAATGCGGAAGATTAACGTTATGTATAACTTATATTCCCAACTGTGTTAAGTTTTGGCTAACATTATACGTATGGAAAACCATAGATACCTAAACAATGTTATAGAATGCTAAAACAAATAGATGAAGCAGGCAGAAGAACTTGGGCTAGTCATATTAGAGAATTACTTATTTATATGTGGATTTGGATATGCTTGGCTTGCCCAAGATGTTGGAAATGTCTCAAATTGTATTTAATTATTTAAAACACGCATGGAAGATGGAAGACTGCTATTTACAAAGATGGATATCAGGTTTAAATGATTCTCCTTAATCTCTGCATTATAAACATTTTAAATCTCATCTTTATTCAGAATTATACTTAGACATTGATTTATCATATATTTTAAGAAAAACTTTGTCAAATTTTCGTTGTTCGACCCATTCTTTAATGATTGAGAAGGGAAGACAATTATAAACAGATAAAAATTTAAGATTCTGTCCTATATGTATGAACAATAATATTTGGTAGTAGTCGAAGATGAATTTCACTTCTTATAAATGTAATGAGTATGAAACGTTTAGACAAACTGTCTTCAAATCTAATTGGTTAAGAAATAGATCACTTAACATGTATAACGTACTATTTAGCTTAAAATATAAAAAGAGTATTGTCAATTTTGCTAGATATCTTTCTAATGCTTTTACATGAAGAAGAAAAATTCTAGATTTGCCGATTTAAAGAAATATTAACAAGAATAAACTACCTGATGTATTATTCATTTATAAAGTATTTATACAGTTTCACTTTGTTTTGAATATCATTATTCTTGATATGATTCTTGTTCATAGTAGTCTTAATATTGGATTTATATATAGCTACATGTATTTCAAATCATATATCTTCAAAAAAATGTTATATCTGTTACTTTATTAAACAATGCTTAAACCTGAAATTATCTAATACAAATGTTGTTGTTGTTTTTTTATTACTGTGGCATGTTATTAGCTTGTATTCACTTTGTTATGCGAATTCTGTAATATTGACTTGTATAAATGTATAATATTAAATTTGTGTCACTCTATATGATGTATTAATATGTTGTATTGTGAGCCGGAGGCCTATATTACTTATAATAAAATATGGTTATGTCTAAGTCATATTAAATGGGAAATGGAATACGTCTCCTTGCTATAAATTGACATAAAATCTTATTTTCTATTTCCACGATTGCTAACGACGTTGCATGTCTACATCTTAAAGTATACTTTACTTCTCGATCCAATTTAGCAACTCATTATTTTGCATCCTAGCTTAAACTAAACATTTGACCTACTTAACAAAAATAAGTCATTACTTCCTTGCTTTCTATCTTGAAACGAAAAACGCTTTGTTCCATTTTTTAAGTTTTACGTTAGACAGTAAGACTACAATACGTTAATATGTCTATATTCAAATAAAAATGTGTGTATGTGTGTTTATGTATATATCTCCTTTTTCACATATGACACAGTCGTCGACAGATAGCGTATATAATCTGATGTAGAGGAATTGCACGATAACGTCATACTTTGTAATTTGGCCCTCGGTGTGTGTGTGTGTGTGTGTGTGTGTGTGTGTGTGTGTGTGTGTGTCTTTTTAAATCAGTTTGTGTACATATACCATCAAAAATATTGTGTACAAAAATGGAAACTTAATTCTTTGTCAGAAGATGTAGCATTTGTCCCTTTTCAGGGGTAGGGGTTGCTTGCTTTGCACGTATCATATACAAGTCCAACACACTTAACGCTTAAGCGTAATTATCCATACAAAAAAAAACTTATTTTAAATAGTTTGTTGATGTAGAGGAATTGCACGATAATGACATACTTACGGTATATATACCGCGTTTTGCATATGACACAGTCATTGCTACATAAAAATATGAGAAATTGTAGAGAAATTGCATGATGACGACGTATTTACAGTATATATACCGCGTTCCATATATGATACAGTCATCGGCACATAATAAATATGAAAACTTGTAGAGGAATTCCATGATGACGACATACTTTCGGTATATATACCGCGTTTAACGCATGCTACAGTCATTGGCACATAACAAATATAAGAAATTGTAAAGGAATTGCACGATAACGAACTACTTACGGTATATATACCGCGTTTCACACATGCCAGAGTCATTGGCGCAAATAAATATGAGAAAATGTAGAGGAATTGCATGATAACGAACTACTTACGGTATATATACCGCGTTTCACACATGCCAGAGTCATTGGCGCATATAAATATGAGAAATTGTAGAGGAATTGCATGATAACGAACTACTTACGGTATATATACCGCGTTTCACACATGCCAGAGTCATTGGCGCATATAAATATGAGAAATTGTAGAGGACTTGCATGATAACGAACTACTTACGGTATATATACCGCGTTCCATTTATGCTAGAGTCATTGGCGCAGATAAATATGAAAAATTGAAGAGGAATTGCATGATAACGAACTATTTACGGTATATATACCGCGTTTCACACATGCCAGAGTCATTGGCGCATATAAATATGAGAAATTGTAGAGGAATTGCATGATAACGAACTATTTACGGTAAATATATCGCGTTTCACACATGCCACAGTCATTGGCGCATAAAAAATATGAGAAATTGTAGAGGAATTGCACGATGACGATATACTGACGGTATATATACCGCGTTTCACATATGATACAGTCATTGGCACATAATACATATGAGAAATTGTAGAGGAATTGCACGATGACGAACTTCTTACGGTACATATATATCGAGTTTCACACATGCCAGAGTCATTGGCGCATATAAATATGAGAAATTGTAGAGAAATTGCATGATGACGAAATACTTACGGTATATATACTGCGTTTCACACATGCCGCAGTCATTGGCACATAATAAATATGAGAAATTGTAGATGAATTGCATGATAGCCATATACTTACGGTATATATACCGTGTTTCATATATGACACAGTCATTGGCACATAATAAATATGAGAAATTGTAGAGGAATTGCATGATAACCATATACTTACGGTATATATTCCGTGTTTCATATGTGACACAGTCATTGGCACATAATAAATATGAGAAATTGTAGAGGAATTGCATGATAACCATATACTTACGGTATATATACCGTGTTTCATATGTGACACAGTCATAGGCAACATAACAAATATGAAAAATTGTAGAGGAATAGCACGATGACGACGTACTTACGGTATATTTATCTTGATTCATATATGAAACAGTCATTGGCGCATAATAAATATGAGAAATTGCAGAGGAATTGCACGATGACGACGTACTTACGGTATATATACCGTGTTTTATATATGACACAGTCATTGGCACATAATAAATATGAGAAATTGCAGAGGAATTGCACGATGACGAACTACTTACGGAATGATTACACACTAAACGAATTCTAATATAAAAATTACTAAAACTTTATTAGTTCTTATTTATACCGCAAGGTCATTGGAATTAATTTGAAATTCATGTAATATGATCGATAGCAGGAGACGTAACATATGTATATACCGCAAGGACATTGGAATTAAATTGAAATTCTTGTCATATGATCGATAGCAGGAGACGTAACATTTGTATATACTGCAAGGACGTTGTAATTAGATTGAAATTCTTGTAATATGATCGATAGCAGGAGAAGTAACATTTGTATATACCGCAAGGACGTTGGAATTAAATTGAAATTCTTGTAATATGATCGATAGCAGGAGACGTAACATTTGTATATACCGCAAGGACATTGGAATAAAATCGAAATTCTTGTAATTTTATCGATATCAGGAGATATACCTTTTGTATTATTGAATATGAGTTCGGAGTCGACACTAATGTACAGCACGAATCAACGAAAATAAAATAACAGACACGGGTTGTAAACAGTCTGCTCACGAGAGTTAAAAGTCATGAGCAATGAAAATAAATAGTTTATTTATAAAAAAAAAACACCAAAAGATACCATTAAAACACTGCCGCAATATGCTAATCCGAAGGATTATCCCCGCTCGAAACACTAGTAAATGCAGGTAAAACTAAATTGTTTTAACGTCCTATACAAAAGTTTACATCCCTTATCACCCTCTCCTGTGACGTCAATGTAGACACACTGCAGTGTGTTGTAAAGGTTACTACGATTAAGTTATCTAGGTAAATTGAACTATCTAATGATAATGAGGGTTGCAACTATGGAATTAGAGGTTCCAAACTAATTTGTTTACCGTGATGCACAAATTTATGCTCTTGCAGCGATCATGATGAAAAACTTATTTGCCCGGAACGAATTCTTCTAAAAAGCAAACTCGATGCAATGCATTTAAAACTATTATACAATTACTGCATATGTTGTTCGTGTCTGCACGGTCAGTGTAGTTAATAGTTAAAACATACCAACTTAATAATAGTGGTATATATTTTTTAAAATCTGACGTGGCGTAATCCAAAGATGTGCATTTACTGTGTAATACATTTTGATCTTAAGATGAGTTTTAAATGTAAGAAAAAACGAAATGGTTGAAAGAAAAGTTTCGCATCTTTGTTTTGTAGGTTGTGATTGTCCAGTAGATAGTGTGTCAGTATTGTGATAAGTGTGTAGTTATGTCAGTTCAATCAGTTATGTTTGTATCAAAGGTGTTCTTTGAGCATATTTAAGAAATGTAGAAATGTACTAATAATAAGAATATGGCATAATTCAAACGTATGCATATATGAATCGTTCCCATTTCTGTGGGAAGTCATTTGTGCCTTAGCTTAGTGGTTACCTCAGAATCACTTACTTATCACAACTGTATCACAATGTTGTCAGTTTGAGTCCCATTTGGTAAAAATTGGTAGTCAAAAGTAAGTTACTGGTTGTCAAATATAAATTGTTATGAATTGGCAGAATTCTCATTTATCCCCATAAATGAAAACCTCTGCGGTTCATATATTATTACCATATGCGTAGGAGTCTAGGTGCCGTTGGAGCGCCTTCACCCAACCCATCAATGGTCAGGTTAGGGAGGGTGTAGCATATTTGTTTCACCTCCCTTCTATAATTTATTAAAAGTGTTTAAAACATCTGATTTACATCCAAGGCATATTTTCATCCTTGACATTCATTAAAAATAGCATTTGGTGTTAACATATGACAGAAAAACGGCCTCGTATCGCCACCAGCCTCATCACTGTCTCCCTAATGTTCCGGCTAGCAGTTCTTTAAGTATCGGGTTTGAAGTTTATTGTGTGTTTGGGAGTGTTTTTTTTATATATAAAACGTTTCAAAGCCAGAACATATTTGAGTATACCTTAATAGAATGCAGCATTTTATTTTTCAAATATTAACAGGTTTTGGGTGGTTCTGGTGTGGTGGTTTCCCGTGACCCTGGCAGCGATGACAAATTCTTGTGCTAATTGAGCTAAACATACCTCGAGCAAACTTGGACCCTTGATTGTTACAACACCTCAACAATGACTGCAATACAGTATGGGTCATTCAAAAATGTATATATAACATTAAACAGGCCATGCTAGTTATATTCTTAAAACATTTAAACGTAAGTGTATAATTACAACAGCCAGCATTCGTGTTCTAAAAAAAAATACAAAAAAAATCTAACGCCTAAACATGTTTAGAAAGATAGCCTGGTGCTTAACAAATTGTAAATCTAGAGCTTTAAATGAACGGATCACTTTATATCCGAAAGCAAAATCAGAATTTGAACGTCAACACTCTAATTCAATTTAATTCACCAAATTGATATTTGAAGCTTTATTTGAAATATGATTTAAAACATATTAGGTTTAATCGTCTCATCGAAATTTAATATCCTGCGACTTGTACTCTATATAAATTATGCAGTTTTTCGAGGCTTCCATGAACATTCGATTCAAATCTTAGTTTTGAATGGTCTTTAACGCCGTTTTCAACAAGTAACATGTTATATATGGTACATCCAAATGAGATCAAGTAGAATCACCGTTCTTCCTCTTTAAATTAACTAATTTCAATATGGTGAAAATAATTACGTGTCGCTAAAACCTCCAATGAAACTCTACAATCCCACATCATTTTTTATTTTCCTGATTTTAGCTCCACCAGTTATAACTCAAACTTTTCAATTAGTGTTGGAGGTGGATATTTTTAGATACACTCTCTGGCTTTTATAAATCCAGTGGAATGTTTATAAATTTGCTTTTAGAAAACTCTTTATGTTTAGTGTTTAATAAAAATGTTACTTTTGCAAATCTGTGAAGTGAAAGGAATTGAAAAACGTTTGTCTTATTTACCACAAAAAGGCTCTGTCCAACTGATACATGGTGTTGCTCCAAATGTTGTGATTGCAAATAAAAAATATTTGGCAGAAACATGCGGGTATACGTTGAGGAATCAGCAGAGAAACATGCACCCAAAATAAGTATCCGAATAAGTTAACCGCTCAAATACAATAATTGGAGATTTTATCATAATTGTTCATTAACCAATTAAAACAGATTTTAATCTATTTCAGATTCCTGATATATTCAGAATTAGTTAACGACAGTGGCGATTATTATTACGTTCATATATACGGCGATTTATCAGTATATACCATGATATGGCCTACATACATTAGGCTGAAATAGAGATTAGCTGTAATGCAGTCAGAGCTTGCTATATTAAACACTGTCTGGACGGAACACCAATAAATTGGACAGGAAGCGACACAACAGATGTATTGTTAGATGGTGTAAGCAAAAGGTCTGGAACAATGATGATAGAAGCCGATTCATTGTAAATACATACACAATTATATGTCATAAAGAAACTAGCATTCATGTACAAAGTCGATTATTCGTTGTTTTCTGTCGATAAACAGCAAGTAACCCCCGAAGAGGGACCGGTGTGGACAGAAATTCAATGTTCCGATTAATGTTGAGTGTTTAGGTACCAGTTGTTTTGCTACAAATGTATATTATTATTTTATTTTATTATGTATTAGATACAAATGTTACAGGTGTAATAAAATCGTTTTCAAATGTTTCTGGTATTGTAGGATGTCATTGACCAAACAAATCGCAGTGATGGTTTAGTACTATGCCTCGTCCCTTACCAACCTCAGCGGTGGTAGCGGTGGTCTAGGAGCCTCACATGCGGAAGGTAGTGAGGTCGATTTCTGGCCAGATCATATCAAAGATTTGAAAATTGGTACTTAAAGCTTCCTAGCTTGATGCTCAGCACTTAGAGGATAATTCTAGCTCTGGTTGGCCTGGTGTCAGCATATTGTGGCGACTTTATGGGGTATCATACCATATATCTGTGACATGGTACTACAGTTTGACAGCGCTTAGAAATCTATCTGAAGTAAACACCGTCGCGATATAACTGAACAATTGTTGACAGCAACGATGAACATCTTACAACAACAATTGTCCCATTCAAAACATTTTACTAAATTCAGTTTTCAAATCATCATAACTGACGTACGAATAACTATATGTGTGAGTGGTAAATATCGCGTGTGATTATTATTATCATTCCGTAATAATAAACACGTTTGGCACAGTTAAATCGACTTTGCACGACTTTTCGTTATTTTTCAGAACCCAATTACTCCTTTCTTGAGGTAAATCACTCTGCTAGTGGAAACGAAATGATTGGCGGTTCAATTTTACTGCGAACTGTAAAGTTGAATTCGTGAGAAGGAAATGATTTTTTTGGCAAAAATTATTTTAAACAGCGTGATGTGTCAATATCATGATGATATTGTTACTAAAAAAGAGGTCAAACATGACATTAAATCTTATAAAATCTGCTGACCATACATTGAGTTCAGACCACTTAGGAACTGGGTATGTAGGCTGATGATTGAACCTTGTTATCCTTATACGAAGTACGAGACTCTTGTTAAAACATTAGAGATTGTATGTTTATTAAGTGGGGACATTAAACTGACCCCACAGACTTCTAATCATTGCCACTTATGATTCCTGTTATCAATCGTAGTATTGTTTCGACACTTAAAACTAACATCTTAGTTTATATAAGCAGGTTCAAGTTCGAACTGATTGTATCCTTGAAATGGGAGAACGGAGATCGGTTCAAGGGGGTCTGGTGGATAAGAGTTTGAAAGGTTTTTACGAAGCTCTGCCTGTTTAAGTATTTAACTTAGAAATTTCAGTGATCAATAAAATTGTAAAGTGTACGAATTGAGACGTATTTCCTTTTAACTTTGACACATTAAGTCGTTTATGCTGCCTTAGACGTGGATTTCGACCCTTAGAAAGAGAAAGAGAACACAACGCCGAAGATAACAAATTAAAATAAAAAGCAAATATTTACAATAAGAAATTTTAAGAATAATAATCAAAATAAAACATTTTTTTAAAATAAACTAACAATTCAAAATTGGGGAATTTTTTGGTCATTTATCGATACAATTCGCCTCTTCATCAGACAGAATAGGTCACCAGACTGAGGCCTTAAATGATAACATCGGCATGCATACAAAATCTCTAAGTCAACAAGGTGTAGTGGCGTTTTGTAAATTTTTGACGGTACTAACTCTGCCAGTTATTAAACTTGGATAACGTCCGTAGAGAAATATGCATATGTACATAATCTCGACGACCAACGTTGTAAAAGGTTGGCTTATCAGACCGCTTAAGGGGTGGTCAGTGATTACATTAAAAGGTTCCTTGAATCAGGGAGTAATAAATCATTTGATGAATTAAAAGCCGAATTGTCTTCAAGATTTTCAGAAATCTCCGATACATCCCACGCGTTCACTCTTTTATGCAAACTAAAACAGGGAGATGGGGAATCCGCAACGAACTTCGAGGAGAAGCTGTTAAGCCTGGTCTCTGAAGCATGTTCGGAAGCCGCAGCGGTTGAGGCAATTGTACAAAAACAATTAATACAATTTAATTTACAATACAGACGGGTTGAATAATGATTCTATTAGGTATAAGGTAATGCGTGATCGCCCGGCAACTTTTGACGATGCGCTAGTGCTCGCGATTGATGAGCAGAACTGCGTAGACGATTCAATTTAAGGTCAGGGGCTCGGGATTGAGCGCCCGCAAGAACAGATTACAGGCATTGCCATGAACCCATACAGGTTGACCATCTGAGGTCTAAACGCGCGTGTTTCAGGTACGGGATGCGTCATTAGGTAGCTAAGGATTGTAAGGTCAAAAGACCAGGTCACGTTAATGCAGTTTCCCAACAAAGTAAGAAAATAAAACGCAACCCAATTATCTGTTGGGCCTGTGGAGTACAAAATCACAAAGGCAATTCTACAATCGGTAGATGACAATTCTTTAGACGTTATTGGAAAAATAAGAACCCGTTGAACATTCATTTTTTGTAGTAACCAATATAAATAGAAATGTAATTTTAGGTCAAGACTTTCTAGTAGATAGCGCAATTAGAGTATATTATAATCTTGGCTGTTTTCGTATAGTAAATACGTTGGTTCCGTTAGTAACTGACATGCACATTGCCAGTATCGTTAGATTGAAGAGAAAGGTAGTTGCAGAATAGAATTCTAGTAATTCAGGTATGTGTGTAGGACGTGTGAAGCGTTGTTATAAAAATAATGTAGATAATAGGGATTATTCCTTAGTCCCATGTAGAAATGGTTATCTGTATGAAAGGCCCGATATAGAGTTATTGGTTTCGGTGGTTAAGATTAGCAGTTCAAATACAATACCCATTATGATAGTCAATAACGGAGATTGTCGATATACCTTGAGAAATGGTCAAATCATAGGTAAGTTGTAAGAGATATCAGTGATCAATATAATTGATAAAGATGCTAGGACTTCAAAAAGAACTCAGGTAAGTAGTGAAGGAAAGTCGTATGAAGACGTTTTATCTGAAATAAACGCACCGCCGGAATTAAAAGAAACGATTTGTGACATAGTCTATAAAAATATAGGCGTAGTTGCTTTTTCGGACTTAGACATAGAAGAAACTGATATGTTACAAATGAGGATAGACACATGGCAAAGTGTCCCTATCAAAATACGACTTTATAGAAACCCTTTGCATGATATAAAAGTCATTGATACAGCTAAAGAGTAATTATTGAAAGCAGGTATCATTTCTAGATCAAAGAGTCCGTATTCCGCCCCGGTAGTACTAGTACCTCAGAAAAAATCGGAGAAGAGAATGGTTATAGATTTCAGGCAGCTAAATAAAGTCACAAAAAGCTACTCTTTTTCATTGTCACTTATCGTCTCCGTACTTGAAAACTGGGTGGTTGTGAGTATTTTACGTCTCTCAATATGCGCAAAGGATTCTTTTGCGTGCCGATTCACACTGACGATCAAGAAAAGACTGCATTTGCCTGTCACAGGAGTCTCTTTGAATATCGTGGCTGCTGTTTCGGTTTGAAAAATTCTCCAGCTTATTTTAGTGAAATGATGTCGACCGCCTTAAAGGGACTCGAACACTTTGCGCTACCATAAATTGATGACGACATCATATTCTCATGGTCATATACTGAACACCTGACAAACATCCAATAGGTATTTGACAGAATGAAAGAACACAAAAAAGTTAAGTAAATGTCAATTTATGATACCAGAAACTAACCACTTGGGGTTCATTGTTAGCAAAGTTGGGATATTAATAACCGGATATTAAAAAGGTACAAGCCATACAGGGATTAGCTCAGCTTACTACCGTACGAGGGGTTATATCATTTTGTGCCATGTAAAGGTATTATAGAAGTTTCGTTAACCAATTAAGCGAAAGGCAGCCTTGCTATTTAATCTCACTAAGATGAAAATTGTCAGGACGTTATTGATACACTGAAGACCAGTCTCGCAAATGCTCCGTTGTTGGTGTACCCCAATATGTCCAAAGAGTTCTTACTGTACTGTGATGCCTCTAACTCTTGCATTGGAAGCATTTTGTGTCAGGAGGATTTAGATGAACATGGTTATAGGGTAGAAAAAAAAATTCGTCCTGTCTCACAAATTATCTTCGACTTAGCAAAAATGGCGCGTTATTGAAAAAGAATATTTTGCGATAGTTTACTCACTCCAAAAAAATGACCATTATCTCAGGGGTTCAAAAAAAATAAATACTGCGATCAATAAACCATTGCAATACGTTCTAGAAAAACAGCCGTTTAACAACAGGAAGATTTCTATGTGGGCACTAACTATACAATCGTATGATTGTGAGATTATTTACATAAAGGTAGGGACAATATTATTGGTGACAAACTGAGCAGAGTACCAGAGGGTTGTGCTCAAGATAACAAGGACAACGAATCAGACGTGGAAATCGATATTACGGATAGAGCATTTCAAGTCAATATGATTGACACCTCACATATCAATCCGCTACGGTACTCACACTTTGAGAGGTGTGCAGACGATAATTTGGATAAGCAAACTTTCTTAAATCTTAATATGGTCGATGAGCAAGCTAAGGATGAGGAAATTTAATCGAAAAAACATCAACTTAGTTTGGGTAAAGGAACCAAAACAACAGGACGCAATTTTATATCGTACTACATTAGCAATGCTGAGGACGACCCCCATTTAAGATTATAAATACCTTCGCATTTATCGGATCAAGTATTACGGCATTATCATGAGTTTGCTTATACGGGTATCGATAAAACCGTCTTGATCATTAAACGTTGATAATATCTGCCTAACCTTTTCAAACGGGTAAACGAGAACATAAGTAGATGTGTGCCTTGTCAACGTAGGATTATGACTAGTATAAATCCCATGATGGGGGTAACAGAACAAACTCGGTACCTATTTAGCAAGATAGCTGTAGATATAAGTTGACCGTATCCCACTATGCTTAGTGGAAATAAGTACATATATTCTGTGATTTGTTGCTATTCAGGCTGGATAGAGGCGTATGCATTACCCGATAAAACGTCTTCGCCTGTATTGCACATTTTGTTGGACGAAATATTCCCAAGGCATAGCATGTGTCTTACAATTTTGCATGGCAACGGATTAGAAAACATTTCTTCAGATAAGAAAAAAACACTTGATTACCTTAATATTAAAAGTCAATCAACTTCCTATTACAGCCCCCACTCTAACGGTGCCATAGAAACAAGTCACTCATCACTAATTAACTTAATTTCAAAACGGGTTAAGGATGAGCCATATCTATGGGATGTTTATTTAAACCAGAGCATCGCATCATTACGCATGACTGTAAACCTGTCAACTCAAATGGCACTGTTTATTCTGTTATATGGTAGGGATCTTACTTTTCCTATAGAAGTGATATTAAAACCCAGATGGAAATACATGGGTACTGATGCACATTAAGTCGCTTTACAAGAACAACATAGGGCTTTTACTAGGGTATGTAACTGAATGAATAAGGTAAAAAAAGCGTGCTAAGTACGTAAATAAAATAAAAACAGCAAAGATGTGGAGTTAAAGGTAGGACAACCAGTGTACTTAAAGAACCATGTAAGGAAGAGTAAGCTTGACTCCCGATGGAAGCACTTTTACAGAATAATTGAACAAAAATCTCCATTTACCTATGTAATAAACAATCAATTAAGAGGCAAAACTACGGAATCGCATACTAGGCATCTAAGATTAGCTAACGTAGCTAATTGGGAGATACCTAGGGATGAAGGGGGCCGGTAATTTAGGAAGGCTGTGTATGCCGCAACACCCGACAATAGTGCCATTCACCATAGCGACACAAAGCCTAATACTAGCGAGTCAGAATTAGAACCTCTTTCTAAATTAATGAAGAAATACAGAAAGGTAAGGGAAATTCATCAGACGAAGAATCTATTCCTCTTGTGGAATTGGCCCAACGTTTAAGAGACCGTGATTACCGGTTAAAGCAAGAAAACAGGAATTTAGACTTAGACTCGTCGGATGGTTCTATAGGATCGTATAACATTAAAGAACCAGATCAGTCAAATAGTTCCCTAGGTTCGAATAATTTGGCTTACATGAATGAACCAGAATCTAGCGAGGGGGAAGGTAACAATTCCAACCCTTATAATAATCAAACGGGATTATTTATCCCTGAAAATTCAGAGGGGGTCAAAACTTTATGGACATAAATGTTGTCTGCAAAATGGTTAATAGGACCCGTAAATTAAAAGTGAAAGAGAGTACTAGGAATAAATCCGATCATAAGGTAAAAACCTAGTTGAGTGCGCTGTCCGACTTATTTGACTAGTCAATTCAGTATAATTAAATGCCTACACTGTGTAAGTGGCGGCGTGAAATTAGAATTAGATTATGCCTCGTGATTTTAAGTATTGCTGTATATCAAAGTGATCCGTCATCACAATTTGAGTAAAAATTAATTAAGGCGTAAGCCTTTCCTTGGATAAGAAGACAATATGTTATTCACTGATTTGGTTATTAAGTCAGTGTTTTTAATTTAATTTATGGTAGTATTGATCATGTATACTGATCGATGTCAATCTTTAGGCTAAAGGTAGAATTTATATGATAGATATATCAGTCTATATATTGAGATAATAACTACAGTTAACCTTAAGTACTGATATTTAGTCTAGGCGAGATGACCAAAATTAATTTATTGAGTTTCAAGTTGTATTGATTTGAGAAAAAAACAGATTTTTTAACTAATCTCATGTTTCAAAGTAAGGAAATGATCAATAAATATTGCAAATTATTTGCAACTCAGTTAGATTTGCCTAAATCCGTTCAAGTCGAAGGATCCATGTACTTTATTATGACAAAAGACATAATTACTTTCCATTTTAATTGCGAAAAGAGAGCCTCGAGGACCACTTTCATTTATTCACGCTATGGTATTATAAGTATTAATGATACCTGTATCGCTTAATCTGAAGAAATGACTTTTGTCAGATCATTCGTGAATCATTTAAACTACACAGTCAATTCAACAATCGATTTCTTGAGACAATTAGATTTTTTCAAAGTTAGAGATAGAGATTTTTAACTTTAGCCAAAATTTCAACCACTCGATTAAGATTCCCTCATTGATAAAGGATCTTAAAGAGTTCACCCTGTCTACACTGAGAGATAAAGTGTCAGAGATAGAACTTTTAGAACCAATTAATAAAGAAACGTCTTCGGCATTTTTGTACATTTCTATTGCAATAGGGATAATGTTTTTTGTTAATTTCCACAGAAGAGGGTATAAAAAGTATAATAAATGAAAAAATAAAGTTAAAAAGCATATGTCTGTACTTAGTAAACGTTCTGCAACGCCTGAGGATCTAATCACGATGGCTAAACGATCAAGAACACCCAACGATCTACCACCGCCGACGAAACGTTTAAGGACCGGCGAAGAAGGAACGAACGACGTAGCTTCATCTAACGAGCCCGAGAACATTGTACATGCCATACACCCGGGTTTAAATATCGATCTGACGACGATGCAAAAGCAACGTAATCATAACTAACTGCACGGGCAAGAAGTAAATCAAATTGAACCATAAAGAATAAAAGTCGTTTTGGTGATGAATTATTACAAACACTGTACAAGTACTTACCCTGTGTAATTCGTGAGCGACCATTCAACTATGAAATTAATCGACGAATATATAAACATTTATACCAAAACGTTATCCAACTTTTATGAGCTGTGCTAATCAAAAAGAGTACAACCCAATACGATTTAGGAATCGTATTATTTCCTGTTATGCAAAGCCAATAATGCATGACTTAACAACGATGGACCTAACAACGCTGGACGAATGTGTTTACATAACAATTATGGAATCGTATTGTTGTTATGCAAAGCCAATAATGCATGACTTAACAACGATCGACCTAACAACGATGGACGTTTCGATTTCTACAATGATATAAAGTTGTATTGCATCTACAAACATGCAAAACTCCTATACTGCATGCTTTTCCACGGGGACGAGAAAACCAGACATCAAGCAATCCATGGAAATGATGAACTTCCAACAAGACAATGAACAATACCAGAATTATGTATATATAATATGTATTCTTATATAGTGTGACTACCAGTGTACTGCATACTATACTATACTATTAGGAACCGAACTGTTTTTTGTTAATCTAGAATTTTATTGCAATTTGTGAACATTTTGTTATCATGTTTATATCATGTGTTTATATATTAATATGGATTTATTAGTTTATATTTAAATGAAAAATTTACATTTGTATTTGCATGTGGCGGATACGTCAATATCATGATGATATTGTTACTACTAAGGAGGTCAAACATGACTTGAAATCTTATCAAATCTGCTGACCATACATTGAGTTCAGACCACTGAGGAACTGGGTATGCAGGCTGATGAATGAACCTTGTTATCCTTATACGAAGCACGAGACTCTTGTTAAAACAATGGAGGTTGTATGTTTATTAAGTGGGGATATTTAACTGACCCCACATACCTCTAATTATTGCCACTTATTGATACCTCTAATTCTTGCTACCGTATGATACGGTTATCAATCGTAGTTTTGTTTCGACACTAGAAATTAACATCTAAGTTTATATAAGCAGGTTAAAGGTGGAACTGCTTGTATTCGTGAAATGTGGACTTTCGACATTAAAATGGCCGAGATTCTGTATAAAAGAAAACGGAGATACGGTTCACGGGGGTTTGATGGATAAGAGCTCAGATAGGTTCACCATTTCGTGTTTGAAAGGTTTTTACGAAACTCTGCCTGTTAAAATATTTAACTTAGAAATTTCAGTAATAAATAAAGTTGTAAAGTGTTCGAATTGAGACTTATTTTCTTTTTTTAACTTTGACACAGTGTCGCTTGTGAGTGACTCCTCCAAATTGCGAAACACCTGGGAGTTATTTTAAGCAAATGAAAATAACAGATGAAAAAAGAATATAGATATGGACACGTGAGAGATTTTCTCTACAATATACGACCTAAACATAACTGAATAAATGAAACGTGCCTTTAATGGTTTACGTAATATTCATCAAACAATTAAACTATCACTATACATCTAACACTTCAATAAATATTGAGTTTTTGCAGTCTCATTTCCTACTTTAGTACTTGTACAGCTCTATTATCCTTCAAATCCGATATTGTCAATGGGAATAAACTAGATAAGCTCGAACCATGCAGTGGGTTCCTAAATTCAGTAAATAAACATACAAAACGCATTTTAATAACAATTTTGGGTTAACTTAACTATTATTAAATTGGATTGTTATATGTTATTAACTATGATTCCTCAATGTTACTAGTTATGCTGTATTAACTATTATCAAATTGGATCGGTCTATGTTATTAACTATGATTCTTAACCGTTACTAGTTATGCTGTATTAACTATTATTAAATTGGATTGTTATATGTTATTAACTATGATTCCTCAATTATATTAGTTATGCTGTATTAACTATTATTAAATTGGATCGGTCTATGTTATTAATTATGATTCTTTCCTGTTACTAGATATGCTGTATTAACTATTATTAAATTGGATTGTTATATGTTATTAACTATGATTCCTCTATGTTACTAGTTATGCTGTATTAACTATTATTAAATTGGATCGGTCTATGTTATTAACTATGATTCTTAACCGTTACTAGTTATGCTGTATTAACTATTATTAAATTGGATTGTTATATGTTATGAACTATGATTCCTCTATGTTACTAGTTATGCTGTATTAACTATTATTCAATTGGATTGTTATATATTATTAACTATGATTCCTCTGTGTTACTAGTTATGCTATATTAACTATTATTCAATTGGATTGTTATATGTTATTAACCATGATTCCTCAATTATATTAGTTATGCTGTATTAACTATTATTAAATTGGATTGTTATATGCTATTAACTATGATTCTTAACTGTTACTAGTTATGCTGTATTAACTATTATTAAATTGGATTGTTATATGTTATTAACTATGATTCCTCTGTGTTACTAGTTATGCTGTATTAACTATTATTAAATTGGATTGTTATATGTTATCAACTATGATTCCTCTATGTTACTAGTTATGCTGTATTAAATATTATTAAATTGGATTGTTATATGTTATTAACTATGATTCCTCTATGTTACTAGTTATGCTGTATAAACTATTATTAAATTGGATTGTTATATGTTATTAACTATGATTCCTCAATGTTACTAGTTAGGCTGTTTTAACTATTATTAAATTGGATTGCTATATCTTATTAACTATGATTCCTCAATGATACTAGTTAGGCTGTTTTAACTATTATTAAATTCGATTGTTATATGTTATTAACTATGATTCCTCAATGATACTAGTTAGGCTGTTTTAACTATTATTAAATTGGATTGTTATATGTTATCAACTATGATTCCTCAATGTTACTAGTTATGCTGTATTAAATATTATTAAATTGGATTGTTATATGTTATTAACTATGATTCCTCTATGTTACTAGTTATGCTGTATAAACTATTATTAAATTGGATTGTTATATGTTATTAACTATGATTCCTCAATGTTACTAGTTAGGCTGTTTTAACTATTATTAAATTGGATTGTTATATGTTATTAACTATGATTCCTCTGTGTTACTAGTTATGCTGTATTAACTATTATTAAATTGGATTGTTATATGTTATCAACTATGATTCCTCTATGTTACTAGTTATGCTGTATTAAATATTATTAAATTGGATTGTTATATGTTATTAACTATGATTCCTCTATGTTACTAGTTATGCTGTATAAACTATTATTAAATTGGATTGTTATATGTTATTAACTATGATTCCTCAATGTTACTAGTTAGGCTGTTTTAACTATTATTAAATTGGATTGTTATATCTTATTAACTGTGATTCCTCAATGATACTAGTTAGGCTGTTTTAACTATTATTAAATTGGATTGTTATATCTTATTAACTATGATTCCTCAATGATACTAGTTAGGCTGTTTTAACTATTATTAAATTCGATTGTTATATGTTATTAACCATGATTCCTCAATGATACTAGTTAGGCTGTTTTAACTATTATTAAATTGGATTGTTATATCTTATTAACTATGATTCCTCAATGATACTAGTTAGGCTGTTTTAACTATTATTAAATTGGATTGTTATATCTTATTAACTGTGATTCCTCAATGTTACTAGTTATGCTGTATTAACCATTATTAAATTGGATTGTTATATCATATTAACTATGATTCCTCAATGATACTAGTTAGGCTGTTTTAACTATTATTAAATTGGATTGTTATATCTTATTAACTATGATTCCTCAATGATACTAGTTAGGCTGTTTTAACTATTATTAAATTGGATTGTTATATCTTATTAACTATGATTCCTCAATGATACTAGTTAGGCTGTTTTAACTATTATTAAATTCGATTGTTATATGTTATTAACTGTGATTCCTCAATGATACTAGTTAGGCTGTTTTAACTATTATTAAATTGGATTGTTATATCTTATTAACTATGATTCCTCAATGTTACTAGTTAGGCTGTTTTAACTATTATTAAATTGGATTGTTATATCTTATTAACTGTGATTCCTCAATGATACTAGTTATGCTGTATTAACCATTATTAAATTGGATTGTTATATCTTATTAACTGTGATTCCTCAATGATACTAGTTAGGCTGTATTAACCATTATTAAATTGGATTGTTATATCTTATTAACTGTGATTCCTCAATGATACTAGTTATGCTGTATTAACTATTATTAAATTGGATTGTTATATCTTATTAACTGTGATTCCTCAATGATACTAGTTAGGCTGTTCTAACTAGTATTAAACTGGATTGTTATATGTTATTAACTGTAATTGTAAAATGTTTTTACTTGTTATTAACTATGATTATTATATATTTTCATCTTATATTTTTATTAGTACTTATGATCACTAAACATTATCAAATATGCTTATTAAATGTTAGTATTTATACTCATTTACTGTGATTAGTAAATATTATTAACTATCTTTAACGAAGTATTGCTTAGTTACCTCAATATACAGTAGACTCCTTGAACAACTTCATATAACTTGATAACTATAGCACGTTTCAATTAAGGTTCATTTTGCACTTTTATTTATATGGTCAAAAGTGTTTATGTTACGCGCGCTTCATGCTATTTGAGAAATGGTATCTTCATATACTGCTGTTACTTTAACAAGAAATAACACAATTACAATTCGTATATTCGGCAATCTTCCAGTATTGAACCATTACAAACTATTTTCACTGTTTTATTGGTATTTGTGCAGTTTGTGCCAACGATTGTATGGCGAAGTAACACGATTAGTCCCAAACCAAAATTTACTTACATAAATATCATCATTTGAGTCGCGTGTATCAGCCAGCAGTGCACAGATATTTGCCAACTTTATGTAAATAATGGCCAAATATTTGCTATTTGCTGAGAACATGCAAAAATTGTTTAGGCAAGGTTAGCATGTTGTTTTTTATTTGATGTTTTTTTACAACCTTACATTTGTTATGCTTTTTAGCAGAATACTAGTTAGTATTATAAAAAATTATCAGTACTGATTGAAGTTATTTTTATTTCACTGTGCATTAAATTAAACTTACAATATATGATTAGATTAAAAATGTTGCAAAAATGAAACCTTAGATAATATTTGCACTGCAAGAATGGTTAACATTAGTAAATATTTACATTATTATTGAACGAAAGAGATGTACACATGTTTCTCTATCATATTGTAAACTGCCTTACATAAATGTTTTACTAGACAGTTACGACGGTAACATGAATCGTACAAATAAAAACAAGGCCTATGTAATTTGTTTTTTAAATATTATCAAAATGGTTCATAGTAGTTGTTATTTCTTACTGCAGATGAGTAGAGCAAATGTTGGTATAGCATATACTGAATAAGACATCACTCGTGTTAAAAAGTGACTTTAATAGGACTTCAACTTATGCATGTATTTATGAGCATTTGAGGACTTCTTTTTTCAAAAGATTTCAGAGTGCCACTGTACCCTCTTTTAAAAAAAACCAATGTGGTCAACCTACCAGTTATTGTGCATTTTATGTGGGTTTACATTACTGCTATAAAAAACACTTATAAAAAAAATCTGTGGAAATTTTTTTTACCATGGAAATCCGAGACCTTATTTTATATAGAGCAAGAACAAAATTCAACTGTGTAGTGAGACCTAAAAGTACATGTATATGAATATGATATGACTATTATGTACTGAAATGACATTATCTGTTACGAATGTGTGTTGTTATTGAAAGAAAGAGATGTACACATTTCATTTTTATATCCAATTTGTAATATTTCTTCCATAAATGTATTATAATATTAAAAGTTTATTTAATTTGCTTAATTGATATTTAATTGGGAGCTTTTGTGATATGTGTAAAGAACATGCAAACTGCTTACTTTAAAAGAAGACATGGCTAGAATACAAAACATGGTACAAAATCGAAATTTCATTTCTTGTGATACGTAGAAAAGAAACAAAAAACCCATATTCTCATTTTCAATTATGTGTTTGTTAACACTGTAATACATGTAGAAGGAGTTTCCGATATACTGAAATTATAAAAAAAGTTAATGTTAAATATTCTGTATTTTAATGTTTACATGTTGACTCGAACCAGACCGTGAACGAAGGTGTATTTAGTGATTACTATAACTCTATACGCCTTTCAATAAAAGTGTAACCGAATATTTCATAATCTGGTTTTTAACGGTTCGCTCGTTCCGCTCATACATATATATCAGAATTAAGACAACATTTTATTCAAAATACTTCATGCATAGAGAATGAATTTTGGATATAACATAGAGATAAACAATAACACTTTCCTTTTTCAGCTTGTCTGAACACATGAATCTGAGACTGAATATGTGTCTACATTACTCAAGATACATACAATTTAAGTAACTTCAAACATTGTCCACCCTCTAATTCACGATACCAGTTGCTATGCGTTTCCACTCATTCGTACATTTCAACAAGGTCAAGACAGTCATCTTTAAAAGTGTAGATAATTTTGTGTCGTCCAAATAAAAAAAACCATTAAATGCAAACGACATTAAATATCGTGAAAAGCTTTGGATAATTTTTAATGAAAAAGTGGATGCCAGAGGAATTATCAATACATTCGTCTCTACAGGTCCGACAATCTTTCTATACAAATGTTGTGCATACAGACTCTTCGAAATTAACTGACAACGCTAAACAGATTTTCCTCCGGGGGAGTGGTGACATACTGACAAATAAATACGCTTAACCAAAAACAGTGCAAGCAATACCACAGAAAATAGAATAATGTCGACATGGTTAATGTCAAATGTCGCCTTATGGTGAACATCAACAAGAACAGAAGACTAAATATAGAGAAAAGAAAGATAACAGACATGTGTGATATTTAGTGCTAAAGGCTTACTTTGTCCATTTTGTTTACAAGGGTTACTGAAAATGCCAACGTTAAGAGTACATTGCGTCATCTGAGAAATTGCCATCACTTCCGGCTTTGACCGCCAATTAGATCTTTGAGCGTTCATTTTTCAATGTTGTATCAACAATGCATGACTATTCCGGTTATTATGGGAATGAATGAACGTAAAAATGTATGAAAAATCCGGAACGATGCTTAGTTTGATGTGTGAAAAATATAAAATAATAAATCGGATAACGGACTACGGGGATGGTGGGGGGAAGAAAAATCATATTCGACAGCATAATGAACCAAATATTAACAATATATTTGCGTTCAGAAATTGCCAATACAACCGTTATTGCATTAAATACTTACGTCTCGAGCCATTTTTATCATTCTCTTATAATGATTGTACCTTATCCGATAATCAGAAAATATCAGTTGAAAAACTTCCAATCTTATTTCTTTAGTATATTCAAGGAAATGTTTAAAAAAATAGTAAACTTGCATCTCCTGACTAAATGTTGAAGAAACAGCACACGAAGGATTTATAATTTGCAAATTAATCATTCATATTTCACAGGAAACTGATTGTAAGTTGTATATGATCTTAAATGCTTACATATGTTTCGATCACGCAAAATGCTCTTGAATTAAAGATATTGAGGTTTGAAAGAAATTTATCGTAGTATTTCGTTATTTTTGCTGCAGTATACACATTTTGTTATCACAAATACTTGAACAATTTTAAACACAACTTTGTGGGAATGGTATTGTTCTGAAGACAATTTCATTCTGCAGTGTAAGAATTTTGATTTGTGTTCCTGTGATGAATGGATGTGCGATATTGCGAGATTTTGCGTGAATACGCAAGCGTTCACAAAATCTCAATCAGTTACCTTTCCTTCTCAATATACTCCCTTGGTATATTTGATTAAAACTGATACTTTATTTTTTAATTATGACTTCTTATGAATGTGTAATTCTGACTGCATAACCTCTTTATTGCGTTCAAATACAACTTGGTAGGAGTATATTAAACTGATGTTTTCTATTTCTAAAGTACAAAACAAGTGGTTTTCACGAGTGGGTGGCGTCTTTCACGGATGACACCCCTCCCCTACCCACCCACTTTATTTAAAAATAATTTCATAATGGGCTAAGAAACAGATCGAAAGTTTTGAAACATGTATTATTTAATCCATTAAGTATTGAGTTCCCAAATAAACGACCGCTCAAGTCCGTGCAGAAGTCCACAGCCCGTGTTTCATGAAATATGCGTTCAACAATTGACTCGTCCGATTAAATTGAACTGTTGCCGTACAGACTGAGTTAAGCCTAGTAAACACTTTAAACGGATTGAAACCAAACACTGATTCATGGAGCGACTTACGGAAAATAAACGCTTTGTAGCCGTTGTGATGTTGCGTGCTGGCTCTCAATTGTATTAACATGTCCGTAATTATGTTTTCATATGCAATGGAAAAATGTTATTAATTTTTCCATTGTTTTGCTATGAAAAGAATTTTATTGTTTTGTGATTCAACAATATGATGAAATATAAAGGTACCAAATGTTTTTGCAATGAATATATAATTGTACTTTGAACTATCAACGTTTATATACATCGTATACTTTCTTATCCCTTTCACTGCATGTTTACACTTCTTTATTAAAAGTGATATTTGTTAGATTTACCACTTTCCCACGTTCAGACTGAGGTAACCACTCTCCGCATAGAAGTACTGACTATATAATGACGTTAGTCAATATTCATGACGTAACCAACCTTGATGGTCAAGAAGGTAGTTACTTCCGATGAAATAAAACTCAGGGTAGTAATTCGTAAAATGGTGTTATTGTTTTAATTCAAATATGTAGATAATGGATTATTATGAATACAGTACGTATATATTTATACGGTGCAGTAATATAAAAATCATATCGTGATAAAAACATATATTGGATGTATGTTATACTATATGTAGGCAATGAGAAAATTATATGTTTAAGTTACAAATAAAGAAATCTTGAATTATATCATATCAACCTAGTGTAATATCACTACAGAGTCATCGTTCGGAGTTTTCCGTATAAGCTGACTCTCGTACGAAAAATTCCGAAGTGTTTTTTCCGGCTTGCCCGAAGTTATATAAACATACTTTTGTCACTACAAAAGACCGGAAGACCTATTAGTTCTCATGTTACAGTAAAAGCATACATAATATGTAAATGGCGAGTATTATTAACGCAAAAGTATTATCAAAAGTATCATGTTATATCATTAACACATATCCGTACTAATTTAATAACCCGATTCACCACAATTATCAAATTTTACAATGATAGTGTACAAAATCAAATATCTATTAATCATTAACTTTACTTTTCAATTTAAGAAGATTCGGGTATATATTATATAATGTTTCATTTCTTTTCCCATAGCTTTTATATACATATATGTATGTAGCAAGGTGTTTTAATGATTCAATAAATTCCGGCACATTGCGTCTTTTCAGTAGTATTTTGATAGTCTGAATTCTTTGTACACTGGACAGTCTAAAATGAAATAAAATTCATCTTGTAATACATTACAAATTAGACATTTCTCTTTTCTATTGGTATTCTGTTAGGTTTAGGCCATCTTCCAATTTTAAGTCTACATGAAGACATTCTTTATATATTAAATGCATGTCTGTTTTTTTATCCCAATCTCTTTAAAATAGGTTTTGAAGTTGAAATTTGATATAATTAATTCATAGTAGTGTGCTCTAGAAGAGTTTAAAATATTTTCATTCGAGATCAGAACAAAGTTTTTTGTTAGTCTTTGTTTAATAGTATTAAGGAACAAATTAACCAACTCCTTGAAACAAACAAACATGAATAAAACCTAAAGATCGATCTAACCGATGACGCCCAACATTTTTCATTTGGATATTTTTCTATGTCAACAAGCATTATACAATAATTTTGACAAACATACTTAATATCATTTCAATGTAACATATTAAACCAAATGAATACCTAACTAAAGTTAACCATCTATACTTCTTAATTTGAGATTTTCCTAATCAATAAAACTGTTTTGAGTTTGAACAATAACTCCTAACAATTGTTCACAAAATCATGAATGAACATGCTCTACAGCAATAGCATTTGAGTAAACTTTACATCCATAATTTATAATTGGTAATGTTTATCAAAAAGTCCTAACGTATGATCAACACATTTAATATAAAGTGTTTGTCCTGCCAATGTCTCGTGTGTCTCAGGGACGGAGCCACCTGTAGTACAAACTATACCTAAATATGTAATTGTATACACAATTTCAATTTCTCTTCCATCACATTAAAATTGCAAACCTCTACTACATCGTCATTTTTTTTTTATTTTCATAACCTTTTTATCTGGCATTCACGTTTAATAACCATTCTAAAAATAATATTTTGAAATGTGTCATCCTTCTTTTAAAGCCCTCTCTGTTTCTGTAAAAATAACAATGTCATCTGCATACAGGAGTAAGTACAAATTTGACATTCCAATATCAACAACCTTAGACATTTTTAAGACAAATGTTACGTTTAAATCATTTAAGTACATCGAAAATAAAATTGGTGACAGACACTCCCTTTGACGAACAACTTAACAACATATTACATTGTAAACATTCACTTAATTGGTTTTCATATTTAATTCTTGACTTCAAATTTGTAAACATCGACTTCATAATAGCTAATAATTTCCCAAGAAACCATTGTAACATCAACAAATGCTACATATTCTTTTTTTTTATTTTCATTTATAATATGCGTAATTAATCCATGTAATATATTTTTAATGTTGTCAGCTGTTCCGATGTGCTTCCTATAACCTGCCACTTGTGCTTCTTTATATACATTATCATTCCCAGCTATAAAATTTATATAGTGTTAAGAATTTTAGTAAATAATTTCCCTTATGCGCTTTACAAGGTCGTTCCTTTGTAATTTTCAAATTCAATCATATCCCAATCTTATGGAAAAGAATGTCTTAGCTATTTGTCTATATTTCATGAAAATATCCGTTATAATATATTCTATTAAATAACTTAATACGATTTTTGAAAAAAAAAAATTATTGAACAGTGAACGGCTTAATTCCTTGCATGCCTTTAATATTTCTGAATGTGCTAATTCGGTATTCAATTCATCAAACGTAATTTGTCATTTTTCATTTTAATATTTTCCATTAATATTTAATGTATCATCCGACTGGAAAAAACATATACTTGATTAATATTTTTCTTAAAGTAATAAGCAAAACGAGAAGCAGTTATAAATGATGTCGGTTTGTCATGATAAAATGACAGTTTACATGCAATGACTGACAGAAGCTAATATGCGGTTTTTGCATTCTTTATAGAAGTGATCTGAAAAATTATGGTAAATGTACCAATGTCCTGAAATGTGTTATAACATGATCTTATATGCGTGCTCATTTATTATTGAATTTATTAAATGAGGTTAGCAGAGCCCCGTTCAATATGTTTTTCAAACTTGTTTAATAAATGCAATAATAAATGTGCACTTACGGTATGTAAGATCCTCATGTCAAAAACATAAGCAAAATGTCGAAAATGTTTATACAAATGAATAAAATAGTTCCACCGCTATAAATATTTTCCATTTGGTTCTAGTCAAATCCAGCATCCTGTAGTCAGTTTACATACCTTCACTGTGACTCATGCTGAAAAGAGTTTTTTTCATTTGAATTAACTTAAATTGTTTAAATATAATTGAAAATCACAAATGACGTTTAAATTTGAAACTAAAATATGTGTTCTGTTTAAATAATTACACTTGCTTGTGCTGCTTCGTACCTTTAGTTTTGTTGTTGAGTTTGCCTTTATGTCATTTTTACAGTCAGACTGGTGTTGGAATTTCAATTGTGTTTCTTATTTGTTACATGCTTACACTTACAGGAGTGATTACTTTTATAAAGAGAAAGTCAAATGAATCAGTCCAGTGGATTTTTTTCCTGTCAATGTCTGACATCGTTGCAATATTTTTGCCAAATGTAATGAATATGATTTACTTAGACATAAATCCAGGTTCCATTTAATACCGGTTATATAGAATTGATAACTGAGCAGTAATTGATATAAAAGTTCGCAAAAGATAGTGAAATCTGATATCTTAAACCTAACCAGCCCAATCTAAATCCAAATTTAAAAAATAGAATCCGTGTTACAGTGCCTTTGAATAAAAAGATTAAAGTTTGAATTAAACACAAGGTTGGCAAAATATATGTTTTTTGTCCATATTCTACTTTATTACATTATGTCACTGGCATTTCTGTTATTTTCTATATATTCATTTGAGCTGAATAAGATATATTTGGAACAAACTGATCATATTTTATACTGAGTGTATTATATATGTATATTATATCAATTTTATGGCCGTGTTTAAAGCAATATTCAACACATATCAGGTTATTTATGGCAACCATTTTGGAAATAGCTATTTTTTTATATTTCAACAAAGGTAAAGTGCTAGTTAAATGTACCACCTTGTAAAGAATATGAAAGAAATAATGAAAAATGTTGATTCACTTGTTGGGTAGCAGAAATGTCAATTAATAAAATATAAATACTTACACTGGTTAGTTTTTTGTATAATGTGAATATATATTTTGTGTTTTCTTAATGCAGCTCTCTTAAGTATCAAACCATATCAATATGCAGCTTGTTTTTCAAATGGGAATCAGAAGACACACAAATATCACGTTATGCGAATATGTCATTTTATCTTACCATAAAATATTCTACAATGTAATATATAATCGATTACATTATATTATTATAGTCTGCGTAGAATGTTATATGCATGACTATTTAACTAACATTCTTAATAACATGACTAGTTACAAAATTTCAATAATACACTTCTGTAATTAAATCAAACATTCTTAAAGCAAAATGTGGGCATATTAGGTTAATATATACAAATATGCAGTGGGTGGATTACATTCATAGAATGTAAATAATGTGACGAAGAATGCTATCTTCACACCCATTATAGATAACAATGATAGAGCAGCTACAGGACGATGACACTTTTCAAATTATTCATTACTGGAAAGACTTTAAGTGCAATAATCCTTATCGGTTTATCTACCTGTCTCGTTGTTTTATCTGGTCTGACACTGATATTGTGTTCATTAACACTTTGTTTACAGAACGATGGATAGGAAATCGATAATCATAATCTACAAACAGCAAGAAAGTATAATTGGGTCATCAAATGTAATGGGAACCTAATAACAAATGACAGTATTGTGCTGTTAGTTACCATTTAAAGATTGATTAAATATCAATATTTATTCTAAAGGCTAATATTAATTTTGACATATAACTGTATGAATTTGGAATAAGTTTAGTGATTTATGTTTATATTGGAAATCACTGCGTGTTTTACTTTGAAACATGTTTTATATAATACCCATTACAGAGTTAATACACCCGGTACGTATTTCCCACGTGATTAACTTAACAAACGTTATACGTCATAGGTTATCATATGTATATCAATAAATGCTGCATTGTAAACGATGATGATTAGTGATATTAAAGCATCAAGGTATTGGAAGGACATTGAAAGAATAAAACATAGTTTAACAATGAATTAAACAACCAAACTGTACTATATGTCCAACACGAGATGTAGTGTTTAAAAGACAACAACACAAGTGACAAGATATAAGAAATAAGTTTAATTTAAAAACCAAGGTTATTGAACATTATAATAACAAAACATTAATTTTATTATGAATTTAAAACTAAACTGTACCATGTGCCCAACATGAAGAGAATTGTTTAAAGAACAACAACTCAAATAATTAGATTAAAAAAATAGTTTAATTAGAAAACCAAGCTATTTTAACAGTGAAAGAAAGTATAAACCTTATTATGAATTGAATTACTAAACCACACAACATTATGTCCAACACGAGTGTTTGTATTTAAAAGATAACAACACAAATGATATTAAGATAACATTGTTTAATTAAAAATCCAAGTTTTTTGAACATCGAAAGGACAAAATATTAATTTTGCTATGAACTGAATTACTAAACTACACGTATGTCCAGCACAACACAACACATGATATTAAGATAACTTTGTTCAATTAAAAATCGAAGTTTTTTGAACATTGAAATAACAAAACATTAATTTTGCTATGAATTTAATTACTAAACTATACATTTTTCGAGCACGAGTTATAGTATTCAAAGGACAACAATATAAATGATTAGATTTTTGTCATTGCCGTGTTGTTCGCCGTGAAAGCACTGATTTTTAAGACCCTAATACAATGCACATACTCTCATATTATTACTGCAATATTTTGTTCTTAACTAGTTAAAAGGACTTTATCAGGATTTTCAAACTTTTAAAATTGGCTAAAAACATATTTTTCCAATACATCATGATTACATATATTCACTGACACAGTATTACCAAAATGATATATATTTAAACATGCCAAAATAAAATATTAAAAAGCGATTTCCTAACTTGGGTTACGTGCCTAGGTTACACTAAAATAGATTTCCCGCTTCAACATGCAACATATTTTGTGACGTACGAGTCACCTGAATTCAGTTTGATTTCAATTTGATCCGTTATACACAGGATTGGATCGAGGATTTCAGGACGCAACACAACATCTGAAATGGCACACATATTTTCAGAGAAATAAAGTGAATTTTTTATCAAAAAGAGATATAGAAGATTTTTGGCGGGGTTGTGAGGGTGTTAGCTTTTATTAAAAATAGTATATCCACCACTGATACACGTAGTAACACTTGTTCGAGTCCAAATGACGTCAAGCGGTATCTAAGGACTGTCTATTTTTAGAAGATGGAGATTTTCTTCCAAGTTTACCTCTACAATTTAAATATCTATTGTGTCACGTTGTCGTGAATTTGATTTACCGAATCATTAAGATTGTTTTAATTAATAATAACAAAATGCTTTTTATCCATTTTAATAATTCTTTTATTATTTAAGACATTATAGCGTTTTACCCATGATATGCTCCCTTTAACAAAACGAAAGAGGTATATTGTCCCATAATATAAGCTAGAAAATACATGTTTACAATAAAAAAAACTTACAACGATGACACAAAATATTCCAAATATGTACTTTTAAACAAATATCGTTATTAATTTACTATATATTATAACAAATATATATCAGTGAAGCAGTTTTTGTAGAATATATTATCTGAGTAAGCATCGACTTGGTCAAATTTACAATTTCATATACCAGTTTTACTTAAATTTTCATATAACTTGTCCTTGAATTTGAAATTATTAACGAAACAAGAAAACAAGACGATTGCACTTACGGTAAAGAGAAAATAAATGTCTTTAGAACTAAATCATAGTTTGGGAACATGATGAAGAAAAGTTTAAAAATCTACGATCGTTTTTTCAACTGTATTGCATTTAATTGCATTTAACATAAATTGACAAAATGATGATCTATTTGTTTGCTTAAATGATGACTAATGGACACTCCTCGCTTTCCCTAACAACGGTTTAAATAGTAATCTATTTTTAAGCAAAGTTTACTCCACAATTTCAAGGAACCATTGGGAATTAGGGATGTCATGTGGGGTTTTTTTTTAAAAAAAAGTTTATTGGAACCTTCTATTAGATACTATAGGTTATCACTTTAGATATTTTAGGCAATGTGGCGGCCGTAAAAAGGTACCCTATACTTTTGACATAATGTTCTTAAAATGTATTAAATACCTTTAAATAAGGGTGCTCATTCAGTGTTTCTCCTCGAAAATAGAAACCTAAGACGATACTTAGAGGCAAGAGTGTTGTTGAATCTGAACCCTGCAATAAAACCAAGTCTGCTATGTTCTGTTTCCACATATGTCCTTCCAATGGATCTTTTTATCTGATATTATTATTTACGCGCCATAACCGTGAGATTGTATATACTTAACTCTAAAAATGTGTTTTTCTTTTATTTTACAATAAATAAAACAATACGATGAACTGAACAAGCTAGCAGCTAGCATAATATATGATAAAATCGCAACGTAAACTTAGTGAATATACCAAACTCAGCACTTTGCTGTTGTTGACACCTTTTTTTTAAGAAATAAGAATTTAGGTATTCCCATTTATATGCAAGGTATTTTGAAACTGGCGTGTAACCCCTTCAGCAACATACTATAACCATCTATTCTATAGAACAAACACCATATTCATGTCATGAAAGTTAGTATATATAAACAATGCCATATTTTGGAATCAATGTGCCTCTGCTTATGACGTAATGAAAAGAGCGAGGTTACATTTATCTGTTAACCAGATCTTCAGTTGTATATTTTGCTATTAACCTTATACATTGACTGTTTATGCTGTGAGCTACATGTACGTTTTATATTCTTTTTATGTGTATATTCAGGAAATATCTGATTTGCATTTCTCTATAGATTGTACTAATGTTATTTAAAAATATAATTGATTTCTTTGCTATAATACAAATATAAATTTTGGGTAATGTATTTCATATTTTATTAGAAGATAACCAATTGTACTCAATGTACACCTATTAACTGTATACGCTTTAAACTTCATGACATTTCCAGTTGTAGTATAAATTATTACAAGCTCCTTTAGCAATATTATTACCCTCTACCTTAATTAGTATATAAAACATATTTTCATTAAAGTAATACCTTGTTGGCTTAAATTAAATGCTAAAGAGAAACAATAAGATTTCATAAAGACATAATTTATGAAACCACAGAATCATATGTGATTATTGTTATAAATAAGTAAAGGCCTACTACGTGACCGGTCTTAAATTCTGAGCTCATTCAAAACTCCTATTGTGATACGACAGACGTATACTATAATAATCTCCTCATTATTGGGGATTAAAACTGATAGCTGTGAATTGACTCTTACGCAAGGCAGTTATGTTATTCATAAGTTTGATATACTGAAAACTTCTTCTTTCTAGTACGATTTGATATTGTAAGTGAATTTAATTTTCTCTTGTGAGAGATTTAGAATATTGTCTTGGATGGTGGATTAAAAAAATGGTTTATGCAATTCTAAAGAGTCATAACACATAATTGGCCATTTATGAGGCGATGTAGGTAGATTCCGGTACTGGTTTTCATCATTGCAACGTTTTATCTCTTTCACAGCTCCATAAATTTATTTTTGCAGTGTCTTTATTTCTTTATTTTCCATGTTATTTAAACATATTTTACGTATTGATTAAAATGAGAGTTACAGAACAATTCACATAAAATACTCAGAACAGATCATGTGACTTGATTTACCAAACAGATATAGTTAAATGTTTTGTCGTATGAGATTTCCGTACGATAACTGTTCATAACAAGAAAACGGAATGAAAAAAAACTAACCTACGATCGTGAATCTTAAAAATAAAAATAAAATGCTAAGTTGTCCATGTTGAACTTATGTTGTTTATACAGAGTATCTTTCTGCATGTTAGAGGCGTATTGTGCCCATGTTTGCACTTAAGCTTTGCCATAACGGAATATGACAGCATTCTCAAAATAATTAAATTTCTTCCAGGAATAGCTGGGAATAGCCTTATCAATAAAAGCATACACATTTTCCCCATTAAGCCCGTTTTCCATGGCGCGTATTTTTGCTGTGCTGTTTTTTCCCTTAGCTACTTTTTGTCGCGTTGTATAAACATGCGCACATACAATCAATTTCCATGATGCAGATTGTCTGAGCAGAGATTAAAGAGGCACGTGCGTGGAAATACACATGTATTTATTGTGTAGTGCCCATCCAAAGTTAATTTTCACGCATTGTACATGCAGACAAGCGTAGAAAAATCGCCTATACTGGCGACTTTTGTCCGTGCGGATATTATTCAGCGCATAAATCTGCTCCGATGGAAACGAAAGTTTGCTAGATAGTGTGAAGCGATTTTTACAAAAGCAGCGCTTGTTCTGCGCATACAAACCTCTGCGATTTAGGCGCCGAAACCGTCAGAATAATACGCGCCATGGAATAAGGCCTTTAGACGTGGTGTACAGATACGTACTACTTTTCCGTTATTTATTGTTCGTGGTTTGCTACTTTTGTACATCCAATCTTGAATGTCTGGACTTCATTGGGAATTATTTGATACATACTTTTAATATCATGTTTAATGTTATAGTCCGTGTCCATGATTGTGGCTTTGACTGTCCGATATGGATGTATTGAAAAAGTAACCATTTGTTTTCATTTTTACTTTTTGTTGTTTGATTTAATGAAATTATTCAAGACTTAATATCGTTTTTGCGATATTTTTTTTCTGGGCTCACGTTCTCAAACAATAGTATCATGATATTGAATTATCTTATGGAATCTGTTTGAAGAACAGTTGTTTGAACAAGAAATTAACAGTTTTCAGTATTTATTTTACTTGATAGATTAATGACATCAAATTAAAATTAATATTAAGCAAACATTCTGGAAGCTTACATAAAACAATCAGTCAGATTGATCCATTTCTTTATTTTAAATCCTTGGAATATCAGACACTATGATATATAGTTTCACATTACCGATATATAAGACACTGTTATATATAGTTTCACATTACCAACATATCAGACACTGTTATATATGGTTTCGCATTACTGATATATTAGACACTGTTATAAAAAAAAAATTATATGGTTTAACATAACCGACATATTATACACTGTTATATATGGTTTCATATTACAGACATATGAGACACTGTTATATATTGTTTCACATTACCGACATATAAGACACTGTTATATATGGTTTCATATTACAGACAAATTATATACTGTTTTATTTGGTTTCACATTTCTGACATATCAAACACTGTTATATTTGGTTTAATATTACAGACATATCAGACACTGTTTTATATGGTTTCATATTACAGACATATCACACACTGTTATATATGGTTTTACATTACTGACATATTAGACACTGTTATATATGGTTTTACATTACCGACATATCAGACACTGTTATATATGGTTTCACATTACAGACACATCTGACACTTTTATATATGGTTTTATATTACAGACGTATCAGACACTGTTAGATATGGTTTCATATAACAGACATATCAGACATTGTTATATATGGTTTCATATTACTGACATATCAGTCACTGTTACATGTATATATGGTTTCATATTACCGATATATCACACTGTGGTATAGATGGTTTCACATAATCCATGTATCATACACTGTTATATATGGTTAAGCATTACCGACATATCAAATACTGTTGTATATGGTTACACTTTATCAAAATATGAGACACTGTAATGTATGGTTTCACATTACCGAAATATCAGCCACTGTTATATATGGTTTCACATTACCGACGTATCAGACACTGTTATATATGGTATCACATTACCGATATATCAGACTCCTTTATATATGATTTCACATTATCGACATATCAGACACAGTTATATATGGTATCACATTACCGAAATATCAGCAACTTTTATAATTGTTTTCACATTACAGATGTATCAGACACTGTTATATATGGTTTCACATTACCGATATATAAGACACTTTTATATAGCATTTTAAATTACCGACATATTAGACACTGTTATATATGATTTCACATTATCGACATATCAGACACTGTTATATATGGTTTCACATTACTGACATATCAGCAACTGATATATAATATCATGTTTTCACATTACTGACAAATCAGCCATTTTTAAATATAGTTTTTCATGACATACATATGAGACACTGTTATATATGACATCACATTACTGACATATTAGACACTGTTACATGTATGGTTTCATATAACCGACTTATTAAACACTGTTATATACGGTTTAACATTACCGACATATAAGACACTGTTATGTATGGTTTCACATTACCGATATATTAGACACTGTTATAGTTAGTTTCACATTACCGACTTATCGTATACTGTAATATATGGTTTCACATTACCGACATACATGTATCAGCCATTGTTATATATGGTTTCACAATACAAAAATACCAGCAACTGTTATATATGTTTTCATATAACCGACATATAAGAGACTTTTATGTATGGTTTCAAATTAACGACATTTAAGACACTATTATGTATGGTTTCACATTATTGACATATTATACACTGTTTTCTACGGTTTCATTTTGCTGACATATTAGACACTGTTATGTATGGTTTCATATTACCGACTTATTACGTACTTATATATATGGTTTCATTTTACAGACATATCAGACACTTTTATATATGATTTTACATTACCGACATATCAGTCAGTATCATATATGGTTTCACATTATCGACATATCAGACACTGTTATATATGGTTTCGCATTACCGACATAACAGACACTTTTGTATATGGTTTCACATTACCGACATATCAGCCACTGTTATATATGTTTTCATTTTATCGACAAATTGGATATAATTATATATGGTTTCACATTACAAACATATCAGACACTGTTATATATATGGTTTCACATTATGACATATCAGACACTGTTATAGATGATTTCACATTATCGACATATCACACACTGTTATATATGGTTTTCTCATTACCGACATACCAGACACTTTTGTATATATGGTTTCACATTACCGACATATCAGCCACTGTTATATATGTTTTCATTTTACCGACATATTAGACACTATTATATATGGTTTCACATTACATACATATTAGACACTGTTATATATGGTTTCATATTACCGACATATCAGACACTGTTATATATGGTTTCACATTATGACATATCAGACACTGTTATATATGGTTTCACATTATCGACATATCAGACACTTTTGTATATGGTTTCACATTACCGACATATCAGCCACTGTTATATATGTTTTCATTTTACCGACATATTAGACACTATTATATATGGTTTCACATTAAATACATATAACACACTGTTATACATGGTTTCATATTACCGACATATCAGACACTGTTATATATGGTTTCACATTATGACATATCAGACACCGTTGTATATGGTTTCACATCGACATATCAGACAGTATTGTATAAAGTTTCACATTATCGACATATCAGACACTGTTATATATGGGTTCACATAACTGACATATTGGACACTGTTATATATGGTGTCATATTACCGACATATCATACACTGTTATATATGGTTTCACATAACGACATATTAGACTCGGTTGTGTATGGTTTCATATTACAGACATATCATACACTGTTATACATGGTTTCACATTACCGACATATCAGACACTGTTATATATGGTTTCATATTACAGACACATCAGACACTGTTATATATGGTTTCACATTATCGACATACCAGACACTGTTATATATGGTTTCATACTACAGACATATCAGACACTGTTGTATATGATTTCATATTACAGACATATCAGACACTGTTGTATATGGTTTCACATTACCGACAAATTAGACACTGTTGTTTATGGTTTCAGATGTCCGACAGATTTGACACTAATACATATACTTCTATAGTACTGAAATAATGTGTTTTAATCAATTGATTATATTGGATTTGTACAATTTCGGCAAATGTATCTAGTCACTAACATTGACTATTTTTTTAAACAAATTGGTACATGTACAATATCAATAATTGTTTGATATGATTTTACATAAGGAACTGTCTCTATATTACAATTCCGAAAACAAAAATAGTCGTTCAAATGTCAGACCGAGGCTGTGGTGACTAGTGTATTTTTAAAGTTGTATTGGATTAAACGATCTTGCCTGACCGATTTCTATTGCTACACAGTCGCGATACCCGTCACAGCTGAGTTTAGGCGACCCTGCTTGTATAAAAGCTATATTGTGTATTTATTTGTTACACTGTATTTTCAAACCATTTGAGCTACAACTATTATCTTTTTTTATATGATACAAATAGCTATTAGTTTACCATAAATTTCAAGACCATTGGCGGAACAGCGACGAAATATGTGCACGCATCTTATAGCAATTTACGACAGTCGCATTGTGGAACTTTTAACATGGTGACGTCGCAACAGCAGCGCCATCATGGCAACAGTATAAATGTTTTTCTAACTGGGAAACGCATTGCAGTTGACATGGTGACGTCACGACATCAAACACGATTGTGGCAACAGTATAAATGTTTATCTTACTAGGAAACGCATTGCAGTTGACATGGTGGCGTTACAACAGCAAACACGATGGTGGCAACAGTATAAATGTTTTTTTCTTACTGGGAAACGCATTACAGTTGACATGGTGACGTCACAACAGCATACACGATCGTGGCAAGTTATAAATGTTTTTCTTACTGGAGAACGCATTGCAGTTGACATGGTGATGTCGCAACAGCAATCACGATCGTGGCAACAGTATAAATGTTTTTCTTACTGGGAAACGCATTGCAGTTGACATGGTGACGTCGCAACAGCAAACACGATCGTGGTAACAGTATTAATATTTTTCTTACTGGGAAATGCATTGCAGTTGACATGGTAACTTCGCAACAGCAAACACGATCGTTGTAACAGTATTTATGTTTTTCTTACTTGGAAACGCATTGCAGTTGACATGATGACGTCACAACAGCAAACACGATCGTGGCAACAGTATAAACGTATTCTTACTTGAAAACGCATTGCTGTTGATATGTATACATGCAGTTCAATTAGAACGGCTGCATAAAATATTACCAAATAAAATCATTTCTGTAAATACATGTACATATATTGATAGCACATTGATACAGCAGTTTCCTTGGGTATCCTTTCGACCAAGAAATTAAATTAGCCATGTTTGCCAATATTTTATACAACAATATTTGTCTCGTTCCTTAACACTCTTAAGCGGAGTGCGTGATCCAGCGGTAGTGCATCGAGCCCATGATCGGAGGGTCGTGGGTTCGATCTTCCTTCGCGGCCATGTGTGGTGTCCTTGAGCAAGGCACTTTTTTCCGCATATGTTTAGTTCTGGTTCTTCACAGGAAGATTTCTAGCGTTATTTGTATATGTGGTAATAACTTGTTTCACAATCGAAGAAAAATAAATAAGTTTAATCTAAACACGCTTTGTCTGTCTAAATAGTGCCTCTGCAAGACAGAAATACTATCTTAATAATGAGTTAAATAATATATGTTTTTTTATCCAATCACTGTCCCGCAATATTTGCAGCATAAATCAGCAATAAAGATTAACCACACTGTAAACCTTACATAAATAAAGTATTTTTATTGACCAAACGTTACGTGACCACTGCTAATATTGATTATTTATAATAAAAAAATACACGTGTTACTTTCTTTACTGATCAATCGGTATCGGATTTTTGTCATATCCATGCCTATGTTGCTCTCATGTGATCGTTTGGGAAATACTGCATTCTTGGAATAGCGGCTGTAAAGTTCTGGAATCACTTTGGATTTAGTAGTGTTTTGTTTAGTGACAATTTATGGTTTCATGTTTCTTATGGAATGTTCACAAACTGTTAATTATGAAACACGTTATTTCAAAATCAACTCACTGAAGGTATTATTTTTGTATAGATTATATTTTTAAACGTACCAAAACTACTTGAAATCATATTAATAAATAAAGACATTTATATTTTAATTAGAAACACGAATTGTATTGATATAAATTATTATATTAATCAAAATATTGAAATTAGATTATAATAATGAGGATATTAATAAGTAATAAAAAAGTATAATTTTATTTATTATAAGATATGTATACATAATTTTAATAACATTTTAGATGATGCATATGTTGATAATTGTTAAAGCAGTACTGTAGTGATAATTAGAAAAAAAAATATTATTACTATTTACATAATTTACTTTTATCATAATTATGTAATTGCACTCTGTATTGATTTAACGACGTATCCGCTGCTAGAATATATGAATAATGTTGCGTTTGAGGTGTGGAAAGAGACTTTAGTGGGGGTGGGGATGGGGAAGGGGGTAACCGTTTTGCGGGAACGAAACTCTGAGGTACCACAAGATCATTTATTTAAAGAGACGGACTTTTCTAACTGAACTGGCAAAGTCATGATTTATTCTTTTTCTTGCACACCAAAGCATTGAATAATTATTTATATTTCACATATCATGAACAGTGTTACAATGAGTGCTTTTAAATCGTTTAGTTTGTCATTTACTTGTACACGTCACCCGATAATTGGTTCCAAAGTCATAGTGCTGTAATATACAATTTAAATGAGTAATATGGCTTTGTGTATATCGCTTTCATTTGCAAGAAGATTAAAAGCATTCGTTCTTCCCAGCCAGCAAAATATTTTTTCTATTCAACAATGTATTAAAAGTGTAAATTGTCATGTTCATTTGACCAAATTCCGCCGTAACAATCTGAAATAAGAAAGCATTCAACAATACTTATTTCTGTAATTGCTGCAGCTCGTGTACACACATATTTTCAATTTTAAATGTTGGATACACTGGAACAGTTTAACGCATTACTTATGATATAGTCGGGCCCGATTAGCTCAGTCGGTTACGCGTCTGACTATTAATCCAGGGGTCGTGAGTTCGAATCCCCCGCCCGGCAACAGTCTCCGTGATGATTGATATACGACATTGTGTCTCATTATCATTCGTTTCTCACCACTGATTCAAGTGGGAAAGTTATCAGTTACTTGCGGAGATGGGGTGTGCTCGAGTACTGGTTTATCCCAGGAAACAATGGTTAGGTTAACTGATCGTCTGTTAGTACTCGATTGCATTAATCTGACGCTAAACATTCAATCAATCAATACTTATAATATAACCTCAGCGTGGTCTAGGGGTATGCGGAAGGAATATTGGTTCTGATATAATTAAAAAAAAAAAAAGGAAAATGTAGCGAGTAATTAGAAAAGAAATATTATGTATATATTATGTGAATTCATATAATAATAATAATTATAATTAACAGTTTTGGATAAGTTCTGAATGGCATGAACAAAATTGAGAGAAAGTTTGCCATCAGCCTTTAGAGGATGGTTCTAGGTTTAGTCGGCCTGATATCAGAAAAATGTGACTGGATGGGGTATTATACCATGTGTTTGCGGCAAATACTTCAGTGTGTCAGCGCTAGGAGTATTGTCTCAAGTAGGAATCAACGCGATATGATTAAAAAATTGCTAAATGTGGCACTAAACACCATCCAACAACAACATATTTTGCTTTATCAGCGAGGAAGGTTTATCTTGCAGCCACACACACTTCGATGGTGTTATGTTTTTGCATCCTGTTAAACCCGTGTTTAAATACTTTCTCGATCGTTGAAAAATGTTTAACTGTGTCAATATCTATAAACTTATTGTTATAAATGAGTGGAACAGTTTTATTTAAACATTACATATGTTTTGTTCAAATTGTATCAATCAAACTATTTCAAGCGAACTTTCCGCGGATGTACACACATGTGCTTATTTGTTGGATTAAAACCAGTTATTGCTTTGTTACGAAAATAGATTAAACTCGCAAATAATGACATGATAAATAAAATGCCATGTCAGTGTCTGATATTTAAAAATGTGACGCAAATGTTTGTGCTTAATCTTTTTTCTTTTTCTCACCTGATAACTATTAAACCACTCGACAATAACATGGCATTCTCTATTGAACAGTTTTATTTAATATCGGTGTGTTGTGTATAACAATATTTTAAGATGCACCCTATATGCAAATAATATGGAAAACCAATGACATAAAAAAAAAAAAAAATAATAATTTATAAATTGATATATAGCAAATGATATAAATAATAAACACACATGGTTCATAACTTGATATAAAACAAAGGATATGACGACTAACTACAAAAGTTCAATAAATTGATATACAACGAATGAAATAATGAAAACAATTGCCAATGAGTTTATATACAACAAATGATAAAAATATTAAAAAGAATAGCTTGATAAACAACCAATGCTATAAACCACACAAACAATTTGCCAATAGATTGATATGCAACAAATATAAAGAATACATCGAAAATGGTTAATAAATTGATATACAACATCCAATTATCACAATCACAATCAATGGGTGGTTACACTTAAATAACAAAGACATTTTATCGGCGCTAAAATACTTCTCAACAATTAATTAAAGCTAACTAAACCCCATTTAAAAACCCATTTATTTGAATCAAATGACATTGTCAAATAGCTTGGATATTAATATTTTATTTTAATATAGTTTTAGATATTTAAATATATTATATCACATGTAAACCTACTAAATGACAAACGTAATGTATCAACTTGTAATGTTTATACTTTATGACACCAAATACACGATTAAGTTTAACATACAATACTATCATATGATAACTAAACAGTACTAAAAGTATTTTCAAATTAACCGATACCATTCTAAACTTGTATTAGCATTATATTGTAACCAACAGAGGTTCAAATGTGTAATAATGCTATATAATAACCAATTTAGTTCTAAACGTGCAATAAGAAATATATGATAACCGACACCGTTCCAAATGTTCAATAATGCTAAAATGTTTAAACGTGTTTTACTTTTTTTTAAGTTTTAATCTTATTTATTTTACTTCGATTGTGAAACAAGTTCTTACAACTTAAGCAAATCACGCTCGAACATTTCCTGGTCAAAACCAGTACATATGCGGAAAAATGTCGTGCTCAAGGACACCACACATAGCCGTGGCGGAGGATCGAACCATATGCCATTGCAATGTCTCGTTGCTGTGCCTGTAAACTTATATTGACACCGTGTAAAACACACACGTTTGGAAAACGGATTGATTCAATTAATGCCATATTGAAAAGCCTTTTATGTATTGGACTCGATAACGTCATATATAACGATATATTGACAAGATGACGACAAAGAAGAAAACCTTTATATCTGAAAAATATATTATAAAGTCTTGTTAAACGTAATGAATACAGGTTTAAACGTTCATAAATATGATTTGCAAACTAATAATACAAAATGATACAGGACTTATACAAGACTTAACGTGAAATAATATTATATGATAACTAATACAGATCTATATATGAAGTAATACTTTACGTAAAATAATATTATATGATTACTAATACAGATCGATATGTGAAATAATATTATACGTAAAATAATATTATATGATAACAAAAACAGATCTATATGTGAAATAATATTGAGCGTGAAATAATATTATATATCAGATATTACCGGTCGAAATATGATTGCATTTAAATGTGTACATTCCAGAACAGTTAAATACTAGAACAATTGTTTAAACAAACTTATTTACAAAATCAATTATATATATACACTCACATAGACAAAAGTTGAGAGACACCCACTGAGGTCATTCATGTGAAGTCATAATAACAGAAACTGTCGTGAAACACTGCTGATTACGGTTTAGTATTTCCACGGTAAAATGAATTCACATAGAAATGCTATTATTCACAGCAGAAACGTTTTTACTTATAAAAGTGCTAAATAACTGGTGGGTCGACATTCTTGTTGTTTTAAAAGAAAGTGCAATGACACGCACTTTTTTTTCAAATACTCTTAAATACATCCATCTCTTAAACTCCAATAACATTTACTTTTGAACACCAGTGGTGTCTTATTGCAGTATATGATATGCCAGCTCTTGCTCTACTCATCTAAAGCATGAAATCATAGGCCCTTTGGACAAATTTGAAATTATTTCGAACCAAATTACGTAGGGCCATTTTTAGCAATAGAATTTTGTTACCGTCTCTAAAAACGGGGAGCAACTCCGTAGAGAGACGTGAACTATGCAACTTCTATCATGTCATATAGCAGTGACTCAAGAGGTCATTCTATTAACGAGCATTTATTTTTAAAACACAGAGGTTATTTCAACCTCTTTGCTTGAAAAAAAATTATATAAGGAAAATAATTACAACAGTGAGCAAAAGCCACAAATAATATCATTTCACCTAACTCGTTTCATAAATTCAATATGAAATATGTACTCATATAAGAGACTCTATATATATGATTACAATGCTATTTTTTTACTGATTGATAGATACGTGATAGATTCTTAAAAACAACCATTAATTTAAAAGAAAACTAGAAAAAAAATGTATGAGATGACTTTATGGACGCTACACAGCCCGTGGAGCACGTGGTCAAATGGTAGAACACCGAACCCATGATCGGAGGGTCCTCCGCTACGGCTATGTGTGGTGTTCTTGAGCAAGGCACTTTTTCCGCATAAGCTTTGTACTGGTTCTACCCAAGAAGACTTTGAGCGTGATTTGTCTAAGTTGTAAGAACTTGTTTCACAATCGAAGTAAAATAAACTAGTTTAAAAAAAAAGGACAGCTGTCAGCAATATCCAATATAAGGCTCTCTCGTGATCACAGAACGAAAATATCTTATTAGTATAACAAGATTATTTTTTTTTCTCAATTGGCATTTTTATTTCGATTAAAATATAATAAAATCTTCTTGACATTTAGAAATATTATTGTTTTAAGATTGAAATAGTTATCGATTGTGTATGTATCACTACAAACCTTCCTTATGGGGTGCATCGTATAATTAAAGAGCATTGGAACCTTGTTCTTTGATCGGGGTCATGAGTTTTTTATGCCGCATGCATTATACTTTTCCATCCAGGAAACATTAGACAGTGATATATCTAATTTGAAAAATATAAACGTTTTAAATGAATATTGATGTACTTATCACAACAGTATTTTCTAGAATAAGGCATCGGTAATCTATTTTAAAGTTGACACCACCGACGGTTTGCTTAATAATTAAATTAAATTGCTTCTACCTTAGACGTAATTTATATCTTATGAGGGTATACTGTATAATTCATGAGAACATCACTCTGTGTTATGTTCTGAACGTTTGTACAAGTACATGAACTTCTTCTAGCAAATTGAAGCTACTTTTATCATACCATTGCACTGTTTTAAACAGTTCCTTTTTTAGTAACTATTGTTGATTGTGAATAGGATTTATTTGTTGAATTATACTTTCATTAGTAGAAGGTGATAGAAGGTGTTGGGAATACATACACAGTTTTAAAACATAGTATGTTCTGATAAAGAGGTCATTGGAAAGGTAAATTTTGCTGTACATCGTATTTCAAGGTTAAATGTACACGTAACTTGTTTTATTATTTTTACATGACTGTTTTGAATACATTTAACTTCAGAAACAACTTTGTTACCTCTTTTCTAATGTAATAATATTAAAAAAGCACTCAAATATGTCATACACATGTAAATTATAATTGTTGCCGCCAGCTTGTTATATAGAGTTAAATATAGTATAACGTCTACTTGTACTTTGAAAAACATTTTTGATCATTAAATTTTCTAGAAAAAGTCATACATACCATATTTATAACAGAAAGAACGACATGAGATGACAGATACCTTTCAGCCGCCATCTCATTAATCTAAGAGAGAAGTAAAGTAAGATTTCATAAAAGTTTTAAATTCAAAATTGAAAATTTATTTCGAGGAATCAGATTTCTGAGCCATTAATAGTCAAATCACGTCAACGTTGCGTTTTCATTTTGGAATTTTAATTTTATTTTTATCGAACGCATTGTTTTACTAATTTTCAATTACAATCACTATTAAAGATGACGTTACAAAATACGTGCTATGTAAAGAAACGAATTTCACTAACGAATACCTACATGTTTCTCCAAAAATAAAAATATGTATGGCCAACATTGGTCATCATGAGCAGAAAATTGCCAATAGGGAGCTCAAACCAACCATTTATAAAATATTCGTAGACTTACTCAAGCATGAAATTTGAAAAATACACTTAAAGACAACTTCTGAGACCAAAATTTGCAAGCATGGAGGAATAACATTTATATAGTTAAATGAAAACTCTCACAATTTTTAAAGCTCTAATAGCATATTAGATATCTTATGTTAACAGGCATAAGTCTAAGAATATTCTCAAGAATGGTTGGCCAATACGACCCCTGTCAAATGCAAATGCCCAATAAACACCATGTACGGCTTTATCTGCTTTAGTTTTTCATTTTTGGCAATTGTCCATTTTACACTATGTTTTGCCGTTTAATTTTCTTGTTTTATACTTTTCTATATGGAGCATTTTTCTTTTACATAGCACTGTGAATTTCTGAGAGATTGTTTTACCACAAAGACTGTTTTCGTTATGAACTTTGATGTAACAAACTTAGTATTTTTGGATATTCATAACTATTATATAGTTACCTTTAAAACTGTAGTCGTATATTCGAGTTCTGTTCGGTCCAAAAATTTATGTGAAGAAGATTGCAAGTGACTTACAGAAGGACGGTGGTTCTACTCGGAATCATTTTGAGATCTTCCTCAACCATAAAGCTGGATATTCAATATATAATCTGAACTGCGTTGAAAATGGCTTTGAACCCCATACGAAAATAATTCATTGCCCGGTGAAAATTATTCTTTCAATTCTTTGTGAACTTAGCATAAACATGGCTAAGCCGCACTGTTCCTTCAGAAATTGCATTTTTATTTTTAATTTCATCAATCTGATAAAATCTCCGGAAAGTATTCAGAATGAGATCATTAAAAACTTGGTATGATATGTACGTACGAGAGGAAAAAATGAACAAATTGAGAAATGTCACTTAATGAACGACTGAAGGTGCTGGGCCAGGAATCTGATAATCATCTGTCGTTAATTGGACTATTTTAATTATCTGTTGAAACGTCTCATCCCCCGTGGCTTTCTAATTATCTCCAAGAATGCAGATACCAGATATGATTTATCAATTGGTTTATGAGAATACGCGTGTTTATGTTTCTTTAACATCACTTAGGCTGACGCTGAACAGTCGATTAAGTTGTCTTGGATTTTCATAAATCAACCACTTCACAGACGTAAGGCGGAACAAATAAAGCTATAAAATATTTTTCTGGTTTTGTTATTTGGGTCATATTTTACTAATGTTAAGTCTTTAAAAGGTTTATAATGGCGTGCCACGGATAATTGTTGTGAATTAGTGTATAACACGCATCACCCGCAGTTTTAAAGGTGTGGTTATCATAAAATGCGATATATTAGATTGCACATCCTTACGCGCCATGTCAAACTTCATAACAATGTCACAGACCTCATTGGCCGGGTAGTTCGTGCAGTAAATCCAGATGGCATTAAATAATCCGAATTCTGTTGAAAATAGCTTTGAATCCATTTTAGAAAACAAAAATTCTAAAAACAGAGTCAAATCAAAATGATTCCCATCCAGTGATTTCGTTGTAAATATGCACGTAAATAAAACATTTTGCTTTCATTTTTTATAATACATACTGAAATAAAACAGTTTTTTTAATACTATAGCATAAAGCAGTTTCTTTCGTAGTTTAAAATTAAAAACGTGCTTTTTGTGAGAATTCACATTCATTAGAAACGACGATAGTGGCTTAATGGTATTTACAAAGAAATTTATGTTAAACATGCTTTCGGTATTCATAAAATTTTTTTATCCTATACGCAGCTCTCATTAACATAAGTTTTAAAAGGAACCATTCATTTCAAAAGACAGTATCTACACTCAACTCTAAAAGAAACCTTATATTTTTGTTTCTTAAATGTCTGTTACATTGCATATCCAATTTCATTTATAAATTATATTTGTGCTAAATTATAAACTGGGTATCCATTGCCACTATTTAATTGGAATTGTGTGTCCATGTAAGCACGCAACGCACGAACATTACGAAACATAAGATTCACCTGGGTTCGCTCTATCATGAATTGCACGTGAAAATATTGCACTCATAGTTACATATGTTCAGTATAAAAAAATCACAAGACAAGTTAAACGAATTGGTAGACTGAGTTATTTGTGCAATGCGTGCAATGCATAGTAGCCCGCGGTGGCCACACTCGGTACTGACTGTGAAAATGGAGTAATTGGGTAGTCATCTTTATGATCAAATAAGACAAATGGTAGTTTGCTTAAATTCAAAGCGGATGGCAGTTTTGAAGTCTTACGTGCATCTGGATCTTATAAAAACACAGTTCTTGCCGCTATATGTTAATTTTCAAGTTTTTATGTATCACCTTCGGATTCAAATTTTACAGCTCAATAAGAATAAGCCTCGGTGATAACAACGCTAAAATATTGAGCTTTTTCGTTACGTATTGAAACCTGGTTAACAGATCAATTTTATTTTGAGGCCCGTTTCCATTTTTTTAATAGCTTCAATAAATGAAATAATAGTCAAACGCATTATCAAACGAATGGGGAAATAAATAATTTACAGTTTGTGGAGTATAGTATACGCTGTTTTTACTAGGCGAAATACTGCTTAGCGACATTTTATTTTGCCTGTCCTCCATAAATATAGAAAAAAGTGGTCACCATGTGACCGCTCTCATCCAATGAAAAGACAGAATACTTATAGGAGGTGAAATAAAAATGTCATAGCTACAATATCTTTAAGTTTATATTCTCATGGTCAAAATTGCAGTAGGGTCATATCATAGATAAAAAATATCCAAAGTATTTGCTTCGATTATCTGAACTTAATATCATCAAACAGTTTATAAATTAAAATTGTTTGCATAAGATTCCAGTCTGTATGTATGACGTTTAACATTGGGCTAGAAATGTCTTTGTTAAGCTCACATTTCACGGTTTACTTTTAAACACAATATCATTTACGTATTGAAGCTTCATGTCTTAACTATAAATTGAAAGTGGCAATGAGAATTAACTGATGACTCACATTTCTTATACATTCGGTTGATTGTGATACGTTTCTTCTGATAAGGATTACAACGCCTGTAAAATTAAAAATGGTTTAAACACTGGCGTCAAACAAACATGCATTTTGGTCACTGCTATAAATAATTACCATTATTATGTGTTTTCATTACTATTGCCACATCTTTCACCTCTTCTTTGCAACTCCCTTTAGTGAAATTAACAGGGCATGTATAAGATATATATTGCATCACTAGTATTTTGTATGAGCGTAGTATTTTATGTAATAAAATCATTGAATGACTGTGCTATATCGTCGTATGCAGAATATTATACAGTGTTGCACTACATTCTTTTGGTGGAAATTCGCTTTCCTCTGAACGATTGCAAAGGATTGGCTATCGGGGAATGGTAATGCATCTCACTCTGTGTTAATGCACGGTGAGTTTTTCCATGAGATGTGCTTACTTTATCGCCATGCCACATCATACACATGTGGTCGTAACAACAATCTAAATAGTATCACTGCATATAGGAGTATTAGTTTGAAGTTGGTGTGGTTTTTTTTGCATCATCCTCGAACTATTCCTTAGAACCGAATAAGGTATGTCTACTGATCTGCAGCAGGAAATCATCATCTTAAAATTAAAAATATTTCGTACCAATTTATAGGACTTTGTTTAGTACAAGATCGTGTTACCGTTGTTCCTAAAACATGATGCACAACCTTGTATTAGGACATTAAGCATACCGAATATGGCCACGGTTGGGATCGAATTAATGCGTTTCCTTGATTCGATACTTTAATAGTATGCTATGAGCCACATACGACATGACTAGAGCGTTTCATAAACAACAATGATTAACGTTTTTTTATAACAATCAATCACTTTTACATGAAAGCTTAATTATGTCAATCAATATATGACGTTTATTTTTAAGTTTTCTTTCCCGAAAGGTACAACTTACTGAAGAGGTTTGAGAAAGTTGGAGCTTTAAAATGTCTTAATTAATTATTTAGGTAACAAATGCTCGTATAATGATACGTTGTGGTGATTCTTTTACCCTGTGGGTTTTTGCGCTTGATTTGTGTATGCTATGTGAACTTGTCTTACGGAAAATGAAAAAATAAACAAGTTGGAGATGATGACACTAAAGAAAAGGAGGTCAATAGTAAATGTATACAGTGTTACAGACAACATTACAACACATCTGGACTGGAAGGACAATTAACATACATGAACTGATAGCTTTATATGTGTAAGATCCCAAAAAGGATTCCTGACTTCTCACACGCTATATAAAAGACGCATTTTGAAACCCGTTGCATAATGAAGATACAGTAAATCATATATATAACTAGAGCAGTAGCAATATAATGAATACATGATATATAAGCATGTGTAATATTTCAATAGAGTAATAAAAGATACGCAGTTGGAATCACAATGTCATTCAGATGTTATTGACATTTAAGTTGATTGCAGCGGTATGGGAAGGAGAATATCAAGCAGTGTTGATTATAAAAAATACAATGTTGCACACAATCCCACGTCTAGTCAGACATGTCAACAAACTGAAGATTTGCAGGTGCCTTATGAAATATTCTACACGGGAGAATAACTCATTAAGAAGAAAAACAGGAAACGCTCGTATAACACGTCACATATAACTGCTTATTTTGCATTGATCAATTACAACCACTTCCTGCAACAACCAAATTTCGTCTGTAATTTGGAATGCAGACGTCATTGCGTCAATGATATTCCCGCTGCTTACAACACTATGTTTTCTGTAATATGAAATGCAGACGTCTTTGCGTCAATGGTACACCCGCTGCTTACAACTACTAAGTTTCGTCTGTAATTTTTAAATACAGACGTCTTTGCGCCAATAGTACACCGGTTGCTTACAGCTACAAAACTTTTCTTTAAATTTGAAATGCAGACGTCCTTGTATCAATGGAACACTCGCTGCTTACAACTACAAAGTTTTTTCTGTATTTGAAATGCAGACGTCATTGTGTCAATGGTACACCCGCTGCTTTCAACGACTAGGTTTTTCTGTAATTTTGAAATGCAGACGTCACTACGTCAATGGTGCCGCTGCTTACAACTACTGAGTTTCGTCTGTAATTTTAAAAAACAGACGTCTTTGCGTCAATAGTACACCGGTTGCTTACAACTACTAAGTTTTTTTCTGTTATTTTGAAACGCAAACTTCTTTGCATCAATGGACACTCGCTGCTTACAACTACAACGTTTTTCTGTATTTGAAATTGAGACGTCATTGCGTCAATGGTACGCCCGCTGCTTACAACTACTAAGTTTCGTCTGTAATTTTGAAATACAGACGTCTTTGCGCCAATAGTACACCGGTTGCTTATAGCTACACAGTTTTTTCTTTAAATTTGAAATACAGACGTCCTTGTATCAATGGAACACTCGCTGCTTACAACTACAAAGTTTTTTCTGTATTTGAAATGCATACGTCATTGCGTCAATGTTACACCCGCTGTTTACAACTACTGAGTTTCGTCTGTAATTTTAAAAAACAGACGTCTTTGCGTCAATAGTACACCGGTTGCTTACAACTACTAAGTTTTTTTCTGTTATTTTGAAACGCAAACTTCCTTGCATCAATGGACACTCGCTGCTTACAACTACAACGTTTTTCTGTATTTGAAATTGAGACGTCATTGCGTCAATGGTACGCCCGCTGCTTGCAACTACTAAGTTCCGTCTGTTATTTTGAAATGCAGATACCATTGCATCATTGGTACATCCGCTGCTAACAACTTCTTAGTTTTTCTGTAATTTGAAATGCAGACGTCATTGCGTCAATGGTACGCCCGCTGCTTACAACTACAGTACTGAGTTTCGTCCGTAATTTTAAAAAGCAGACGTCTTTGCGTCAATAGTACACCGGTTGCTTATAGCTACACAGTTTTTTCTTTAAATTTGAAATACAGACGTCCTTGTATCAATGGAACACTCGCTGCTTACAACTACAAAGTTTTTTCTGTATTTGAAATGCATACGTCATTGCGTCAATGTTACACCCGCTGTTTACAACTACTGAGTTTCGTCTGTAATTTTAAAAAACAGACGTCTTTGCGTCAATAGTACACCGGTTGCTTACAACTACTAAGTTTTTTTCTGTTATTTTGAAACGCAAACTTCCTTGCATCAATGGACACTCGCTGCTTACAACTACAACGTTTTTCTGTATTTGAAATTGAGACGTCATTGCGTCAATGGTACGCCCGCTGCTTACAACTACTAAGTTTCGTCTGTAATTTTGAAATACAGACGTCTTTGCGCCAATAGTACACCGGTTGCTTACAGCTACAAAACTTTTCTTTAAATTTGAAATGCAGACGTCATTGTATCAATGGAACACTCGCTGCTTACAACTACAAAGTTTTTTCTGTATTTGAAATGCATACGTCATTGTGTCAATGGTACACCCGCTGTTTACAACTAGTAAATTATGTCTGTAATTTTGAAATGCAGACGTCATTGTGTCAATGATACACTCGCTGATTTCAACTATTATGTTTCGTCAGTAATTTCAAATGCAGACGTCATTGTGTCTATTTTGCCGCCACACAATATATCTACTAGTTTTCGTCTATTATTTTAAATGCTGACGTCATTGCGTCTATGGTACACCCGCTGATTGTAACTTCTGCACTGGGGTTCGTCTATATTATGATGAAGCACAAATATAAAGAAAATATAAAATGTAATTTGACCATTTTCTTATATATAATAGTTATCAAAGACACATATAACAGTAAAACAGTTGCTAATGACATTACATTTTGTGGCCCATTGTAAATTCCTTTCTGTAATGTATTCGATAATATAATATTGTGCACAGATAAATGATGTGTAATTCTTCTGGGTGCACATTGTACAACTCCAGTCGAAGACTTGTGGGGGATTTTTTTGTTTGTTTTACGATTGGTGTGATATTTTCATAAAAAAGATGTTAATTATAGTCAATGATTTTCATAATCCAGCCAGATATTTAGGACCTAATATTATATTTGATATCGATAATTCATTTTTTTTTAATTAAAAAATGTTATACTTGTTCACACAAGTACGTTTTAACTCGGCAAAGCTAACAATTGAAATTCTAAAACTAAATGTCTTAATTTTCATCTTGAAAATAGAACTGTTTTTATAACTACCAAAAGTTATGGCCAAAATACAAGATATATATAGTAGAGGAGAAATGGATAAGGAAACTGGCAACAAAATTCCCGCATGGTTGCAATGTTAAATATAACATTTGAATTCAACTTCTTTAATTATTATATAGTGCGGGAAATGACGTTACATCTTTTGACGTTGTCCATACAGGATGTGACGTCACGTCATCATTAGAAAAACAATCTAAAGGAAAATGGACGTTACCTAGCTGCAATATTAAATTTTTAATTTTTGATAAAGGCCAGGTGGCCGAAAATTAAATATTGAGTGAATTAAATTGAACTTGTGTAATATGGTTACTTCCCTGAGGAAGATTTTTGAATCAAAATACAAGAGTATAAAGTTTTATTCTTGATAACATTGCATAGTCTCAAAATGATATTTGGTCTAATGTTAAAAACAAAAAAATATATTAGAGTATACAGTTCTATTCTGGATAACAATAAATGGTCTCAAAATGGTATTTGGTCTAATGTTAAAGACAAAAAAAACTAGAGTATACAATTTTACTCTGGATAACAAAACTTGGTCTCAAAATGGTATTTGGTCTAATGCTACAGAAAATATACAAGAGTATACAGTTTTATTCTGGATAACAAAACATGGACTCAAAATGTTATTTGGTCTAATGTTAAAGAAAAAATACTAGAGTATACAGTTTTATTCTAGATAACAAAACATGGTCTCAAAATGTTATTGTGTCTAATGGTAAAGACAAAAAAAATACTAGAGTATAAAGTTTTATTCTGGGTAACAATACATGGTTTCAAAATGTTATTTGGTCTAATGGTAAAGACAAAATACTAGAGTATACAGTTTTATTCTAGATAACAACACATGGTCTCAAAATGTTATTTGGTCTAATCGTAAAAGAAAATACTAGAGTATACAGTTTTATTCTAGATAACAAAACATGGTCTCAAAATGTTATTGTGTCTAATGGTAAAGAAAAAATACTAGAGTATACAGTTCTACTCTGGATAACAAAACATGGTCTCAAAATGTTATTTGGTCTAATGGTACAAATAATATATCGTTTTTATATGAAATATGGTTATAGGCGTTATCAGTAAAATCCGTTTAGAATTATAATACAGCAGCAGTGGTCATGGTGTAGAGCGTCCGTCCTGCATGCGGAAGATCGTGAGTTCGATCCCCGATTGGGTCATACTTGAAGACTTTAAAATGTTACTAGGAGCTTCTTTGCTTAGCGCTCAGCAATGAGAGGTTAGGTCTTGGTCTGTTTGGGCCCGGTGTCAGTACAATGCGACTGGGTGGAGTAACATATTGTGTGTATGTGGCATGATTCTCCAGTGTGACAGCACCCAGAATATTGTCTAACGTAGACAACGTCGTCATATAACTGAAGAAATTGCTGAAAGTGACGCTAAACACCATCCAACAACAAAAACAACAACTGAAACATATTATCTTATATAGAATCAAAACTGAATTAATATGTTTACCATGTTCATGTCCATGAACTATGGATGATGTACTTACAGTGTTACAGCGCAATGATTAATTTGTGACGTCTTTCGTAACCATTTCACCATTTACACAAAAACTGTCGTTGTATTTAGATGGTTATTATCACCCAAACCGAGATGTAACTAGCATCTTTTTTCTCATCTTAAAAACATCTAATTTTATTTAATTAAACTTTCATGGATTTTAATATGGATTTTATTTAATTTGTCCACGAACTTCTGGATAAACCCTTGTAATGTGATATCTTAACATAATGACCTTAGGTTATTCGCTAAATCTAAATATGTATTGGATTAATTTTAATTTAAAGGTCCTTTCTGTTAGAAATTCTGATATGGCTTAAGAGGTGATACAAATGAAAGAGAAAAAGAGAGGAAATGTTGCGAGTAGTTTATAGTTGTATATAATGGAAACTTACTTGATCTTTCTTGTTACTGAAATTAAATACTATCTGATTAAAGGATACATTGAAGCAAATAACGTAACCAATATAAGAAAATGTTTTTCTCATTTTTATTAAGTCTGTCCATATTAGGTGGCATTCTTCACGACACCTAGCACTGGTTGAAACACTAACCAAGCTAGTTGATAAAAATAATTATCACCATAATGACGAAGTAATCACTCTTATCTGATCAACATAGCTTTAAATGATATGCGTTGTTTATGGTATGATGAACTTTCAGTGTACTTCTGCTAGATTGTCGTTTTGTTCAGTGTACTTCTGCTAGACTGGTGTTCTGTTCAGTATACTTCTGCTAGATTTGTGTTCTGTTCAATATGCTTCTGCTAGATTGTCGTTTTGTTCAGTATACTTCTGCTAGATTTGTGTTCTGTTCAATGTATTTTTGATAGATTGTCGTTTTGTTCAGTGTACTTTTGCTAGATTGGTGTTCTGTTCAGTGTACTTCTGCTAGACTGGTATTCTGTTCTGTGTACTTTTGCTAGACTGGTGTTCTGTTCAGAGTACTTCTGCTAGACTGGTGTTCTGTTCAGTGTACTTCTGCTAGACAGGTGCACCCCCCCCCCCCCCCCCCCCCCACACACACACACACACACACACCACAGTGACGATAGCATCATGAAGATATAAGTGTGTAGAGATGTGTAGTGATATTCTACAACAAATGAACAGAATTGTCAAAAATGAAGGAATGTCATCACACCATCGAAATTATGACAAAGCAATCTGATAAACCCTATGATTTCCCTGTATATTACGACAAACAGAAGAACATCTATGGAAAAAAGACAATTTTAAAAAAAAATAGCAATATGTTCAGTGTTCCGGGAGTGTATGTCTCTATATGTAGCAAAGTACAAAATGAATTTGTGTGTGAGACGTAAAGCAGTTCAATAACAATGTGAACATAAATTGGCAAAACATATGTAGCATGTCTAGGCTTTTTCTGGTTCTTACTTAAAGAACATTGATTAATCAATAATAATTTCCCGTTCGTATAAAAATATTAAGTCACGAGTACATTGTGCCAGTCCCTTGTCGCGCGATGTCCTTTACAAGGTAAGCAACAAACGGACTTTTTTCTAGAATGGCTTTGGTAGTGCCTGTGGATAGTAGCAACATTTGTAACTGTCACTTCAATTACGAATTAATCACATCACAGCTTATTACTCTCGTATACAGGACGTACTGTTAATATATCACGTATACGTTCCTAATACAATTACACTTTTCATTATTTAGATATTGGGCTGCTCTTGCAAATGATTTTGTCAGCGTAATTTACAGGTGTATATATTTACTTTAAATCAATTGATTTAGAGACAATTAAAAATACTTTAGATCAAGGAATAGTAAGTTAATCTATTTCAATCATTTTAATAAGCCAATCCCAATGCAATTATATGAGTTTTCATGTAGTTTGTCTTAGTATTTAAATTACTTGTGACTGTAAATTGAATTTTATTTAAATTAATCTAAATTTATCATTCATTTATATATGATATTATGACGCTACAACATCTTTGTAAAGGTCATGGTGTATATATTAATGGCTTAATAGTTTTTCATTGCATCGAGCTCTGCGAGCAATATTCTGTTTTGAACCCATTATATGTGTATAGCTTATAAGATCATATTTGGAGCGAAGATCTGTTAGAATCAGAACATTTTGGCCTTAAGAATATACATCGTGCTCAGTTGTTTCATGCCTGTAACCTTCCAAATAAGAGATTTTGTCATAGCCATCTAAATCTGCTTAATTGTTCTTTAGCAATAATGTTTACTTTGATGCGTTTTGCTGTTTGGGTATTTAGCGTAACTTTATGCCATCGGGGTTAGACAGATAATCAATTAACCTAACTACCATTTCCTGGAATCCTGGTAGGTAAATCAATACTCAAGCACACCCATCTCTACGTTCCCACTTGAATCATTGGTTAAGGACGTATAATGATGAGACGCAATGTCGTATACCAATCATAATACAAACTTACTTGGCTGGGATTTGAATGCATGAACCCTTGATTGGTTTCGACTAAGCTAACCGGGTCTGGCTGCATCAACAATCGTATTAACTAAGTATATACTAGATTTGTATCAACTAGAGGTATAACGATTCATCGATTCATCGACTCTCCGCCGATGTGTGTATCAGGTGTTAAATGAAACTTTCAATAGATCGCGATGCAATGCATTCTTTAGACCTACGATGCATCGATACGATTGTCAGATATCGTGCATCGCAATTTCATTCTTGATGAAACATAAAAAACTAAATAATAAATACTAACATTTTTAATGGGATTTAACGCCATTTCATGTTAAAAACTAACAAACAAAAAAGAACTTTTTTTTAAAAAAGCAAGACGAATTTTCGGATATAAGTCGACTTAACACATGACGGATATAACGGACAGCATCTTCTTCCCATCAGGTACTATCCCACTATGTTTATTTCGTCACTCTTGCAATTATGCAGTGTAATATGTTCTGTTGTTCTCTATTAATAAATATAATTTTAAGCTGCATACGAGCATAAAATAATCATGGCAGTTGCATAAGATACATTTCAAAATCAGTATCGAGATGCGCATTGCGTTGCGACTTAAATATTGCAATACGCATCGCCTTGTATTTTTACACTGTGGGGCAATATGTATCGTGATACGTATCGTTCTGAAAATGAAGTATCGCGATACGCATCGCAGATGAAAAAAAAAACCAATGCACAGCCCTAGTTTCAACTTCTTGAATGATCAATAACTTTTTTATGTGCACTCACTGTTATAATGAGTCCAATTGATATGAAGAAACATTGTTTGTTATGGTCCATTTACTGTCAAATCAATAACGGCCCGGATAGAAGTATGTCAGTTCTGATAATGGGTTTCTGTTGTATTAGATAAGGTGAACATCCATCGAAAAAATGATTTTATTGATGCCGTTTTCTCTCAGATATTACGAACATACATTCGGATATTAATATTGATAAAGGAATCCGATAATAAAACATATTTAAGGATTAATTTCGAAATGAAATATCGTTAACTTTAAAGTTGTAATAAAAATTTGAGAAATAATAAGTTACTATGGTGATACTGGGCAGATATCCAATTAATTTGCTCCTGCTTTTTGTCATATTTCACAGTCTTTATACAAAAATAGTGTCGTGAACTCTTTAATCAATAATGTGACAGTTGCATTGCTTAGAACGGTCAACGGCAAAACCATTGGCGGAGAATTTAAACTTAGTTTATAGAAACCTGCATACAGTAGCCAGTCTGCGTATCCTGATAGTTCAATTGGCGTCCATTGAAGTTGGCCAAAACTAATATTTCATGATGTATTAATGTTTATCACGGTTATGAAAAGTTTGATGTTTAGCTTACATTTAAAAAATACGTAAACAAAAAAAATGTATTTTTTTAAGGATATAAATATTTTCGCTGGAAATTGAGCCCGTATGATTTACATTGGTTACAACTGGGCATTCAAGATAGAAGTTAGCACAGCCTTGCGAAAATACTTTCTACGCACAAATTAATATTGATGCCAGAACAAGTTATATGACACAATACGGTTAACAATGTTAACAATGTTAAATTCTGATGCAGGAAATTCCTGCTAGAATGGGACTGGGCGTGAGCGTCTTCGCTTCGTGTTGCTAATCAATCGGAATTCCTTTATAATGTTCGTAGATTTGCATTGTATTTGGCATTATGTATCATACCAGGCTTTCAATGTAAGATTGACACGGAGCTGACAACCATGAATCCATTTACTTCGTTAAGAAATAAACAAAATGGTAGACAAATGTGTGTTCGCCGAACCGGAAGTAGAGTGAACCAGTCCCGTGGAGTTTGAGTCTATGGATGTAAAAAACCTAGCTCATGTCCAGGTCATCACAAAAAAAATAAAAAGGACGATGCAGATGAAGAAGGCCTTACCAGCATCAACCTGTATATGATGGAAGCACGAACAATGAAACTAATCAAACCGTTGCTAGATATGATATTTTCCAGTTAAAATCAATTGTAGACAAATGAGATATTCAAATATATTCTACAGTAACATGTTCAACCTTTTAGGCCAGGACCGATTAGCTCAGTCAGCAACGCGTCTGACTATCAATCCAGGGGTCGTGAGTTCGAATCCCCGCCTGGCAACAGTTTTCGTGATGATTGATATACGACATTGTGCCTCATTATCATTTGTCTCTTACCGCTGATTCAAGTTGAAAAGTTATCGGTTACTTGCGGAGATGGAGTGTGCTCGAATACCTTTCAGAATCCAGAGAAACTGTGGTAAGGTTAACTGATAGTCTGTTAGCCCTTGATTGCATAAAAATGACGCTAACTATTCAATCAATCAATCAATAAACCTTTTAGGCCTAATCATGCAATAAACTCGGACATGACCAGCAATATAAATAAAGTTTACTATGACATTGCACACATCAAACGATGATTGTCGTACTAGCGTCTTTTCGTGAACTTGTTTAGTTAGTGTAATCGAAAAGATAATGCAGTGAGTAGAAAACACTGCCATCAAATTGACAGTCTTGTTCCGTAAATCTCAGAATTACACCAGAAACCGTTTTAAGGTTACTGTATTCCGTCTGAAGTCCAATACTTAATTTCCTGTCTACATCAGTTGAATTAGAACGTCCCTTGCAAATATTGCAAGGCACTTCTTTGACCAGGCTTCACAACGTGGTATTGAATTTTTAGATATAAGATTTATCAATATGAGAGTAACAGTGACAAAATATGTCATCCATGTTTGTAACCAGCTACGTAGGATATAATAATATATATATTATATAACAAAATATTCCGTTGTTGTGATTTCAATTATCTCCCTTTATGAAATAAAATACATAATAATTTCACTGTTTTTTTATGATCCAACGGGTTTCTAAATCTGTCCTTTATATATCATGTGAGTAGTCATGAATTCTTAACTGGAAAGCTTTCAGTTCATGTATTTAAATTGTCCATAAAGTCCAGATGTGTTGCATATAAAACCATAGTATATAAGTTATTGTTGACACCAAATTTATTGGCTTGGCAGATGCCTGGATATTGTGTCGATAGTTTGCATTGTAGCTAGGTGCGCTCTCCGTAGTCAGGACTGCAATTCATAAAAAAATCTCAAGACAAAAATCGACGTAAACAAATAATTACTCATAATATTTCTAATATTCAAAGTTGGCTCAAATAAAGCAGAGAACAATATATTTTCATGAAATACAATCATTTTTAACGTCGATCAAAATTTAAACATTCCACGAAAAATTATTTTACGAAATTCAATGATATATTGTAGATGACAGAGCCAGTAAAACATAAGCCACTATAAACATAATCAATATACAGAATACCAATAAGACTTAACAATTTACATACATACAGAAGAGTCAGTCACATTTTATATCTGACCGTTTCTATCATTTCTAAATTGAAATAAATTTTAAATTAGACTTAAACTTATAAATAAAGATGTACTTGTCTGACTTAATCTATTGGATGATAATTTCATACGTGACAATGCTACGAAGAGTGCGTTTCTTGAAATAAAAAAAAAGGTTTTCATTTTTCATTTTCATTTTTTTTATAGTTGGGATACATATATTTTGTCATTTGTACATGACCTGCTACAGTTATGTTGTGTATGCCTGCCATTGGTGATGTATCTCGATGTGTGTGTGTGTTTCGTTGTATTTTTCCTTGGAATTATAGCACTCCTTTTCTAATCGTCCAAAACAGAATACCGTTTCATTTCAGTAAATTTTAAGACGAAATGCTACATAAGTCGGTGCAACTGGCCATGAGCGGTTTTGAATATTTCATTACAACGCCTGAATAGATTCTTCATACTTAGGCGTATTCTACTATTTCAAACAAAACATATTATAAAATCTTAATAATGGTTAACAAAGCTAGGTTTGCTTTTTTTTCTTTTTTTTTTTTCAATTCTGTCTTTAATGCGTTCTTTTCTTTCAAGGTATCTTTTAATCAGCTATAGCTGTGAGTTTAGTTTATTTTTATTTGAAAAAAAAATATACATTTCAAAGGTTAATATAACTTCATTTGCTATTCCAGTTCAAGAAAAATAATAATTATCTGCAATATGATAACAAAGGCAAATAACTGACTCTCAAAAAAATTAGCCAATGACGTCAATTGAAATTCATATCCATCTATATGCATTATTATATTAACATCTTCACCTAAGGCGATACGTTATCAAACATTGAGATAATAATAAACCTATATTCCTATAATTAAATAAGCTGGTTTAGCTTAATAGAAAAAAGGCAGCCAGCGGCTGACAAGGAAGTGTAATAGACATGGTTATGAAATGAAAGGACAATGAAATGTATTCTCTGAAAAAAGGGATCTTTTGGAAACAACCCCGAAAAAGAAAATCGCAAAACTCGCTATCAATGAGACGCTTCACGAATGGGAATGAAATATGCGACACAATCCTATCCCACTATCTTCGGTCTCTGTGATATTATAGTTTACAGCTGTTAAATACTGAAAGAACGAGATAATTTCAAAAGTTACAGGGTGATCCCCGCTAGTTGTCCCTACCACGATTTATTAAACACTTCCCCTTTCTGGCAAAACACATTTACCGCATATGGCACAAAACACTATACAATGTCCAAGTTTCTTAGATATTTGAAATATAACTTATAAATATAAAATGAATTGCAGCTTGCATATTAAATAATTCTAAACTATTGCAACAATAGAACTCCGTTGGCTCGATCAGGGATAGCTTGAACGAACCACATGTGTGGAGCGCGTGTTCCAGTGATAGAGCACCGAACCCATGATCGGAGGGTCGTGGGTTCGATCACCCGCCACGGCTATGTGTGGTGTCATTGAGCAAGACACCTTTCCACATATGCTAAGTACTGGTTCTACCAAGGAAGACTTCGAGCGTGATTTGCCTAAGTTGTAAAAACTTGTTTCACAATCAATGTAAAATAGATAAGTTTTAACTAACATATAGCTCGAACCACTTATCTGGTCTCGGCCGAATTCCCATTTCGATGTATTTACATGTACATGTATGGTATGATGTTGAACAATACTTGGGTCGAACAACCCTTAATTCGAACTATTATGTCAAGTCTCGTTGGGCTCGAGCCATCGAAGTTATATTGTATTTTTGAGGGAAAATATAAAGTGACAGCTCCAAAACACAACTGAGCCCTACACAATATCTTCCAATACTGATTTAAAATAAATCTTGATCAATGAAATTTCAACTGGTTGTCAAGTGACAAATATTTCCCCACTGAAAATACTCAACTTTGACTTAGTACTATAATTTCAAAGCTAGTAAACCCATGCATGTTAATGCCAATATTGAAAACATGCTTAATGTCACTAGGAAATACATATGTTCAAACTTTAACATATCAAAAACAGTAATCTTACACTTTAACACACAAGCAATAAGCAACAATAACACAACTAAATAAAGATATAAGGCTAGGACCGCCACACACCATGAAATACTGTTGTTGTGAAATGTTATATATACTGAACAAAACAAGAAACTTCTGATAGTCATACGTATATTACAATCATTATGTTAAACAGAAATACATTATAAAATTATGTAAAATGACTTGCATAATTTTGGGCTAATGTTTAAGTGTCAAATTAAAGCAACTGTAACAAGCACGTGCGCATTAGACTAAATAGTCAATGTGAAAGTCATTTTCCACGTGCATGCAAGTACCAGTATGTTTCACGATTATCAAATTATCAAGTTTTAGTCTGATGTTATAGACTTCACTGTCAATAATAAATAGAATAAGAAAAAAAAGTTCAGTTTCCTCGTTTTTAATACATATATAACTAAAATTAACGTGAACGTAAAATAATTGAACAAAAACGTAACTTCCACAATGTTAAAGTACACTTGTACGTTTGTGTTTTTTTACCCTTATCAGATTGAATCAATAATTTCATACATTTTCAATTACATTAAAGCCATGGTCTTTTCCATACATATGCACCTTCCAATACTTTTGCGATATATACAACTATAATTTAATTTTTTTTTTTTTTTTTTTTGTTCAGCATTTATTGAAAGGTTGATTATAGCTCTCATGTTCATTAAAAACAAACTTAGACTCTCCTACGTTACTTTCAATATCACTTTCATTATATATCTTATATGTTTTAATATCGCTTAACGACCATTTGTGTTATACATCTTCACATACGATGTGTTCAGCAAATATTACACCAGTTTTACATAATATCTCTCATAATTGGTTTCTTATACAGTGCCAGTCATAAGTATCTTTCATTTTCACAGATTGTCGTCTCTTGTATTTTGTCGTCCCATCTTAATTGCTGCATCATGTTAATTGTAGTCCCATGTTAATTGTCGTCTCATGTTAATTGTCGTTCCATGTTAAGAGTCGTCTTATGTTAATTATCGTCCCATGTTAATTGGTGTATCATGTTAATTGCAGTCCCGAGTTAATTGTCGTCTCATGTAAATTTTTGTATCATGTTAATTGTTGTCTCATGTTAATTTTTTTTATCATGTTAATTGTCGTCCCATGTTAATTGTCGTGTTTATTGTTGTATCACGTTAATTGTCGTCTTATGTTAATTGTTGTCCAATATTATTTGTCGTCTCATGTTAATCGTAAGTATAAGGTTAGCATATTAGATGGGGGGTTTATTAACCGCACTATAATAACAGGGAAACATGTAAAAAATGTTTTTTTTATATTTATTTTGTTCTCCAATACATTACAATGTACTACAATATTACAATTTCAATTTACAGAACATATAGCATTTACACAAAAGTTTTTATTTAAATGACAATTGTATATAAGAAGTTTTATAATTACATATTTTTTCTATAAGGAATGGTATGTTTTAATTATATAACATTTAGAAAGTTTATTCAATCATCACATAATAATGGTGTTATATGTTACAATTATAACCGTAAGTTGACCGTTTTAAGTAGATATTCTATGTTTAAATTTAATGTCTCGTTAAATAACAAACACCATATTATATTGGATTTTATGTAAGAAAAAAATACATTTTTAACAATTATAACAATTGCATAATCAATTATCTATTAAGTTTTTAACATTAGACAGTAAAACAATTGCAACACACATCATATCAGTATTTACATATACACACATATGCATATACACATATACATTCACACATGTCCTTATACAGTTATCATTTGCCATTCATAAAAAGGCATTACATTCATTATCAACTAAGACTGAAAAGAAAAATTCAATAATAACAATAAACTTATTTACAAATATGCTATACGTAGTTCATGTATTGGCTTAACTGGTTTTTATTTCAGTTAATATAATTATTTTTATAAATCTAAAAAACAAATTATATGGGATTTTTAAGATCAGGTTGAAAATTGGTGTTCATGGTTTTAATTTTAGTTACTATGGAACATGAAACTATGTAAAAAATTAACAAGTTCAGCAAGTATCGAAGCATCATATTCAAAATTATTTGTGTCTTCAATGATAATATAATAGAAACAATTATATAACTTGACATTCCGAAGGTGTATAAGCCTTGTGTAAAATGTTTTCGTTCATTGCATATTGACGATGAAAAATACAATAAGATTGTTTAATTATTAGGAATGCTGTGGAATATAGTATTGCTTATAGAACAGTATTTTCGTTTAAAACTGAATAAACCGAATTGAAGACAGTTTTTAAGAAATGTGAATTGTATCTTAACAAAAATGTATTTGAAACATGAGTTTGGATTTATTAAAGCTAGATAAAATCATCTCCCAGTGTTAAAAAGAGAAACAATTTCACCAGTAATTGTAAATCTCATCTTATTTAAACTTTATATTTAAAATCTGAAATCTTAAAATAGAATTGTATCGAGTATTTCCAATAGGATGCAGATTGAGTTTTGTTGAATCTTCTAAATCTGATATGGAAATTGCATTTAATTATTTTATTTCAACAAAGTTTATTCATATAATGCCTATACAGTTATCGGACAATAAACTTATCATAACGACACTAGAGAAAATTGTGTCAAATATGGTGTCAAAATAAGTCCGAGCGCTACGCTTTCATGTATTAAGGGCTAATCAACACAGCATGTTGGTGCTGTTATGGTGCTGCCACAATTACATCTATATACTATTTCTACTGATGTTGCCTTTACAGTTGCTACTACTACTTCTACAACCACTGAATTTTGTCTTGAACTGATGATGTGGCTATTGGCGCCTCATTTTTCTATTGCTACTACTACTACTACTACTACTACTACTACTACTACTACTACTACTACAATATTACTTCTTTTTCTACTTATTTTACTTCTACTTTTACTATTACTCCTACTATTACTACTATAACTACTACTTTTACTAATACTCCTATTACTAATACTATTACTACTACTTCTACTTCTTCTTCCTCTTCTTCTTCTTCTTCTTCTTCTTCTTCTTCTTCTTCTTCTTCTTCTTCTTCTTCTTTTTCTACCACTACTACTACTTCTTCTTTTTCATCTGCTTCTCCTTCTACAACAACAACTACTACTACTACTACTACTACTACTACTACTACTACTACTACTACTACTACTACTACTTCTATTTCTACTGCTTTTACAACTACTTTAACTATTACTTCTGCTGTTGATACAACTACTATAACTACTACTATTACTATTACTTCTGCTGTTGATACAACTTCTATTACTACTACCATTACCATTACTTCTGCTGCTGATACAACTACTATTACTACACTATTACTTTTTCTTCTGATGCTGATACAACTACTATTACTACTACCATAACCATTACTTCTGCTGCTGATACAACTACTATTACTACTACTATAACTATTACTTCTGCTGTTGATACAACTACTGTTACTTCTACCATTACCATACTTCTGCTGCTGATACAACAACTATTACTACTACCATTGCCATTACTTTTGCTGCTGATACAACAACTATTACTACTACTATTATTTCTGGTGCTGATACAACTACTTTTACTCATACTATTTCTTCTGGTGTTGATACAACTACTGTTACTACTACTATTACTATTACTTCTGCTGCTAATACAACTAACTACTAATATTACTCTTATTGCTCCTACTGCTACAGCTACTATTACAATTTTGTACTACTTTTTCGAACTCTGCTTTAAATTTGCTGCTTGTGTTGCTTTAACAGCTGCTATTGGAAATATAACATTCACTATATTTCTGGTTACTACTATTGCTGTAACCGCATTTTCTCATAATTCTTTTTCTGAGGCTGATACTATTGCCCCTGATGTGCTTGAATGATATATTAGAATAAACACTATTGAAATTTGAAGCAATATTGCATGATAAATGTATTTTTAAAAACAATTGGAAAATATCATCTAAGAAATATTTATATTTTACTTGGTCTAAGCAATTTTTAATTGTGTTTTCGTTTTCGTATCGGTATGTTGCTTGTAGTTATTAACTAGAGGGAAAAAACGATTGTCAACGATTGTTTAATTTCTTTCTATTTCAGGGTGAGCAGCGAAGATTTAATTGATGTATGCAAACGTTCGTTTTAATTAAAGAATGACGGAAGAGTATCAACTCAATTGCGGTTACAGTGAAAATCGTTCGTCAATATGTGTTGACGTAGCAAACACAACAATCGCCTTTGAGACATCGACGGAGATCGATGTTATCTGGACGCCGGATGTTATACAGAGAGTTGCGTCCCTTGTGTGTATTATGGTTTTGACATTCTTTGGCAACACAGCTATAATAATCGTGTTGGTGTGCAGTAAATATAGAAAACGAAACAACAGGGTGAATATATTTATAATAAATCTTGCCATAGGGGATCTGACCGTGTGTTTTGCTACTATGACGACGGAAATATTGTTTGTTGCTTTTGGAGAATGGGTATTAGGAGCAGTCGGTTGTAAATTATTGACATACATTCAGGTGGTAACGCTCTCAAGCACAACTTTTATTTTAACTGCCATGGGATTTGACCGATATATGGCAATTTGTAAACCTTTACGTTTCTCATCATCAATATCTAGAGCACGAAAAATGATTCTAGTCTCATGGATTTTAGCTTTTATTTTCTCTATTCCTCAAATGTTTATATTTGTTCAAACTCAGGATGGCCACCATTCTGACAAAACAATTAAGTATGGGTGTCGAAGCCAGGGTTACACAGCACAGTGGCAAAGAAAGGTGTACGTAACGTTCATGTCGGTATACATTCTGATATTCCCTGCCATCGTTATATCTTATTGCTACATTAACGTTGCCCGAGTAGTTTGGAAGCAGGGCAAAACCGATAGATATGGTCCTAACTGTGATAATTCGCTTAGGAGAATTATAATAAATAAGGGAATTATATCGCTCGCTAAAATGAAGACTGTCAAAATGACTTTTTGTATTATAATCACGTTTATTGCCTGCTGGACACCTTATTTTGTGACAACTTTATGTGTCATATACAGCGACTATACTCTACAAGTCCCAAACTCCTTAATGGCATTTGCAGAGACCACTGCATTGCTACAAAGCGCTGTGAATCCAATTGTATATGGTATTTTTAACATTAAGATATTTCGTGGACTGGTAGAGGTGTTTTGTCCAGAGAGACTTTATAAAAAACGTGTTAACAGTTTTGCCAATTACAACGCTGTCAATGGATTTTATTGTTTTTCTGGCACGGCAGGAAGACGGCCGGCTTTGGATCTGAAAACTTCGACAAAGCACCATCTGACGATAAGGTGTAAGGACCGCGTCTCCCGATCGGCTACCTCAAGTAGCGAGGGGTCAACAGAAAAGCCACAAAGCTCTACAAGCAGATCTCATGGATGCATAATCGCAGAGTCCAATAAAAATGGGTTCAAATTGAGGGTCCGTTTCATGTCCAAAGAGGTTGTGCACGTCCACGACAGACATGGTAGATGTTTGTATCCAACCATTAAATCAGAGGAAGGCGCGAATATTGAATGCTCATTATAATGTCTACGGAAGTATGTGTTTCTCACATGAACCATATAGTTACATTTTAAAAACAATATGATTAATTGTGTGATATAATAACAAATAAAATATGGGTATGGCATGAGGTTATCAGTATCCATCTATATTTTTTTTATATCTAAATGTTTTATTTACGATAAGATTTGGTTTTGCATCGAATTGACTGCTATGTATTTCTTAGTAGCTAAGGTAAAAACACTATATCTGTAACCTAATCTTGCTTATTGAAAAGACAAAGACACTGTTTAATAAGGTTCGCTTCAAAAATCTTTTTATTAGATATTATTGGCAACAGTCTTACCTGATGTGTGGTGGCTGTCAAAAAGGTCCCTCCCTTCTTTGACTAAATTTTGTTTTGATTTTCTATTCCTTAGAATATTGGAGCTCATTCAGTGCTACTGGACATTCAGTGCTTCTTGAGCCAGTGTAAAGGGTCGTGAAGGATGGTGCATGTTTGGTAACCGAACATGAGAGACTTAATAAAATCGAGTCTGTTTTTTTATTATTTTTTTTTGTTCTGTTCTGGGACCGAGTATATAAATCTTTTTTCCATGCTAAGCTCAAGATTTCATGCTCAACTCAAAGATGAGTTAACTCATTATAACAAAATAAACGTAAAAACGTATAATTGTTTACCTCAGATCTGCATTAATACTCTCAAATTCGAGACCTAGGCAATTGATTGCGCTTTAAATTGGGTTTGTATGTGACTCCTAGAAACTGTGTTTTGAGTACAAATTTGAGTTGAGCGTGAAAAATGTTTTTTTATAAGATATTATTAACACATCAAACAGACTTCATGCCATACCAAATGTACCGTACTGTGATAGTTATATCCAAGTGTTATGATCTGAAACTTCAAATTTAAGAAAAACAATCAATTTTGATAAAACTACTGGCGTCACTTTAGTTTTAAAATTAAGAGTAAAAACTGAAATATACATTTGACCTGTTTGGTATTTGTTTCATATCGATAACAACAGGTCCAAGAGGGCTACTTGAAACAAAAACCACTATAATGAATACATTTGGTAAGTCTCCCATTATATATCCTGTGGCGGAGGCATTTGTGGTTAAATGACGCTGTTTCAAGAACTCGTCCGAGATCTTGTAGTCATATAGCTGCTGTGCAAGTTTAATTGAGATTCAATGTAAAACAGAAGTGTTATCGTATCTACACAAAAAAATGTTAAAATGTTCCCTATATAACTCTATGTAAAACAGTGGCCCCTCTGACGGCCCTGAATTTAACCCCGAGGATCTGCTTTCAACAATTCTAAGAGGATCTCAATATAATGTTACTTGTAAAATATCTTAGGCCTATAGCTTGCACTTTTACAGAAACTTTTTCTAAAGTTTCCTAAAAAGTGCCTTTAATCCTTGTGATGGGAACATTTGTGATCGAATCACACTGGTTCAAGAACCTGTCCAAAATCTTGTGGTTGTATAACTGCTGTGTAAGTTTGGTAAAGATTCGATGGAAAATTAGGATACATTGCATCTACAATGTTTTAAAATATCTAAAGTATATGGCTTGAACTTTTACAGAAAATCTTTTAAAGTTTAACTTAAAATGTGCTGGTTCAAAATCTTGTCCGAGATCTTGTGCTGTGTAAGTTTAATTTCGATTCAATAAAATACTGGAGTGGGGTGCTATTGCGTCTACAACATTTTCCCTATAGAAAACCATGACCCATGTGGCAGCCCCAAGTTTGACCTCAAGGGCCCGACTACATCAAACCTTTTAGGTAACCTCCATGCAATGCTACATGTAAAATATCTAAGGTCTAGGTCTTGAACTGAACTGAGAAAGTTTCGCTTAAAATCTGCTTATAAGGCCTGTGGCGGGGCATTTTTTTTGTCAAATCACACTGGTTCAATAACTTGTCCGCGATCTTGTGATTATATAACTGCTTTGTGAGTTTGGTTAAAATTCAATGACAAATGGGGGGTGCTTTCGCGTCTATAAAAAAAAAAGTTCTTACATAATGTTGTATTTTTATTTTCTTATATTTAAAGCATATTGTAGAGTAGCAAACCCATCACAATTGGCTTGTGTCCCAGTATATAAGTGGTATGTTAACATATTGTGTTTAGTTCAGCCACTTTCATCTAATTTATATTGTGTCTTATTTTTTGTCAGAATGTTATGCTGATTCAAATCTATTTAATAAAATCTATTTATTGCTAATTTTGAGATGACGTAATCTCTGTTTATATTTATTAATTATATTTTATCTTTTGCAAAGAAACGTTCGTTTGAGTTATCAGCTGAAAAAGAAGGAGGTACATGTAGAAGATAATGTCAAGATGTTAAGAAGTTATTAAAATTAAAAAGGGATCTTCTTTAAGGCGACTCTGTCTTCACTGGATTAGGCCTAGCTTAAAACAACGTTGAACAATTTTATTCAAATTATATATGTATATATAATTATTTCCACACTTTAACTTCAAACACTTCAAATGATTTGATATTTAAAAAATATGCAAGTAAATGGTCAAACTATCATATTTATACTATATCAACGTTTCCAACTAACTGTTGTTCAACACTGTATTAGGTGGACAGACCGTTGAAAACTATATTTAACTGAATAAACCAAACTAATGCACAAGTAGCAATGCCCAGTTGCAGTACAAAAGATACCATAAAAGTTTGAGGTCTTCACAAAGCCTATAGCTAGAATGTTTCTTTGAAGCAATATACTTTCTCTCCTCCTGCCACCCCAATCCCAAACGCAATTAAACTTCTCCAAGATTTCAGACAAGTATATTCTAATAGCGGAAATATTAAGCTGATTCTTTATATAGCAGTTCACAAGTCTGTCAATACAAGAAAATTAAATACGTCTTATGTAGACATTTTCTTTGAAATGGTGTCTCAATAAACTCTTAATTACAGTGTCCAACGATTTTTATGTTAAATATATATTTTGATATTATCTTTCACTTGTTTTATGATGAATTAGTTTTTAAAACAATACGTATGAACTTATTTAACAATAACAGCTTAATCAGAATTTTATTACATCCCTTTATAATACATACTTATTTAATAGAATAGTATTACTTTATAAACTGGTATTTTATATTGGGAAATCAAATATAAAAATATACGTTATTTTAACATGTACAACTTTACAATTATATATAGAAACGTATCATATTTATTGCATGTTTGCTGCCATTTAATTATTTATACAGAAACATCAAACGCAGTAAAATTATTCAGTTATTAAATCGTTGCCTTTATTATATGTTACTAATTCTTACTATTTATATTTGTGCTCATTGCTTTGTGTATATAAGAAATTAAACTATAACAAAAGTGATCGTTATTAATGTCGCTCAAAAGCATGATGTATTGTTTCATGGCACTATATTTTCTAAATGTGTAATAAATGTAATTGAAATGATACACTGTTTCTGTAATAAAATTGTTGTTTCCTACATCATATTTTGAGTTGTATTTTCACTACTTTTCGTCATATTAACAATTTCATTTAAGAGTTTTTTCTTATGCCAATAAAGATAGACGCTTCATATGCATCACCACTCTATGATGTTTTTTCTCAGAAAACTGAAAAAAAAACAAGAATCTTGCTAAGTGCTTTTGGTTTGCAGCCCACTCGTTATGTACAGCGCAAAACATACATAATATATGACCGGTTCACAACTCCTAAATGGGACATAAAGTGTGTGAGACCATGTTCGTTATTGCGTAAAGCTATTTGAGCTCAATCGACTGAATAAATAATAAACTTAAATCCTAGGAAAGTGTTTTCACGACCATACCTTAAGAATAAGTCTATACTATTACCTCTTAAATGCCTATTAAACAATAGAGAAGTGTTATGTCAATAGAGAATCTTGACTAGAATCAATATTTATTTTCATGATTTAAATTATATGTTGTATCTTAAATATGACGTAACTTTGATAACACATGGTATATGATATTTTTGTTTTCTTCAAATAAATCTGAGTGGAACGCTTGCTCCAGTTAACGACACTTTTTCATACACGTTTTTGTACCATTATCTACAGAACGGGAAATATGTAAAATTATCGATTGACTAAATGTTCAGTGGTCATGTGGTCAAATTTCAATATGATTTCTGTCCTTGAACACTTCATATTTAATTTTTTTAAAAAGGACATTGAAGATATTCGGATGATATGTAATATTCCTTTCCAAGTATCACGATAATATGTGCAGTAAGCCTACGTGACGTTATGATATCGGGAACAAATGCCTGCTTTCGGTAACATTTTTGCAGATAACTTTCTTAATAATTTATGAAAAATTACAAAACAAAGACGAACGCCGTCAAAATAGTGAACCACTTAATACTATAAGTGCTGATATACGCCATGGCACGTTTTGCAAAAATTATAAAAGTTTTGCATGGTCACTTGATTGCACCGACGGTTCATCTCTAAAAAAGAGACGGCGGTTGTTTTTGTTTCCGGATTGTTATGAAATATTAAGAAAGTTATCTGCAAAAATACTACAAAGTCATATTTGATGTTGTAAGTCTTGCCGACTCAAAAAAAATGAGCTTCATCGTTCGTTGGATCTGAACACTAGAAGCATTTAAACAATTGTAAAAAATATATATGATTGCAGTAATGACGTTTCAAGTATGTGTTACCAAGACACTTAGATTAGCACAGCACACAATGGGCGATTTAAAAGCCATACTTACGCACACGAAGACAAAAGCGTTTAAATTGGTAGTTTATTAACTTGAGTATTCCTATGTTTTGTATTATACGAATGTACATGCGGTCTTGTTTGTAAGAGAGTATAGTCTGTATAGGATACTTATTTTACATTGTCTCGTCATATGATGTGACGATTGGGGGAGTGGCGAGGATGGGTGCACCCGTTAACTACGTTATACTCGTAAGATGCTCCCTATTTTTATACTTATCGACCCTTGGTGGTGGCCCCGATGTCATTTCTTCTGTACATTGTTTATATGTATAGCGTTTATAATTATTTATTTTGTTAATGCTGCTTCACTGGATTTGTCCCTTAATTGCTTCTGTTGGTCAACTTCATTGATTTAATAGAAGCAAATTGAATGGTTATAAGAATGAACAGAAACTTTATACATTGTGTGCTTAACACAAGTACATGTATGATATAACCTATTAGTTTACCTATTAGTGATTAGTTTACCTATTAGTGATTTGTTTATAGTTATTTAATTGACATAGAGTGTGATAAATAGTTCTTACAGCTTAGATAAAATATTCTCGAAGTAATCCTGGGTAGATCTAGAACTAAACTGTCTCGCTCAATGACGCTGTAATATGGCAGTACTGGAGACTCAACCCAAGAACCTCCGAGTCTGGGTCTCATGATTTAATACTAATTCATGCATTCAACCTATTCCATTTATCCTACAGAACATCGACAACTGGAGGAATTATCGCTGACATTTTTTTCAGTTGGCGTCAGAACATGGTATCACGATATGACAACTAGAACTATTATAGACTAGAATTACTACTCTAACAGGACACAACTGAACTATTGTATTGACAGCTAAATGAAACCATCTTAAAATTGTTAATTTCAAATGTGCGTTTTACTTGTTATCCTTATTATGTAATATTGATTATATTGGTCATGTTTATTTATTATGTTTATGTCGTTTAATGTGTTGATGACTATGTCCTTTGAATGCTACATTTCCCGTTTCATATATTTTCTTATATAAAATAAAAACTTAGAACTAAACTAGGAATGTCTCGTTTCCAAAAAGAATTGGACAAAACAAGACTATTTCATGTGATATCATCTTTCCAATTATTCTTTCTTCATTCATAAATTAACCATTGTATTTCTAGGTTTATGCCGCTTCGGTCTATAACATATAATTTCTGGGCAAATGATATAACCTGAGCGCATTCTTGAGATTTAGTATGTTTTAAGATCTAATATTTATATATTTGAGATAATAGATTGATAAATAAATAACGAATAAAACATTGCATCGAAATATGTTAACGTTGGTAGTTTATTTTGTAGCAAAATGACCAAGGGCCGACAACTGACTAAGGTAGGATATAACTGTTACTTCAAATAAAATTTACAATTTTATTCTTATATAGAATGAATAAACACTTATACAATATATACAATCAACAAGATTAACTCAACATGAACAAATATACCGGTCTAATAATATTCTAAGATGCAATCGTGTTAAAACTGTTTACTTTAATCAGCTTTTGTCTAATTGATGTCGTGATACAAACTGCTACTAATTAATATGTTACTGATATCGCGATACAAACTGCTATCCACTAATATATCACTGATGTCACGATACACACTGCTACTAACTGTCATATATCACTGTTGTCGCGATACACACTGCTACTAACTATCATATATCACTGATGTGACGGTGCAAACTGCTCTGCAACGTTTATGAATTATCTAAATATAAATATTATACTTATCAAAACACTACGTCCGCTTCTGATTAGGCAAGTATATCTCCAGTCGTCCCTTCTGGCGATGGATGTATCCACAGGGTACTGTATAGTACTGAGCTACTTATGCTGATTCCAGTCGGATGTCTGGAATGTCAAGTCGTCCATATGACGATCATGTGGGTTGCGCGTCCTATGATGGTACCAACACCGGCTGATTCCTGTTACGTCGATAACGTCCTACGTGTGACCTACGTCGCACATACGTCATTAAAACGGCTACATATATATATATATATTATATATATATAAACTCAGATTTACTATTTACTCAACATGCAATACTATTACGTTTATCACTTACCATCTAACTATTTCATGGTAGTTTCATTATTTCATTATATGATATAACAGTATATTCATTCGTTTCTTACCATATATCATATCCGTTGTAGTTCAATCAGTATATTATAACAGTACATTCATTGCTTAGCATCGCCAATAATTCCCGAGGTAGTATATACATCTCTTAATATGTCCATGATATACAACCTAAATATCGACGGACAAATTCTGTATCTATTTGCTTTGCAAATACACAGAATGAACTTAAAAATAATTTATTACATATTACACTTCAAAATGACGTTTTCAATACTTCATTAGAAGAGCAATATAAATATCTCAAAATACGTTCTCAGATTCCTCGCCTATATCCTAATAAACAACTCTCAATACTGCGGAAATGAAATTAAATTCGCCACATTCTAGTCTAAATAGATATCAACAATTTATACAGAAAATTACTTAGATCTGCTTCTGTCGAAATATAGCTATAGGACATAGAATGAACTTAAAAATAATTTAATTACATATTGCACTTCAAAATGACGTTTTCAATACTTCATTAGAAGAGCAATATAAATATCTCAAAATACGTTCTCAGATTCCTCGCCTATATCCTAATAAACAACTCTCAATACTGCGGAAATGAAATTAAATTCGCCACATTCTAGTCTAAATATATATCAACAATTTATACAGAAAATTACTTAGATCTGCTTCTGTCGAAATATAGCTATCGGACATTTAACTTACTAAACTTCTAGAAAACCATAATATAAAATGTACTCACTCAAAATAACGCATGTAATGGTCCGTTTATGTGGTACTCTACCACAATGATCCGCAATGTTGGAATTTAAAAACTGACAAGGGTGCTAAGCTTCTACTCGTCTATTTATACAAGATACCCGCATACCACAGGTTTATCTCGAGAAAATTATGGACTTAAATTATCATCCGATATCGGACGATACAACAATGTACAAAAACAGCTAATGGTAAAATATGATTAGTTTAACAATAATCAACCCCTTTACCTTTTCCTAAAATACTCATTACTCAACGGATTTTAATGAAATAAACGACAAAATGACTTATTCTACAACCCAAAAATGAATATGTAAACTATCTTTAAAATGTTTTATCCCTATCTATCTAGCGATAAGTTTAACAAAACTGCGCTACTTGACCGATATACGTCTATACAATGCACATACGTTGTTATAAGCTGACACTGATAAATCAGACCAGGTTAACAAACTTATTTTGTTACATCTTTGAATTACAAAAAAAAATGAATTACTTAGTCCATGCAAGGGTATTGCGGAATCATATTCAATTTTGTACTTAAACTATCTCAGGAATGATCACCTTTTATGGCCTGCGTGTGCGTCATATTTAATTGAGCATTTTAAATTGGTGACATTCAATAGTTCAATAAACTCCATGCTCTATTTTGATGCATTACTGATGTAATAAAGTTTGATGCCGACACGCAGTGAATTCATGCAATAAATTTGTTATAATTGTTTCTGAGGAGATTACACGAAACAGAAGTATAACTTTTAACTTACAAGCTTCAATAACGTTATGTTTCAAAAAATATAAATGTCAAATAGGAGACGTAGCGTTAAATAAACAGCCGCTACAACAACAATCACTGCATGCATACAATCAATATACAAAATAATCCTACGCAATACAATATATACAGCATTAACGAGACAATGGACCACTGTCCTGTAACGGCCAGTAGCAACACAGGCAGATTACGCAACACGAGCAGATTATGCAACACGGGCAGATTACGCAACGCCTGCAGATTATGCAACACGGGCAGAATATGCAACGCCGGCAGATTATGCAACACGGGCAGATTACGCAACAAGGGCAGATTATGCAACACCGGCAGATTACGCAACACCAGTAGATTACGCAACACAGGATACACCCAACTCCAACCTCGCTCTTCCCTCATCCCCACATTGTCTATATAAAAGTGTTACGACTATTACGCCTTACGATTATTTTTCAACTGCAATGGAATTCACACGTGTATGTAATGCTCAAGTATATGTGTGTGTGTGTGTGTGTGTGTGTGTGTGTGTGTGTGTGTGTTGTAGTGTGTGTGTGTGTGTGTGTGTGTGTGTGTGTGTGTGTTTATTTTCTAATATAATATATAAATGTATTAGAAAATAAACAAATGAAGTTATATGTAGACATTATCGATGGTTTTTGCAGAAACCACAGCAGCAAAATAATAAAATATATGTAAACGCGAGGGCGGAGATAGAAACAGACGTTCAAGTTTCTCCGTCCGTTGAAGGCTTTGTGAAATATCTTCTTATACGAACTGGCTCTCAAAACAAACAAATATTTAGTAGATATTTGATGCAATAAAAATTTCATGTCAAGATTGTTTTATCGCGAGAAACGTGCATATATTGCGGTTAACACTCGTCAGTCTCAAATTTTATCATATATATTGTACCTAACACTCCACTCAACAATCGCTAAACGAGATGGCCGTACGTAAAGAAATCTTGTAATGAGTCTGACATTCACTGAAATTGATATCTAGTGATATTTCGTGTCGCAGGTAGTTAAACAAATCCGACATAGACATACATGCCCTTAACGTTACGGAATAGTATCAATGCCATGTAAAGGTGACATTGACATTCTGGCATCATATAATGTTGCTATGCATTACCTATTCAATAAACAAAACATTAACAGTTAAATAGACAAATCGATTCGCATCGTTAAGTAGATACTTAAGAACATAAAAGTGCGGAAATGTAAAACTTGGGCGAGTTTTCCACATTTAAGTATATACTTAACTATTTAAAACATGTAAAAATGTATTCTGATTTATGTATCTAAAGTTTAATTTATTGCTATATACAAATTCACAATTTAATTTTTTATGTATAATATTAGTGAATGTAGAAAGAACACGACACTAAATATATATCGAGAACAGTTTATGCAATACATTATACATCCAATTAAGGGTGTCCATTACGTTGGCAAAATACATTTGCATCATGTATGAGAGAGAGAGAGAGAGAGTTGAGTGAGATGGGGATGATTTTCGAAAATGGTAATTGTAGGTAAAATAACCACTTTTTACACGCTCGTGGTCTTTGATGACAAATTGGAAACATTTCCTTAAAAAACATAGTATGGCATGTTTATGGCCCAAATAACGCATATATGTGCATATTTACATTGAAATTACATGAAAAATCACAAAAATTTTAAGATTTTTATTTTTAAATGATTGAAATGTGTAATTTTTAGCACTAAATAGTGTATTTTGGTATTAAGATAATGTCTTAAATGTGTCATGAGACTATTTTGGTGTGAAAAAATTAATGCAATTAGGTTAAAAAAAAATTATTTTGGTAAAATTAGTCAAACACAACAAAATTGCATGTCTGTCGACGTCTCGTGCCTGTTTATGTACCATGTTGAAAGTGATTTTATGACAAATTTCAGTATATTGCCTGAAACATGGCAGTTTTACTGCCAATTCAAAGTACTTAGTAAAAAAGAGGTCATTATAAAAATAAAAATAAAAATAAGGTTTCCTTATAGGTATAATGCCACCTTTGGCAAAAGGAAGTGCTTCCTTGGGATAGTCACATAATGGCGTTTATGTTGTATTTTGAACATTTTAAAAGCATGGTTTAGTTCGAATTGTGAATTTAGAACAAAAAATGATGCTTGGAAATTTGGGTATGAAAACATGATTTTGGAAGTCTACATTCACTTTGCCAACAGTGTACACACCAAGCAAAGAAATCTCTTATATGACACATGATATCTACTCTTCTCATCATATATCGGTAGTGCAGAGATAGACAAACAGTAAAATGTAAGTTTCACTTCTTTCATTTAGGTCTCTCTATAAATGACAAGCCTTCAAACTTTTATTATTTACTATAGAGTAAAGAACAAAAAAACAATGGCTAGCTTACACCTTAATAGCCGTTTTTATAAGATCCTCCTCATATTCAGTGTCTTCCGTGACTTATTTGTTCAAGCTTCTGCCAACGAAGCGGGAGGCCGAATGTTTGAATCCTCACGTAAGTACTATTTTCTGATTAAGCCGTTTGCTCATTAAGTAGCTGGTAAAATATCTAACAGCCTGACAAGAATAGCTTTCGGGAAGTAACTGTGTACATAAATGTGTCTCATAAGCCTATTGTGGCTGACCATTTCAATGGAGGTGAGTCTATAATCAACACACACTTTACTTTTCTGTTATATCTATTCCAATGAGCATTTGTACCACATAATTGTACGCATTTAAATGTCGTTATTGTACGTAACAAACAGGAAGCGTCCTTCAAATGTATTTTTTATACTGAATGCGGCATTTTCTCTCTAACATGATAACGCTTTCATTTTTTTCTGTATATTTTTATACTTTTATTTAGAGAGGTCAGAAAACGTTTCCGAAGGTACCCAGATTTTAATGTTTACGCTTTTTATAGTTTAAATTGAAGTTGTACTGAGATTTTATAAACAAGAGCTGTCAGATGGACCGATCGATACTCTGATACTGTTCCAAAACAACAGCCATTTCGGGAAATAATTACCAATTGGAAGACAATTTACATAAAACTAAGGGTAAAATGAAGTTAAAATTATTGTCTGTCTGTTAAAAATAAAATAATTCAACAATAATATTTATTTCTATTATTAATAAATAAAAATTATATATATTTTTTTATTATTATTTTGTTTTTGAATAAAATAATATTAATTGCAAACAAATGTATTTACATTCAGAAACTTAAAACAGTTAAACCTACACTTGACAACTTTAAAAATCATATCATGAATCTGTATAACACAGAACGGTATATTGCAACAATAAATTGTTAAATAAACACTTTTGATATTATTTGGAATGATTATAAGCCACTAATATCTTGATACAAATTTGAAACATTTTACATGTTACTCTTTCAGTTTTAATTAAGACACATTTGTTTGATTTCAAATACATTTATATTTTGTAGATAATTAATTGTATCAATCCCCATCCCCTCCCCTGAGTGTTTTTATTGTTTCCTCTTTTTTCTCTTTTCTCCAATCAACTATAATATTTAACTGCTCATTATCAGGACTAGACCTGCAATAAGAATAATTATTTAATGTTTATATACATCAATAAAGCATTACTTTCTTTTCAAAATAATAAGTTTACAAAGTCAGACAAAAGAATGTTTTATGACAATTGGATTGTTTTTTCAAGCATTTATCAATAAATGAACTCTATAATTCAATTTAACATGTATTGTTGCTTTATAGTTTATACATTACAACAAGTGCAAAGCATTTTGATAACGTAACAAGGTTGACTCTCACCAATGTTTGTTAGACTAGATGAGTACTTATTAAGAATTTGTAGGTAAAATTTTGCACTTTTTTAGCTGTATAGTATTTGCTAAGGAATTTGCAAAGCTTAAGCTTATATACTTATTTTTTCAAAATATCTCTAATACAAATGATTAACCTGCCAGATGTTTAATGATATTCCACTATATAGCTAACTACATTATATTAAATTGTGAAAAATGATTTCAATTATATGTATATTGTTCTGCACGTCAACAGATGCATATATGTACAAGTTATCTTAATGTTTGGTAGCCATTGAGTTGTTGACCCCGGGTTCACTAATTTAACATATTTTGATAGCGATATTCTTAAACATCACACTTACTGATTATGTTGCAAGTTATATTTTATGATTAAGTACAGAGGAGTTATGACTGTATGTGGTAATTTAACTGTGAAGTATTTCAAATAATAATTAAAAGAGAAACTGAAAAATAAAATGCTTAAGGGGGGATTTCTGTTTGAACATTTTTATTAATTACGATAATACGGCGCTTGTGATTTAAACTACACAAACAAACTATCTGGATTTAGTGGGCACTGTTTATTACCCATTCAATTCCCACAGACAGTGTGACACTCAAAGGCTATTAGAAATTCCTTAATGTATATATAATTGTCATGAACTATTTTGTATCAATATGACTGTATTTGTACAACTAAATTGAAATAAAAGTTACAAAAAAATATTTTGTTTTTTTGAAAACAAGATAGTGAATGTGAATGAATGGTTTATATTGCCTTTGTATTACTTAATTGTAAGGTACACCATCTCCGTATAATAACCCTAAATACTACAAATGCATGACTAGAATAATATAAATCAAGCATATCAAGAAATACTACTTATATATTACCTGAAATAATTCCAGCAACAATTTCAAATATGGTGTAAGCTTTAGTTGAGATAATCTTCTGTTTCAAGAGTAATTAATTAATGTGTTACATATGTCATATATGCACTACCTTCAAATCATATGATAATATACTATTTTTTTGTAAATATATCTATAGTCTTGTACCAACACATACAGTTTATCAATGCTGGATATCCTTCCACATTCTGAGTTGTTCAGTTGTTTGCATATACAACATACGCACTTACTTCACATCTCGGTACTAGTTCATTATACCTTGTTTCAATGTTTTACATATACATGTACAATATATGCACAAACTACATATCATAGTTTAAATAATGTTGCATGTCACAGCCGGATACTCTTTCATGACAATGGGGAAAAAAACTTTTATAAAAATAAAAAATTAAAAAAATAAAAAAGAACAAAACAACTTTTATTTGTTAAAAAAACGAGCTGAAATTTTTAAACATATCTATGAACTCTAGACCTTCAACTTTGGTAGAAAAATGTTTTTAAGTTTTCCCTCTAGAAAACTATGTCAAAATTTAATCCCATAGGGCGGGCCAATTTTACCTCCAGGGTCATGATTTGGAACAAATTTGCGAGAGGACCACCAACTGACCCTATTTGTAAAACATCTAAGCTCAAGGTATTGAGGGCAACAAGGGCAATGATTTGGCCAAACATACAAGAGTTCTGCTTCTTGTCTCTATGAGTTTCCAAGATGATACTGAACACACATGTGAAGTTAAGTTCATATCCAATGACAGGTTGAGGAAATATGTACCTATTCAAAAACTTTAACCCGATCTAACTCTAAATTTCGAGTCCGAATGGAGCATTATTCTGCCAAAATTCAATCTTGAGTTATGATTCCTGTCACTGTGCGTTCCATGGATGATGCTGAACACACTGTGAAGTTTCATTTAAAATTCAATGACAGATTGATCAAATATGTACCTGTTCAAAAACGTTAACCTGCTCAAACACTTTAACCAAATTTTCGAAATCCAAAAGTGGTATAATTCAGCAAAAATGCAATCAAAAGTTATTGTTCTTTGTTATATTATTGTAGTGTGGAAATTTTATATTATTAATATGGAAAAATTATATTAAAATATATAAAATATTCATGAATAGTTCAATATTTTAGTTTAATATTTTTAAGATGGAGTTATACATTGGTATATAATGTCAACCATGACATCTTAATGAAACTTAATGACAAGTAAATGTAGCCTTAAGATTATCATTATTTAGAGATGACAGGTCGTTTAAGATATGGACATGTTTAATATAGAGTTAGTAATTAAGAAATTGTTCAATGAGAAGGTAGTAATGAGTTGATCAATGAGAAAATAGGGCTCGATGACTTTTTTGTAGTATGGAGAGGAGAGCAGAAAAACTAGTTTCAGACAGATCTTGGTTAGGATAACATGGGAGTTTGAGAAATACTTGATCAGGTTATGTTTTTGTGATTTAGAACTAAGATAAAGAGAGAAACAATTATTGATAATTATACAAACATGTAAATAAAATTTATGCCACAACTTGTGTCTATGCGTTCCTTTGATGATACTTAACATACATGCGAAGATTCATATATATCCAATAAATAGTTACATAGATAAATTACCCGATAAACCAACGGCGACAATAGCCGCTCTATTCTACGAATAGTCGAGCTAAAACTAACATTATTAAGAAAACATATTTGTAGCATGAAATTATTATGAATATGGCTACGTTTTTTAAATTTTTAAACTTAAACTTAATATTTCTTCTAATGTTATTTTGTTTTAACAATAACACCACAATATGTACTATTTAAAGCAATTCCTATTCATTTAATAATAATTTAAATTATTTTATATATAACATATATTGGGGTTGTGTTATATGAGTATTCTTTGTTAATAGAATATTGTCTTTTATTTTCTTAAGATAAAATTATATATGCTCTTGTTAATTGTCCTTTATTTGTAATATAACTACACATACTAATTTTAGAGCTCTATTCTATATAAAATATGGTCTCGGTCTTCTAGTTTAGATCTAGAATCTGTTTTTCAGAAAATTATTTAAAGTTATATTTTTAAGAAAATCAAACGTAATAAAATTTTGTCTTGTGTATGTTTGAAACTCATTCTCGGCTAAAAGTCATCACTTATATCTACTGTTATGTAGCGTACGAGAACAGATGTTGCACAAAAATAGCATGTTTAATGTATATCGCTACTTAAACTCCATGTGTCTTTTCGGTAGCATTTTGAAAATATTCCTATCATTAGTAACTAGTATATTAAGCATTAGAAATGCCATTTTGTCATACTAGTGATGCGTAGGCTTTATAACACATACATTTTGTTTTTTAAAAAAAAGCACTTAAAACTCCTTCTCAGGTTATTGCCACCACCTTAACGGTTAGTTACTCTTCGTTTCTGTTCCTAAGTAGCGTTAGTGAGCAATATTGCAGCAAAATAGCATTTACAACACTCGAGTAATCGTGTGAGCATAAAATTAAAAAAATATATTTTTAATGTAATAATTATTTAATATTTTTATGAATAGCAGAAACTATGAAAAAAGCGATATTATGTATTGGTTTATAATAACATAGAAATAGTACAGATATATTAACACCGATTTCAAATAACTAATCTTGTTCTCTCTAATGTCGGTTATTGTGAGCGAAAAAATATCAGGTGTTTCATTACGAGTGAGACAAATCATTATATCAGATACATTATACGCCATCGGCAATGCGGAGGTTTTTAACTGGTGGAGACACAAAGCCATGCGTTTGTCAGAACAATATAAAACTACTTAACAGCTTTCCATACTGTAGATTTAGCTTATTATATATACTAAGAACTTTTTCTGTAGTTTGCTACTTAAAATCCATGCGCCTTTTTCAATATTTGAAAAAAAATGAATGGAAGGAAATCCTTCCCAACTTGAGTATTTTCTTGTTGCAGAAGTATCAATATAGATCGTTCTATCATATAATCTTTCTGAATGTCACTTACAAACAGTTCATTTGAGGTAAAGTGCATTTCTATTTTTGAAGAAAAAGACCTTTCGGAAATGGTATCCTACAATCTCACATTGTTCTTGTATAACCCGCCTTGTTACGATAGTAACGCATTGACGTACTGCGTATATGTTTCATTTTTACTGTTTTGGCATTACTTTATACAATAAACAATATAATAGAAAAGTTGTTTTTGAGATAATACATTAAGCGTATATTGAAGAAATCTTTCGTTCGTTCTTAGAATCAAAATATATGTGTAATCTTTTATATTATTGCGTTTCATTAATAGTTATGATTGTGTTATTCTTGTGACGCTATTAAAACATTAAGAAAATAATTGTTTATCAGTCTAACATTAAGGTTTGTATGTAATAAAATGCATCTTCCCTGATATTATCAGTAGAAAGCTAAGTCCATTACTAAGTAAAGCATATTACGTGATTAATGGTAACTTGACAGATCCCTGTTATCGCCAAAAACAGTTGTCTCTCAGGACGGAATTTTCAATCTGAACTTTAAACTGATGAAATATTCTTATAAGTGTGTATAAAAAAATGTCACATTGAGATACGATTGGATAATGTGTCTCGACATCAGAACATTTTCAATGCATGTCATAAAAACTCTCGATATGAACACTGTCACAGTGTCGTCTAGATAATTCATGAACGCTAACATTACATGGTCGTCTGGTGCCACAAACGCAATCAAGCAGCACTCTGTGTTGATAAACAGGGAACGATTCTACGATATTTAATTACATCTTTGTCAGTAATTTCCATTTCTCAAAGATTATAAAATGCAATAAACCAGTGGGAGGTATTGTCGTCTTGTGTCTTCTATATAATATAATGGTAATTTATAAGATCCAATAAAAATCTTACTGAAGTACTGAAGAATACCAATGTGAAACACTTATTGAGTTTGATTTTAATCGAAAATGGAATATATCCAGTTGGCTATAATACTGATATGTTGTTTTAATTGGAAAAAAGACGATAAATTGTATGTTGAATTTTAATTTGATATTCATTTAATTAAATCGTAGATAGAAAACATCCACGGGCCTATTTCTATTTGCATGTATTATAATTTAGGTACTGATATCGGAGATCTAAATCAATTCACAGACGAAATAAATAGACTCAGATATGGCGAATTCGTTCATGAGATATGAACTAACAATACTATTTAACTGATAAGCTGATAAACATCTTGGTTCCTTTTTTCTTCTACTTTCAACAAAGTCATTGAAATAATGTATCAGCAAATTAATGATCGTCTTACGCATAATTAGGAAAGTAATTAAAAAATCATGTAATTAAGACTTGCATTGATGTTTTACTGAATGGAGCTGAACATGTCAACACATTAAAAAAGGATTTTTTTTTTTTAATTCTCGAATATATGAATTATTACAATACGTTTATACAATTTCCATTGACAACATGTATAGTATATACATGTTTTAGTAACAGATTTTTTCTACATATAATATAATATTTTAATTATCATATCTAAATGGTGTATAATATTGGATCTTACAATATGTTACTTTATTTTGTTAGTATTCTTTCTGAAGGCAGAAAATCAATGTTTTGAGTGTTGTTGTTCATTTCTCTTAAATAATTAGAAATAAAAAAAAGAAAAAAAAAGAAACAAAAAACATACAGTTAAAGAATAAACAGCGAAATAAAAAAAAATGACAGATAAAAGTTACCTATTCGTTTTCATATTAGGTAATCAACAAGAAAAAAACCCTGACCTTCTCAGCCTCAAATATTGGAGAATAGATATATTAAATTTCTTACCAACATAGTTTAAAAAAACTTATAACGAATTTATCTAACTTTTTAAATGAAATACATTATATCTTAAAAATATTATATGGAGCAGTCAGACGCTAGTTTCCTATTCCCCAATAGAAAACAAAAATCAGTACAATAAAAGCTCTATTCTATGTGTCTTTAGTGAAGGTAAAGAGTTCAGCAACATTTTAGTAGGCTATATGGTATAGTTTTATTGGGACAGGAAAATCTAAGAATATGTGTAAAACCAGTGTATGTCCTGGCAAACTGGCAAACTTTCACACATAAAGCATTTAAAACGAACTAGGATTAAACGAAATACCTCTGTGATGACAGATAAGTGGTTTTAGACAGTGTTTTGAAAGCGCGGCCATCGAGGGGCAATTTTGTATTCCAGTGTTAAAATACTTGTTAAATTTGAAAAACGCTTTCAACATTTAGTTCTCCAATTTAAAATAATTTGACATTGCCATACAACATGTAATAGATGTTCGTCTTTAAAACTATCCTGTTGGGATAAAAAAAAATAGTTTTAGTTTTAGAAATTCAAAAATTTGATCATACATATTTTTAAAAAATGATACGTTAACATTTTTTTAACATGAAAGTAAAATCCTATTTTCTTTACTTTCCTATAATAAACTAGTATGAATCTTTTTTATTTTAAGCACCATAGACCTTTCTTAAACATGCTACTTAACGTGAAACGTTGACTTAATATACTTGCATTATAACAAGACATCAGTACTTTATATTTTATTTACTTTTTTCTCAATGACAAAAAGAAATATTTGTAACTATAGTGTATAAGTTGATACCCATGTATACGTGTAAAATGATTACTAAAGTGCAATAGTTTTAACAACATGTACGCTACTGGCAAGTATGCTTCTGGTATATATATAATTGATTAAAACATGTTTGTCTAGTATGTTACTGACGTACAAGATAATTAATTAAACATGTATGCCTAGTATGTTACTGACGTACAAGATAATTGATTAAAACACGTATGCCTAGTATGTTACTGACGTACAAGATAATTGATTATAACATGTTGACTAGTATGTTACTGACGTACTAGATAATTGATTTAACATGTATGACAATAATGTTACTGATGTAGATAATTGATTAAAACGTGTATGACTAGTATTTACTGACGTACTAGATAATTGATAAAAAATATATGACAATTTTGTTACTGACGTACTAGATAATTGATTAAAAGATATATGACAAATATGATACTGATTTATATAATTGATTAAAACATGTATGACAAGTGTGATACTGATTTAGATAATTGATTAAAACATGTATGACAAGTATGTTACTGACGTAGATAATTTATTAAGTATGTAACTGATGTAGATAATTGATTAAAACATGTATGACAAGTATGTAATTGATGTAGATAACTGATTAAAACGTGTATGACTAGTATTTACTGACGTACTAGATAATTGATAAAAAATATATGACAATTCTGTTACTGACATATTAGATAATTGATTAAAACATGTATGACAAATATGTTACTGATTTAGATAATTGATTAAAAACATGTATGACAAGTGTGATACTGATTCAGATAATTGATTAAAACATGTATGACAAGTGTGATACTGATTTAGATAATTGATTTAAACATGTATGACAAGTATGATACTGATTTAGATAATTGATTAAAATATGTATGACAATTATGTTACTGACATACTAGATAATTGATTGAAAATATATAACAAGTCTGTTACTGATGTAGATAATTGATTAAAATATGTATGACAAGTATGTTACAGACGTGCTAGATAATTTATTAAACATGCATGGCAAGTATGCTACTGACGTGCTAGATAATTGATTAAAACATGTATGACAATTATGTTACTGACGTAGATAATTGATTAAAACATGTATGGCTTGTATATTACTGACGTAGATAATTCATTAAACATGTATGACAAGTATGTAACTGATGTATTAGATACTTGATTAAACATGTATGACAATCATGTTACTGTCGTACAAGATAATTGATAAAGCATGTATGACAAGTATGTTACTGACGTGCTAAATAATTGATTAAACCATGTATGACAAGTATGTTACTGACGTACTAGATAATAGATTAAACCATGTATGACAAGTATGTTACTGACGTAGATAATTGATTAAAACATGTATGACAAGTATGTTACTGACGTACTACATAATTGATTAAACATGAAAGATGAGTATGTAACTGACGTAGATAATTGATTAAAACATGTGTGACACGTATGCTAGTGAGGTGGATAATTGATTTAACCATGTATGACAAGTATGTTACTGATGTACTAGATAATTGATTAAAACATGTATGACAATTGTGTTACTGACGTAGATAATTGATTAAAACAAGTATGACCGGTATGCTACAGAGGCAAATTATTGATGAAAGCAGGTATGACAAGAATGTTAGTGAGGTAGATAATTGATAAAAACAGATTAATCGAAATTGAGATTAAACTGAATTTGCACAATAAATGTTCTATTTCTGTAGAATGTAACATGAAAATTTCCGAGAAAAATTGACATTTTATTGCACTAATATGATTAAAATGGAAGTGTCGTCTGTAACGTCTACTTCTTGGAATGGAAACGCCAATAAAAGAACCGCTCCCTTAAATATAATAGAAGATGTCTAGAGGGAAAATGCAAATAAAATTACTAAACTTTCAACGATGTTGACGGAGTGCACTTTAATCCTATCAAATCTGATGCATTTTCAATGACACAAAGTGGTAGAGGTGTCATTAGGCTTACAACTGACAATGCGGACTTCAAGGCTGTAAAATGTTTACATTGGATGAACATAGGCTTGTTTTAAATTCCTGTTAATGGTTATACATCCTTTCCATATATTTTTAAACGTATAACTACGTGCTTTCTTGGTAAATGGATGCTTAATATATGTGCATATGTGAATTAAATATTTTTTTATTGTTTGAAGCAATTCCTGTTAATGAAAATATAAAGCATTAAACATGATATATCTGGACGATCCAAGTTTTTGCAATTGCCTGTTTACGATCAAAATTCTTTTTGCTTCTTAATGTCTTCATTGTTAATGTCTTTTTCGATCTTTTCCTGATGAATATGTATCAGTTGTTCTGTGCAGCTATATCAGCTATTTAATATGACATATTTTAAAGCAGAATTGCATATGACCGATGCCTTTTATCATGGGAGAAAAATCTGAAGAATATCATTTTAAATTATTGAGACTACAGTGCTTGTTGCCATTTTTTTATTCTGAATCCGAGATTGTTTTCGTCAATGTTTTATTTTCATTTACCTGCATTCTATTGACGTTTCAAACCTATTAACATCAAAGAAACAGCCTATTTGGAAAAGCTTCACATGATACTGTCCACTTTTCAGTACACCAATAAGACATCTTTGACGTTACCGGTTGCTTACTTACCAGTAGATACAATAAATATTTTCATCATTATAAAGTTATATATAGTTTCAATGTCTTTCCGATATCTTCTCTCTGTATTTTATCTTTTTTAAATCAGCTTACCAGTGTAAGGAATCTATTCATGGAACCTGAAGTAAAAATATGCGGCCAGTTGGTTATTAAAATAAGTGAACCGGGACATATGAAACACAGTAAAAGAGTTTCAGTTGCTTGAACCTGCATGGATGTTTTGGCCACAGCCAACAGCGTATAAGTATTACACACTCATCTCTGTGTATGTCCTTTAGTTATTATGACTGTTTACTTGTTTCTTCTGTAACATCTACTCGTGGTGGTAAATTAACAGTATCCATTAAGATATCTGCTGACTGTTCTACCAGCTCAGTCGACATTTGCGTTCGCTGGTGTGACAATAAAGTGATGATTCAGAATATGTAAATATTTCTACTCGTGAAATATATTCTATTAACTTGAGTAATGGTTTCTTGCGTTTTAATAATTTAAAACGTTGAGCTGATCTATTTTCTGTCTGTTTTGCCAAAGAAAACATTTTGAAATGTTACATCATTACCAAAGGGCTGTTTGTTGCCCTGAATGTGTTGATATACTATACCTATGACAATACTATGCGATATTGCTGCCTGACAGTGTCTCATTGTTATGGGTCAATGCTGAATCTTTGGAAACCCAGTTGTCTGATTTAATTCAATATGTATAATTGTTTTTTTCCTTTTGTTTCTGTTGCTACTTTTGTGTTTCTAATGATACTACTGTATAACTTTATTCTTCTAAACTTTCAACTAAATTGAAAACTCATTCTTACCTGTCAGACTTTGCTTTCCTTGTTTTTTCCTGTCCCATATTGTCGCAAATACTGCATTTTCACTAATAAAATTCATACGTATCTGTACTTAGACGGAATCATTTTAATCAGTGAACCTAAAAGTAATTGGGGAAAAAAACACTCTTTAAGTTTTTTAGGATTGGTGCTCTCTCCATCCTTTATCACCTCTGTAGTCGGAGACTGGTAGGTCATCAACAGTATCAATCAGCCTTGAATATGGTGATTTATACTGCCACCGTTACAATTGATATCACAAATTAAAATTTATATTCCTGGAATTTGAAACCTACTTAAAAATTATACAGATGAACCAATTTATCATCCAAAGGGTCTTCACATGCGTGAAAAACAATCTTCGTAGGTGAACTGACAATAAACACAAAAAAGATACGTTCCTTGCTGCTTACACAAAAACAAGGCCTAATTAACATGCTAACAGGGGCATAAGATGCAAGTGATATTAAATCACGACAAACAGTAAAAGTTACAGATCACTTAATTGTGAATACATCCGTGGAACATCCAGTAAGTCAGTCAATGGTTCTTAACGGTGGTGATACGGATATTGCTCCTTTTTTATTACGCCAACATGAATTCCCGAAACATTTTCTTTAACCAAGATGAATATGAAAACCAAACTTAGGATTTGAAGCACAAAACTTACAGCACTTAAACTAGGGAAAGAAGTATGCAAACATATATTATTCATACATTGTCAAGCTGTTCTTGGATGTGACACAATCTCTCGTCTGTTTGGTACGGGAACGGAACTATTACTTCGCAAGTTTCAAATAAATCAGAAAGTCATTGATTGTGCTGTTGGTTTTGATGACGAAACTTCCATAAAAGATACAATTGCCCAATCAGGAGAAGAGATATTGGTAAGTGTGAACAATGGAAAACCGAGATAAACCATTGATACTCTAATGAGTGCCCTTCCAGAAAGTTACCTTGCAAGTATTACATTTGTTACACCTATGCGTATACCATCAACGTCTGCACCAGCATTTCATTAAAACATCAGATTGCTCCATCAAATTCAAGTATGGAAGAATTAAGATGACATATATCAGAGGAATGGGACTGGAAATTAGTTCAACGTAAGATGGTGGTTATACAATCACTGAAAGCCCCTACACCAGACAGTTTATTAGTGTATAGAAAGTGGTTAGATGTAAGTGTAAAGTCAGATTGTTGCATGACTCGACGCACAAATAAGAAGCAAGTGCTGGAATAATCCCCAACTGCTACAGTCAAAGTAAAGCGCTTTGAAGGCGTCCATGTGAACGTGATAAGCTATAATATAGTAGAAACAAACCAATAATATAACAAGAGCTACGAAAATGATAAATATTTGAAGAACCATTTTTTTCACGTTTTAATAGAGGTAGATGGGGTTTTCTTAAACTGTTGTTATCACATATATGTGTTCTTTTAATATCAATTACTTTCAAAAGCATGTAGGTTAATATATCATAACTTAAGTCTATATAAAAATGTGAAAATGTCGACAATACATGAATATATAGTACACATTTCTATACTTTCTACTCGGACAGATAATAACACATTTTCTAATTTAATATAAATATGCGTATCAATAAAACTTGAAAAAAAAAATCAAAATTTGTATTCTTCGATTTTCCTAAACTTTTAATATATTAAAAAGAAGTATATTATATACACTTGTCCAAATCGCAAAGAAAGCTTCTGTTACTTTTAGTTTCGGGTTTTGCATAACATTGTTGTATTTCTATTGAACAAAGAAGGCATACAGAGTGTTTATTGATTATATTAAATTATAATATAGTTATCCTATACTGTAAAGGCATATAAGTGTTATGATCGTCTAGGACGATTGTAAACGATAATGATCTTGACAAATATAAAACGGGAAATAAGAGAATGCGATTAAAGTAATACTAATGAAATTGGCAATATATGTAAATTAGATAAAAACAGAAATACTGAAATCAACATACCAAATAATAGGCTGCAAAAGTAAAAGTTTGTGTCTGTTTCAAGCAAACAGACATTCGTTCTCTTTATAAATGTTATGAGTAAAAGGTGACGTTTTTGTTATTTACAGAAGCATGAGTCAAAGAGTATAAAGGCTTTCCTTCGAAAAACACAACATGACAAAAACAGTAAACATAATTAGTAATACCAAAACATTTTCTGAAAAAGCATACTGGGTTTTGTTTTTTATTACCATGCATCGTTTAATGCGATTTCCACAGAGAATTACAAGACGCTTCCGAAATAAGCTATGAATATTTATACATATTGCCGACGTTACAATTTGTTATTGAAGAGGACAGCAGATCGGTTTGAGGTTAATAATATATATACAAAATATCAATTGATCAAATGTTTCTGTGTGTTTCCCGATATATTCTATCAACTTGATATCAAATAGAAAATTGGAAGAGAAAATACAAATCCGAAAGAAATTTATTAATATAGTTTATCTCATTCCATTAATATGAAAAACTATATTGACTTGTTATATTCGTTTCCTGAAAATCTGGATCAAATAAAAAAAATTGTACTTATTTGGCACCCTTTGTTTTGACAGTTGCATGTCAAAAATACTCGCCTTAAATCATTGTTGATAACGAGTCATATGCACTGGTCGTTTAGACAAATCATTGTGTAAAGCAACTGTATAAGTTCTAGCTGTCAGATTAAGGCGTGTATTGCATTGCCATATCATGCATGTAAAGCGGCATAACCAGTATTCATGTCCTTTCAAATCAATAACAAACTGATGTTATTGTTATATTCATTATAAAATGTGACTATCTGGATGATGTCTTGTACAAATATCGTTGTTATCGTCAAAGAAACATGTATTTAACCTTGCTATTATCGCCGGTATTTATATATAGCATATTCAGTTTTATTAGTGAATGAAGACCTCAGAATGAATCTGAGTAGAACCACCTTAGACCACTCAGTCACGGAGAATCCAAATGGTTTAGCAGTTGTATCCGTTATCGCCCGGAAAATTCCGTGAATCATCGATTAAATCCGGGTAAGAGGCGAAGTTTAAACTCAGATTTATATCGCCGATCTCGATATATACTCCAACGTGTCATAGCGATAACATCTGCGGATCGTTGCTCGGCAATCCGAGTTCGAATATCGTAATAATTATTGTATTTGATTATAATGTTCATTTCCCTAGCAACACCATTTTATCTGTTGTGCTCCATAAACGGCTGATAATAATAAAAAGATTAGGTTCCAACAAAATCTATTCAATCTAATTGTCCGTAAATGCATTCATTGATTTCGCATATCAAACGACCGCTATAATACTGAAAGATGGAAAGAAAAAGGTCGAGTATATAAAATTGTTTATTAAACAGACGATTTATTTAGATTCAAAATAGGTATCGGCTGTTATAAATGCATCGAAGTTCATGAGAATTAACGAAAATGTTTGTAATAGTCAATTATATATACTACTCTTATGAATTTTTCTGTAATAATTGGCCAGGATTGCGATCTCAAATTTCCCAGAAACAAAAACACTACATTACCATGTAAAAATTGTTTATTTTGGGATTTACATAAAAATTTCACACAAATGTTAAAGTCATACCAGGATGTCATTGGAAACGGATTGTATGCTTTTTCAAGTAGAAAGACTTTTAGTTTAAACTGAGGCGTCAAAGGTTGGGTTCAAATGTTCATTCGTCAATCTACGAACTTCTTAAGAGTAAGGTTTGACAATATGATTTAGCTAGACTGCAAACACGCTTTCCCTGCTTTAGAACGTGCCATGGTAGTGATGTACGCGCACGCCGGCTAGCCAGTTGCTTCGAGGGAAGTTGCATGACGTTTAGAAAATGCGTTTAATATCAAAGACATTTACATTGCATCACATATTAAATAAAGAAATGTATTTTTCGTCAGTTTTAAATAAATAAATTTGTGCAACGTGCATTCATGGGTAGACTATAATACACGAGCAGGCACATTGCGATAGGCATGCAAATACTATATGGGTACGTTGCATACATATCGTCTCATTATTATGTTAATTTTTTTTCTGACTTTTGCATTTTAAAAGTCCCTCAGAGTATAAGGACTAATTGTTGGAATAAGTGACATTTCATTTTATATCACCCAGTGAACTTCTTAAAAGCGATAGGATGGGTGACGTTTATTTGATATTTCACTGCACCCATTAATGTTATTTTGTGATTAACAACAGCTAAAATAACTCATTATTTTTTAAAAGTGAACTAACCAATGATCATTCTCCATAATTCATAAGAAAAAAAACTTATGGTATTGAAGAATAAGTTTTAAATCTTAATATTTCTGAAATGTCAGTGAGTATTTAAAAGCCACTTTTACATATATATTTGTAACAAGATATATTGAGTAAGTTCACAAAACCATGTAACTTTCACAGTAAAATTTATTATCTAGTCTTTACTATGATATATTAGTTCCCAACAAAATGTATTGAGTAAGTTCACATTACCATGTAATTGCCACATTAATGTTTATTATCTAGTTTCTCTATCGTATATTTTAACGAAGTCGGTGAGTCTGCCAGTAAATCGCTAATTCAGTCTATTAAGGTCGGCTCTTGGATTGTCTAAAATGTATCGTTTAAGTAATGGAATAGGGAATAAGACTTGTACGGAATTGTTATCAAATATGAGCAAGTTCATCGAGTACGGCTGTGTGACTTTGTGTGACAGTTTATAAAAATGTAACTTTCTCTCAGTTCTATGATTTGTTTTTATATTTTAGTTTTAATTTTAAATTGTCTAGTGTTTTTAGTTATTTGTAATATTTTAGAGTGCCAATGTTGTGAGAACTTGTGTCCCAATCCAATTGCTGTAAATAAGATGGCAATAAAATATGATTAAACTTGAACTTTTAAATTTCACCAGTCGTGATTCTTTTGTACAATGAACAAGATCAGCACATACGACATTCCTTTAGAATGTTAATATTGTATTTTTTCAGGAGGCGTTCAATAAATGTTGTTGTGCTAGTTTGGTTCAGTTTAACGCATATGCACATACACTACTAAATTGATTATTTAAAAAAATCCAATGGAAAGTCGAGATAAATAGTGTATATCTACGCACCAAATAAATAACATTTCACGAAAAAAATATTCAAGATTTCTAATCCACTAATACAAAATAGGAATAACTTTTAGTTTAAACATATTTTACTGGCAAATATATACACACATTCATATGACCAGCATTTAAGGAACACTGAAATAAATAAAGACAAAAGGGTTTGACAGTGGCTCACCACATTAGTTAAGCCAACTCCTTTAAATGATGAATTTCATTATATCTCGATGGTTTAGTAACATTTGATACACATATTGAATGAAAACGCAAACATGTACTAAAATATTACAGACACATTTTATAATTCATATCAAAATACATTAATATGTTTTGTGGGGGGTGGGGGAAATGATTTATTGAGCTATGTTATTAAAATATTTAAAATGTAACAAAGTATACATATATTTTGAAGAAAAATGTACATGCATTATCAAGTAATAAATTAATTCAAACGGTAAGTGCGGCTCATGCAAAGAACTTTTAAATACTAAACATAAATACAACAACGATATATGTAGTTTAAATTTACTGGTCGTAAAATCGTTTTGTTTGTTTAATATATATATATATATATATATATATTTATATTTATATGAATGTTTATGAATATGAATGTTTTCAAGTAGAAAATGGGGACATTTAAAGAAAGAAAAAACAATGTGCGTATTTTGTATTGTATTCACAATCGCATTTGCTGTTTCTTGTAAATGTTTTATGTACAGATCATTATTTAAATCACCATAGTTACTACGTAATCGTGCGTGATGAGCAGGTCGCTTTTTGTTGCCTTGTTGAAAGGCGTAGAGTCCAATATAATTTTCATCACAATACGTACGGGTAAAACATATTTGCATGTTGTAAAAACACTGCTTAATGATTTTTTTATTCTATACCTTAATTTGAAAAAAATCTATCAAAAGAGTAAAGAACTACGCGTAATCGCTGATGCTGGCGTATTTATTGACAAACATTTGCAATGAACCAATTCTGTTCGCATAATAATAAGATCCCTGTCGACCGCTGCTGATTGGTAGGTATCCTCCAAATAGGTGTCATTTCAATTTTGACACACATTGATTTTTGGATTATTTTACGAAAACTCTGCAAAGTTCCATGTTGCATATTAGACTTGTGCAACACAGATCATGTATTGCTGTTAGCAGTTAATCAATCTGTATGTTAATCCTTTATTTGTTTTCAATGAGAGTGAACCTGTATATTACAGCGTGATAACGTCATAATACTTATAATAGTACACTCGTACGCCTAAAACGTCAATTTATTGAACTCATGTGTTCCTCCAAATGTACGTATGAAAAAACATAAATGTATTTCTTAATTTAAATCTCATGGTTAAAACATAGTAATTACATAATATAAAACATTGTATTTAACAAATAACAAGCCATTCTACAAAGAATTATACGAGAATATATTTAAAACATATCAAAACATATTTTAAACCAATTTATCAAACATAATAAAACATTCCTGTGTGTATATATATATATATATATGTTTATGCATGTCTACTGATTAAAAAAGAAAAGTTAACATAACAATACAAGTTTAACAACTATGTACACCGTAAAAATCAGAGACATGTGCGTATCCTGACAAATAGTCTAATACGGTATTAAGAATATAATTATAGGATTACGATGTGAGAAGAAAAAAGCTAACGCAAATGTTATTCAAAGCTTAAAACATCGAATATCACTCTAGATCAGATCTATAATGAACTGATGTGCACCGACTTCTCACCACAATATTTAAATGATAATTATATCTGTTAAAATGAAATATTATATTATTTACATTCAACTATATACAATATTGACTCTTCTTTCTAAAATCATAAAACAGGTTTTTGCACTGAGTTTCACAATATTGTGTTCGGTAGTATTAAGCATAATTTATCATTATCACCGCACGAACTAAATTCCTTAAGCATAATTTATCATTATCACCGCACGAACTAAATTCCATAAACACTTTCAGTTAATAACTCTGATCGAATGTTACAATTTAGTAACACGTGTCAACTTCATCTTTACAATTAAAACACTCTCGATCATTTACACTTATCTGTCTAAATCTTCCAGTCTATATGGCTGTTGGAGCTGTAACGTTACTAAAATTTGCGTCTAACTCTTTGTGAAACTACTCTGTTTATATCTTCTTGTCACTTAGAAGAAGTATATCAGGATAATTTTAAATGTTTATGTTGGCTTAAACATTTTTATATATTTTTATATATTATGCCAACATTTACCCATTGACACTGTATTGCAAAAAGGAAACATATCTAAACATGCCAAAACATTATATTGAAAATGGGTTTCTTAAGTTAAAATCAAATATATTTCCTGCGCATTTTGTGACGTATTAATTGGGTCGCGTGTTTTCATTTTGATTTCAATTCGATACGTCATGTAGGTTGACACGTTGTTAAAAGTGTTTTATTTCTGAAAGAGTCCGAATGACGATGTAAATGACGTCAAGCAGCAGTCAAATGCTGTCTAATTTCGTTTCAAGTTTCCAACTCCTGTTGAAATATCAATTTTGTCACGTTTTGGAATATCTTGTTACCCAAGCCATTTGGATTTCATTTATTTATGAAAATAAGATGCTTTTTTTTATTTTAAAGATAATTTCTTTTTTAAGACAGTTATAGCGTGTGTTTTTTTACCCTGATAGGCTAAATTCCCTTCAATGACAACGTCACTTACAATCAGTGGTATCATTTTGCTTAAAACAATAAATTTACAAGCACACCAATTTGCAAACTTGAAATATGACACATCAAACTGTCAAAGTAAACATGATAACCTACAATAATCCTTATATCACATATATATTGTCTCACATCCATATTGACAAGTCGCAATATAATAAAACATAATTCATACCATAAGTGCAAAAGGATGTTAAATGATTTACTTATTTCGTGTACTTCGTACATTTTGCACTTATGGTACGATTCATAAGTTTTAATTCGTCAATGATGAATATATTTGCATTTTCATTTTAACGTGTTTTATTTAACAAGATAGTATAATAGTCTCATTTTTACCAATAAGAACGTCACAAAAGTCCATTTTTGTTACACTGTTTAATTTATATTTTTAGATTTAATTTAGCTCAATTGCAAACATAGCTTTTTAATCGCTCACGGTTCCGTTTCTTTGGTACATTGATTGATTGATTGATTGATTGATTGATTGATTGATTGATTGATTGATTGATTGATTGATTGAATATTTAGCGTCATTGTATGCCATCGAGGGCTAACAGACGATCAGTTTACCTAACCACTGTTTCCTGGGATCCTGAACGGTTAACCAGTACTCGAGCACTAACCCATCTCCGCAAGTAACTGACAACTTCCCCACTTAAATCAGTGGTGAGAGACAAATGATAATGAGACACAATGCCGTTTATCAATCATCACGGAGATTCTTTGGTACGTCCAGTAGTAAGTGTTGCTAAAGAGTGACCATCGGTTCGTGTCTGGGAACGAACATTCGACCTCTAGCATAAGCGGAAAATGCCGTATCCACACACTATCTCTCCACCATTACACTTTGCTTATAAACATTGATCCTTTATATCAAAATTGCACCAATTTGTTGATCGTCTTTTTTTTTCAAAACCAAGCTCATAAATTTAAAACTACCATTTTCCCGACATTGCTATACTGTGTATGCATCCATGTACTCAAATTTGTTTTAATTTAATCATTTTAAATATTGTGGGTAGTGCATGTTATACTTCCATTTTTTACCTCTTAGTTCAAAGACATATGAATCCCATATGTCTTTCCATAGTACAGTAACTTGTATTTTTATTCCTGACATTTCCTAAACATGCATTAATCTTAAATACTGGAAAGTTTTGACAAGAAAATTATATAGAAATCAAGAAATGTGAGCAACATGGCAATTCCAACTAATTTGTATTTATCTATTTTTCTGGCAATCATATATCTACATGGTGCTTTTTCTTTTACAATCGGTTTGATAGAAAAATAACATAAATATGCATTTTTTAAGCATTTATTCTGTTTAAAAGTTAAGTTTCGAAATAATCCTTAGATATGAGACGTCTTCTGTGGCCTAGTGGTTAAGGCGTCTGCCTCGAAAGCGGGAGGTCGAATCCCGGTGTAAGCCCTTGATTTTTCTGATGCGGCAGGTTGCCCATCCAGCAGCTTGTTAAATTAAGGGGTACCATATATCTAACAGTTTGACCTCTGGCAAGGAAAGCTTTCGAGAAATAACTCCACAACATAAATGTGTCTCATACGCCCATTGTGGTTGGCCCTTTCAATAGGGATGACATTATAACAAACAAACACTTTACTGTTACTTTTATTAAACGTCAATATGTCAAAGGTGTAAAGATTTCTTCTATTTATTATAATTGTGAACATGAGTAAAATTGTATTTCTTCTTCTTTCTTTCTTTTTTAAATGTGTTTTTTGCCATTTTCAACACATTATATGCCATAAATGGCATATCTAGTTTCACTGGTGGAGAAAGACCTCAGACTGAGTGAGACTGAGAAGAACCACTGTCCTTCCGCAAGTAACTGAAAACTTTCCCACAATCATAACGTTTTTTGGGGGAGCGACCGGACTCGAGCCTACGACCATAGCGGTGAGAGGTAAGTAATCTTTAGACGGCGCCTTAGACCACACGGCCATGGAGGTCCCAAATCAAAGTCAAATTTAAACGGAAAGTGTTTTTATTTCTTTTGGAATAGAGCAAATGAATTCACGTTGTTTTGTGATTTATTCCGATAGTAAAAAAAGATAATTGACAGAAGTTAACTATAATGGTGATTTAAAAAGCGAAGCATTATCTCTCTCTCGCGAATGGCAAAATAACAAATGAATGATCGTTCTTGGCGATAATTAACGTCTATGATTTTTGCAAAATTCACTGCATGAATGTTATTAACTGATAAGGGAGATTTGAGCCAGTTATGTAACATTTAGTAAAGAAGAAAACGAAGAAAATTCGCGATGCGATTTTTAAAAGCGATTTATTTCATTTGCTCGTTCCTTTTGATCTGATAGATTAGTATGATATCGCATGCTTTTGAATTTCAGATATTTCTTTTGTTTTGTATTAATATAAAACAAGATTGCCATTTACTCAGGAACGTTTGCCTGTTACTTTCGGAAAATTTAAAACAAAGTGTGAATAAATGAATAAAATGGCATGTGTTATCTGTTAATACTAATAGAACGATAGGTGCATATGGTCATCCTTCGCCAACTATTAAAGTGACAGGCATATAGCCCGTATTGTGGCCGAGTTCGGTTTTCTCAGTCGGTAGCGCGTCTGACTATCGGATCCAGGGGTTTTGAGGTCGATTCCCTGTCCGTGATTATTTATATACGACAAAGCGTCTCATTGACGTTTTCGTTTGTTTCTAACAACTGATTCTAGTGGGAAAATTATAAATTTCTTGAGGGGATGTTACCCTAGAGCAAAGTGGTCAGGTTAACTGATCGCCTCACGGTTAGCCATCGATGGCATAAAAAGAAGCTTAATATTCAAGCAAACAAACACATACTGGAAATGTCGTTGAAACCAATCAAGACACATAATAGTACACGTGTATGATAAATTAAATCCGACGGTGCCAATGATGGTGATAGACTAGTACGGTTAAAATAAGAAATAACAAGTCAGTATCTACACCATTTTAAAAATTAATTATCAGAATAGAAAAGAACATCGGGAAAAAAGATTATAAAAAAGTCCTAGACTTACTTCTGCATCCCTTTCATTATGTACTCTAGTGATTAATGTTATATGTATTAAAATGATGTACATTTTTTAATAAAATACTGTTTAAAATAAACTAGAACAGAAACAATTTTACTGACTTTAACTGTGTACAGTTTCTCACCAGGCACATACAAATTATACACATATGCAAATACATGTGATACGTGTTTCAAATGATATAATATTTATATCGTTGACTTATGTTACAGTAAGGTTGCTTATATAAAAGTCATAACTAAATTGAAGCAAAACCATGTTTAATTTATTATTTACTCTTTGTTTGAATTATCAATGTTGTAGTTTAAAGTACAATGAAACCTCTCTAAACGGGACAACGTTGGGACTGAACGAAAAGTCCGGTTTGGAGAGGTTTCCGGTTTGTAGAGGTTAAACATGTTTTCATGTTATCTCCGTATCTTCACTAATGAAATGATTTCAAAGAATAGCCAGTATATGTGTAAGTACAAAAACAATACTGAAAAATAAGAAATGAACTAAAACTTTACGGTTTATATAGGTTTATTGCACTATACAAAAAGAACAAACATTTTCGGGACTTTTAAAACAGCAAGGTTTATCGAGTTTTCCGGTTTACAGAGTGCCCGGTTTTCGGAGGTGACACTTTATATAAACTTTTGAAATTACAACTATATTTATGCAGTTATTATCAGTGAAGAAATATAACATTTACATAACAATATTTATTTTAAAATGATAGAATCTTCCCTGTTGATATATTAATATTAACATAAATTATTATATAGTTTTTATTTGCATAAATTATTAGATACGTAGTAGATTAGTTCCATTATAATACTTATAATAAGTTGTTATATCTTTATATATCACAGAATATAATGAGATTTATGACAAGTTAAATTAATAAATCCATTTATCTCAGCGTTAAACAACATTAAACATTCAATATTTGTATCATGTAGATATATAATGTTCAAAAAATAAAATAAGGTGAACAATTGATTAATTGCTGTGTCCCTTTCGGAATTTACAATGTCTATAAACACCGCCACGATGGTCTAGGAATAGAGCGTCCGCCCCGCAAGCAGAAGGTTGTGGGTTTGATCCCCTGTCGGGTTTTACCAAAGAAAAAAATAAAGTTCTAGGTTTTGTCGGACTTGTGTCAGTATATTGTGAATGGATGGGGTACATACCATGTGTCTGCGGTATGATACTCCAGCGCTTTGAATAGTGTATGAAGTAGACACCGTCGCGTTATACAAAACTTATAAACTGCTTTGTGTTATAGATTTATAATTCAGGTTTTACTTAATCAACGTATTAATTATTGGAGCTATAGCTGAATTGCAAATAAAACTATACAATAGTAAAAACCGAAACAGTACTAGTCTCAGACATGTTGTGCCTATTTTTCAGTTTTATATGATTATAGTACCATGTACATACATATTATATAAAATATAGTTTGGATTTTATTCATTATGCCGTGTATTAAATCCTTTCATATTTTATGTGACATAGTTGTATCATTTGCATTGCATGTCGTTTAATACTAATAAAACAAATAGGCACAGACTGTCTGAGATTCGTGAATATATCATGGAGGGTGAACGGTGTACACTTACATGGCACCAACATGGAGGAAGGTTCTAGGCTCATTCTTCTACCATGCACAACAACAAATAACATGGAGATGGAGATTGTGAGAAAAAAATACATTTCAAAAAAAAATGCACAAATGAACCTGCGGTATGGATAAGCTCCAGTGGTCCTTTTCTTGCCGTCACTCATTTGGCACCCTGGGAACACGTGCACACTTAATATATTAGTAAAGAATGGCTCACAAATACATTTATTATTCTAAATTTTTTAAGGAACGAGAACGCATATTAACAGTGGATGTGTTTATCATATTTTTTACATAATTTAGCAATTTGTATTATCATACTATGATAATGGAATGAGGACTTCCAATGAAACAAAAATAATCATTTGTGTCTTTTCTGCTCACTATCATTAATAAAAAAAGGAAAATGTGCTGATGTTTAAATCACGATGTCGTGGAATGCGGAGAGGTGTTACTTGTTACAATACGAGGGTCATTCAATAAATTATATCACAAATGGCCTTCCGTAGAAACAATTTTACGTATGAAATTGAAAAAATCGTGCAATTGTTTGCAGATATTTATTCAATACACCTGCAAATTCTAAATTAAATCATAAATATAATATATTCATTGTTGAATTACACACACCCATATACAGTGGCTTTATTTCAATGTCATAATGAAACCTGAAGAAAAATTAGAAATAAGGGCTTACATTAAAGCCCGAGTTTCTTCGCAGTTATCGCCCAAAGATATCTATTCTGAATTGTGTCGTATACATGATAGTTCTACCGTAACAGTTTTTCGTTGGGTTAACGATATTAAAGGGGGTCAGCATAGCCTACAAGAAGATAACCAACCAGGTAGGCCTGACGTTGCAGCAACAAAGGAAAACATTGGTGTTGTTAGAGCTATGGTAGAAGAAGATGGACGGTATACTGTTTCCCAGATAGCTTATAGTCTAGGCATTTAAGAAGGCACCGTACATCATATTCTGACTAACTGTTTAAAATTTAAGAAGCTTTGTGCTAGATGGATCCGCCACTTAACAACTGACCAAAATGTCAAGCGTTTAGATTGTGCTAAAAACTTCTGAAAAAATATAAAAATTGTTGTCCTAGGAAAACTTCTTGCTCACTGTGGATGAAACTTGGGTTTATTATTTTGAGCCCCAACGGCGCATCAATAGCCAACAATGGCATGGTAAAAATCAGGCTAGGCCGGTCATAGCAAAGAGGACAAGAAGCGCAAAGAAGGTTTTACAAAATTCTAATAATATGTCATTTTCTTCAATTCTCGTGGTCCTGTTGTGCAAATTCCTTGCAAAAAGGGTAGAACAATTACATAAAAAAGGTTTGGAAGGCATACAGCTTATTCATGACAATGTTTCTGCTCACAAAAGTAAAAGTGTACAATCTTTCTTAGAACAAGAAAATGTTATTCAGGTTGAACACCCCACTTATTCCCGATACTTAAGTCCCTGTGACTTTTTCCTGTTACCATGCTAAGAAATGCTCGCAGGTAAGCGCTATGTTACTAGCAGTACCCTTGGATCTGCAATTTTGCAGTGTCTGAACAGTATACCAAGGGGAGACTACTTTGCGGCATTTAGGTCGAGGACAGCAAGGCTTTAAAACTGTGTATCTTTGCGGGGGGGGGGGGGGGGGGGGGGAGGGATACTTTGAAAGAATGGTCCTGTGGAAATTTTAAATATCCAAGGAGCAGTGACAAAATATACTGAATGCCCCTTGTATTATAGTGTAATACCTTAAAGATGTGATGAATCATCATTGAATTCCAGTTTTGCAAGTGATAATTTTCAGGCCGACATATACTTATGTAAATCGGGTGACAGTGATGAAAGATAACGTTATATTATAATAGCAGCCGGTACCCCATGTTGAGTATACGCGTATTCGCTTAACGCCCCACTGACCATGTATATATATATATCGAATAACTGTGGAAGCAATCCTAATCATTTCACACCTGTTTGCTGCACTCTTTAATTATTAATTTTTAAATGTTTCTTTTCGATTCGGAAATCCAGGAATATAAAAAGAGAAACAGTGGAACAGTGAAAAAGAAGTTTGCAGGGATAAATCCAGTATTTCGGTAAGTTTACCATTAACATATTAAAATAGTTTTTATTTAAAAAGAGAAATATTGAAAATAATGGTTTGCTTAGTGTTTTACTGAGTGACATTCTTGTTTTCAATTTAATAGTAGAAGTTTAACAATATTTAAAAGGCTTAGAAATCTTAAGCAAATGATATATACATATTGATACCAATTAGTGTAAATTAAATATATTTTGGCTCTAGTTCTACAGCTTAGATAAATTACTAAATAACTGTTTATCGTAGAATAACTGATTTAACTAAATAAAATGATAAAAATAACGTTTGTTGATGGTATTGTCAGTGCGATACCGGTCAATTTCCAGAAAAATAATAAGTAAATTATTCGCCCTCGATGCGATCCGAACCAACAAATCTAAAATGACACATAATTACCTAGAAACCTGGTATCAGCATCAAATTTTCAGTGGTGATTTCTAAATTACTGATAATTCAACACATGGTAGGAAAAAATAAAACACTGCAATACAAAACCCTGATAAAAAAAACCAGATACTTAACGTTTAATTTCTACCTCCTCCATCCGGAGTACTCAAGGGAGATAATAGTGGTGCGGACATTAATTGTAAGTGTTGTTTTAGTGTGCGTGCGTGCGTGCGTGCGTGCGTGCGTGCGTTCGTGCGTGCGTGCGTGCGTGCGTGCGTGCGTGTGTGTTATTTAATTCATATTTCGCTGAATCAACCCTTTCTAGTTTATAATTGAAAAAAAAGTAAAATTTTCATTTATGATTTCGATGTTTTAACAGTGATTTTAGTAAAAGCAATTAAATGTCTTAGTTTATGATAAAACACAGTGAAATTACCATAATCGTAACCAAGTTAAACCCGTAACCTTTTCTTGCTCAAACAATACACCCGTTGTGCAATCCTACATTAATTATCCGTATTTGTTTTACGCCCTTTCTTAACGGTATATGCGGCCAACTTACTTAATTGTCGTTCAGCGGTTAACCAGAACAAGACAAACTATAGATATGTTGGCGGGTCCCGGGCTCGATCAAGAGCCAGGACCACGTGCTGACTCATTGATGTAACTATTTGTTTCCCACATACTTAGAACAGTTGGGAGACTCATTGTCATTAACCCTCATCACACAAACTGCTGCCGGGTTGGGATTCGAACTCGTGTTATCTTGATTTACGTACAGACGAGTTACCGATAGTTAGCCGGGTATGACTCGCACGGTGTGAGGTATAAAAAGAGAAAGAATGATACACGGCGTACATATAAAGAGATGTACTTACATATTTAAATGGCAACTTTTCGTAATCACCTTTAACAGTACGGTAAATAATGCAGGAGGACTGTGTGTTCTTTTGTGCATCATTTGATTATTAAAACAAAGCCGGGCCTGAGTAGCACAGTCGCGCAGGTTACACGTCTGACTATCAACCCAGTGAGCTCGAATCTCCGCCCAGCATATTGATATACGACATTATGTCTCATTATCATTCGTCTTTCACCGCTGATTCAAGTGGGAAAGTTATCAGCCACTTGCGGAGATTTGGTGTGCTCGAGTACTGGTTAACTTTCCAAGATCCTGGAAAACAGTGGTTAGGTTAACTGATCGTCTGTTAGCCTCGATGGCATAAAAATGACGCTTAATATTCAATCAATTAATTATTAAAACAACATTGGTGGCAACATTGGACATAACCCAGACACTCGCATTCTGATCACGTGTCGCTAAGTAAGTAAATTAACCAAAAAAAACAAGTATCATGAGAAAGTCATTTACAGAGTTCAGCAAATAGGTCAACATCATTGTGATAGTGTTTGCATATCCGTGTTATTCTCACGGAGTTAACAAAACGTTTAATCCAACAGATGTGGCTTCCTCACGCGATATTGAATTATTCATGACCTGTTTAAAACATTTGTAGAGTTCAATTCGTTATTTTAGTACTGAGAGATAATCAATGCTATCTGATCAAACAGTTCTTTGAATGCTCAAAACGCAATCAAGAAAAGAAAACAGCGAACTCGGTTTTATTGCGTTTAAGAAGCGAGCCCATGCGCAACTATTACTTCCGCTTATGAAACACTTCCATTTTATTGAGATAGGATTTAAGGTACAAAAGTACCATTATTTTTCTCCTGCAGTATCTAAATCATTTCTACATGACTTTTATTCATAAACCGAATCAAATCAAAGAAGGGAGTATCTAAGTAGGTTTTCTTTACATCTGGAGATGAAATATGGACATAAAAGGGAGAATTATCTATACCCATCTAGTTTATAAATAACATTATGGTCAAAATATGCAAACAAAAATGGCATGTCATTCTAAGGTCAACAAAAACGGGGTTTGTTGACCGAAATAATTTTAATTTGATGCATACCATCATTCAAAATGTGCATTAGAAAAATACGACGTTTGTCTAGTACCTTTTTTCCTAAACCGGTAAGTAAGGCATTAAACTACAGTAACCTATATCCACACTTTAATGAAAATTTGAGTATATTCATTTTTGCTGCACTTTTTGAAGTATTGTCAATTTTGAAGAAAAAAAATGCTTAAATTATGAAACAGTCGACGGCACTACAAATCTCAAATCTCAAAGACATTGACTTTCGTATATTGTTACATTGCGTCATTTTTTCAATTCATTTTGTTACATGTATTTAAATTCTGAGGACTGTCAATATCTCAGTATATTAAATTTATTAGGAAACGGTCATTTCAAAAAAAGTGCGGACTCCTATGATGGAAATTTTATCTGGTAAACTACTGTTGATGAGCAGGTACTATGGTTAATCCACGATTGTTTTGTTCTTTTATTATATAGTCTAAGTTGAGACTTAATTGAATTCTATATTTCTTATTCTATTCGTTAGTTTGGTAACTTGTGCGGTTGTTTGATTGTTACATGTAGTTGATTATTGACCAATGTGATGCCTATAGCCACGAGCAATATTTTGCTCACATTCTATACTGAACGGAACAGCTACACCGCAACCTAACATTTCGGGTTTCATTTTACATAACATTTTAAGCATTTTCTCAAACATCATCAACGCAATATCCTTGAAATTTGGACTTTAATATTAAGAAGAATATCTAGGGTAACACATGATAGTCAACAGTGGCGGGTGAGCCGTTACGGTCAGCGTTCCTTCTTAACGCACCTTAATTTATACATAAGTAAGCTATAATTCGCTTCTCATATAAAATAACTACTCCAGTCTAAAGACAAACCGGAATAATTATCGCTGTATAGGATACTTAGTGGCCTTGGTTAGATACTATCTCGAAAACAATGTGTCTAGCTTGAATAATACAATATGTTCTATTGTTGAACCTATTTACATACTTTAGTATTCTTTTGACTAAAAAAGCCGAAAACATCGCTCTGTATTCTCATTACACTATTAAGATTAACCCTAAACATTAAATGGATGGTACAAACTTGAACTGTCAAAAATGTGTTTCCCTCAACGTATCGAAATTATATATGGTGTTATTTCGATCCGAAATTGGCCCAGTAGTCAGTGTTTTGTCACGTTGGATATATAAAAGCCACCTCGGTTATTCCCATAGCCACATCGTTTGACTTGGTTTAAATAATGTATAATAGCATAAAACGAAGTTATATTATTTTATAACAAACAGAGAAAAGAAATAATAACTTGTTTATACAGTACATTTTCCAGCAAATCAATTATTGTACGCGATTGTATTAGTCGGTTAATGGAGCAGCCAAGGACACGCCCTTCGTTGTGTTTCCGTGTCAGTTACAGTTAAAATGAATTAATACGATAGAATTCTTGATTACATATCGTAATATCTCAGTTACATCATTTTAAAAAAATAACCGTTCATGGCTATGCATTCATAGGTAACGGAGCGACAACACTTTATATAGGTTAAAGACAGTATATTAGGGGGAAATGCTATGAATGTCTTAAAAATGAAATTATGTTTAGAATAGATAACAAGCATCTCATGATCGTTAAGACATAGAATCCAAATGGTTTGGTATGTCAAATCCAACAAAACGTGATATAATCGATATTCAAACTGGAGTGCAAGACAAGAAACGAAATCGCCATTCTAAAAATAGGCAGCACTTAAATTCCTTCACATAGAAATTCGATCTGTTTCTAAGATGAAATAAGTTTTACTACGTGTAAATCCGTAAGACAGATCATATTGAAATCAAAATGTAGCCATGTGACGCATTTATTACGTCACAAAATATGATGCAATTTTAAAGGAGGAATATATTTTAGTCTAACCTAGGCGCGTAGCCAAAGTTAGGAAATCCCTTTTCAATATATTATTTTGGCAAATTTAAATCGATATCCTTTTTGTAAATTTCGGGTCAGTGAGTATATATAGGCATGATATATATTGGATAAAATGTATTAGCCAATTTTAAAATTTGAAAAATCCTGATGAATTCCGTTTAGATACAGCTGTTACGTTACGAATATAAATATCAATCGCACAGCTGATATCGGTTATACTTTTTTCATTGATTTATTACGAAGCCCTTTATAAGTTACCTTGATGTATAATAAAAACAAAACAGTTAGAACTGATTTACTGATTCCAACAATATATACGCTAATGACATACACGTTAAAAGTTATGTACACATAAAAATCACACCGTAATTATTCTTGTTACAGGGTCGTACGATTGCAAAACATCGTGTTCAAAGAAATTCGAGATGGGTAAACAGAACAATATGCATGGTCTCATGGTAAGTCATACGAAAGAGAGGTCATTCCATTTTAGCATTTTATAGCACGCTTAAAATTCCTACGGTACACATGGTAATTTTGATATAAAAAAATCACTTATTTTCTAAAACATGTGCATTTGCATTATACATATATGAAACAAGACTGCCATTGTATGTGTTTAGATCATAAATTTATTTCTATTTTGGAAGAATAAAATACCATGGAAACATCATGTTTTCAAGATGTTTTCTCATATTTTCTAAACAAGTTTGACACCTTTTTTAAAAGTTTATATTAAGGACGTTTCAGACACTAAAAGATAAATATCAGCATATGGTTACACGTTCTAATGTTTGAAAACTGATATGCTGTGTAAACAGGAGTAAATCTGACTTTAACATTGCCGGGTGTTCCGTAGGCCTGTTGACAGTTGCTCCTAATCACGTCTGATCCTATGGATACGTGGAGTTATCATGTGTCACGAGATATAAACTATAAAGTGGAAATATATGTAGATGCCAATCGCCATAAAACACATAGTGATATATGTGCAAAATCAGAGTGAAAATGTGTGTAGAAACCATATGTCATAAAACATATACAGCGTGAAAATATGTAGAACCCATATGTCATTTAACATTTACTGGATGTAAATGAGTGTAAATGTGTGTAGAAATCATATGTCACAGAACATATACATGTGTAAATGTGTGTAGAAACCATATGTCGTAATATATATATAAAGGTGTAAATGTGTATAGAAACCATATGTCATAAAATATATACAGAGTGTAAATGTGTGTAGAAACTATATATCGTAAAACATAGACAGAGTGTCAATGTGTGTAGAAAAGATATGTCATAAAACATATACAGCGTGAAAATATGTAGAACCCATATGTCATAAAACATATGAAGGTAGTAAATGTGTGTAAAAACCATATCTCATAACACATATATAGAATGTATGTTTGAAGAGACCGTGTCTCATAACACATATATAGAGTGTAAATGTTTGTAGAAACCATGTCTCATAACACATATAGAGAGTGTAAATGTTTGTAGAAACCATGTCTCATAACACATATATAGAGTGTAAATGTTTGTAGAAACCATGTCTCATAACACATATAGAGAGTGTAAATGTTTGTAGAAACCATGTCTCATAACACATATAAAGAGTGTAAATGTTTGTGGAAAACATGTCTCATTACACCTATACAGAGTGTAAATGTTTGTAGAAACCATGTCTCATAACACATATACAGAGTGAAATTGTTTGAAGAGACCATGTCTCATAACACATATAAAGAGTGTAAATGTTTGTAGAAACCATGTCTCATAACACATATATAAAGTGTAAATGTTTGTAGAGACCATGTCTCATAACACATATATAAAGTGTAAATGTGTTTAAAAACATATTTTATAAACATATACAAAGTGTTAACGTTTGAAGAAACCATATGTCATAAAATATATTCGGAGTGGAGTGTAAATCACTGTAGATATGCGTACACAGCACACATCATAAAACTATACACAATGCAAGCATTCAAATATGTGTATATGCGACAATGAATATGTTGTCATTTTTTTTAGTAAAGATAGTGTTATCATAAACAACTATTACACCAGTATAAATTTATGTAATTTAATTAAAAAAATAAATCAGAGAGATAGTTAGATAGAAAAGTTTGAGACAGATAAAGAAGAGAAAATGTAGATTCAAGAAAAATATAATGCATGACAATATATGGATATATTATATATCAATTTTCCTCTGAAACAGCCTCAACTGTAATAACACAATACTAGTAGTATATATCGTAAAATGTTAGTCTTTATGTCACTTCTGCACTCCCGTATACTCGTTTTATATTTCTTATAATGTATGCACTTCACATTTTTATAGAATAAATGTTATGTTATAGCATATCTAGTCGTGGAATTTCACGTCACCATGAAATCTATATACGTCGTGCATCCAAGTATATATATACATCAACTGTTTATCACATCTCATAGTTCCATTTATTTACGAACTGACGTTTTGGAAATTCTTGTCCACCATAGAATCAATATGTACTCTTGAATCTTATATCTTGGTGCTTCATAATTCTGCAGTCCATGAATCAACATTCCACCCATTTTTCACCATGACCAAAGAGGAGGAGATATTTCTATAAGTAGAGGGAAATTGCTTTTACAATATAGAAATGGTATTGATGAATTTAATAATCATTTTCTCGCGTAAATCGTATTTACATATCAATATTGTTTTACATCGCGAAAGACATTTGAATTCATGCGATACTCAATATAAACAAAAACATATTTCCAGCAATATTAAATATTTACAATGTATCACTCACCGAACTTTACTAGAATTCTTGATCATCAACTTCATATCGTCATTCTCGCCTCATCTTTCATTCAACTTTACTTCAACAAGTCATTTTCCTATCTCTATGTCAGGTCCCAAACCTTTTTGCAACACAACACATCTTGCTCTTTCAAAATTAACATTACAACTGACCAGTTATACTGTGCAGTCTACATATAAAAAGTGTTCACTATCACTTGTGTAATTACCTGTACATGAAGAGTATTGTAAAAGCTTAAGGGTTATGTGTAGTCATTTTATGTGTAAATAATGTAAACTTTGTTACACATGTGTTGTTAATAAATATAATAAAACATACATAAGATACGTGATGATATTATATGTTATAAATCATAAATATAATGTATGTATATAGTTACCAAATACCATAAAACATATTCAGACTGTGGATATGTGTCTATATTATGTTATAAATCATAAACAAAATGTAAAGCAGTTATCAACTAACATAAAACATATACATAATGTATATTTATTATAGAATTAAAATCATTTTTTTCTGGCTTTTATGCATGTTTAAAGAATGTCGAATCACGCACAAATCAAATAAAGTCCGAAAACAAAAAACCGAAGAAAATAGCTAGGACTAGACATTTATTTTCGTTGTATTTTATTGTTAAAATAAGCGTAGAATCGTTGTGAACCTCATTTAAGTTCGTATATTGTTAAACCGAACATCAGAATGTCGATGCTTCTTTGTTTATGCGAGAAACGTAAAAGAAGTCCGGCTCACAGGTTTTATCGAAAAATAAAAGCCTTTAAAAAATTGACGTTGTCCAATGAAAATGCTTTGAATACATATATGATAATGAGATTGGAAATATGAATATATAGTAGTCTTCGTGTATCATAAAACCCATATACAATATTTATGCGTATATATCATATAGGCTAAACGTAAATCATAAAAAGAATGTTAATATGTGTAAAGGTAATATTGTATTGAATCATAAACTGAGTGTAAAAATGTGTAAATAGTATATGGCATACATAGACATGTAGATTTGAGCAGATACGTGTTAATATCATATGTCAAGAAACAAATACAGAATGTAAACCTGTGTCGATATCAAATGTCATGAATTATACAGAGAAAATAGAATTACATGCAGTTAGCATATATCATACAGCATAAATTATACAGAATGTAGACGTGTGTATATCGAGGGGTGAAAGCGGAAAACGTCTAAATGCTTCTTTATCTATATATACTAAGTCCTTTTTTTTTGCTTTCACACCTTAATATATAACAATTATGCCATAAATGTTATACAGAATGAAGATTGAATGAAGCGCATTGACTATGTCATATAAAACATAAACATGTCATAAATACGTAATCCACTATATTATCTATAGCGTTGCTATATCACTTTTACTTTAGATTTACATCGTCAAAGAAAAAATCTACTTAAGTGTTTTTCATAACGGAGCTCACTGACTATTAAACTATTTAATATTAAGATAAAGCGAGGGGTGATGAGTATGATTTTAAACGTCATGCGAACACCAACGTGTTGAGTGACGTCAACAGGAAGGGAGGTTCTAAGTTCACAAATTGCTAAAGGCTCCTCTGCATATTGCAATACCTCATTAAACAACATCAACGTATGGATGCGTAAATGAATATAGACTCTGAATACCTGTAGAACTGAAGGATTTCAGTAAATTCTAACATTTATATTACGTCACAGTGCACGTAATGTATGCTCCACAACGATTGTGATCTTGCTTTAGACCGTACTGGGCTCAAACCACCGCCCTCAGCAGAGAAAAGGAACGTGAATATGAGTCTGCTCGTGCGCGGAGACCTACACGTTTCACAAAACAATTAATTTTTTACTGTTCTACATATAGAGACATGCACTGCTGGAACACATTACCAATGGTTCTAAAAGTGCCTTATTCCCATAGATAGTCCTCTGTTGGTCCAATTATGCAGAAAAAAGCATGTGGTTAACCAGGTTGCTTTTTCACAATTTTGATGGTTTGATGGCACCACTTCATTTTTGTCAATCTGCCCATTTGTTGCAGTGTATCACTACGCATCTTTAAACTGTTATAGCTTCGTCAAACAGTCCCTAATGTTATCCAAACTTGGCAGAAATTATAGAAATGTTCCAATATTTCCATATGATCAAAGAAATAACATTTTATGCATTTTTAACAAAACAATTGCACAACCGCTTTACACAGCTCTAATTTCTTTGGCGTAAGAATCTACCGTCATGTAAGGGAGGTAATTCTTAAGTGAGACCTCCAGATCGGCAGTAACCATCTAACCCTTATAATAAATTAATGAGCAACTATATAAAATTTCTTACAATAATACATTTTTATTCAAGCTTTAGTGATTTAAAATGTTTACTTGGCCACCTTCTAATCGACCACGTTAAAATTAGGAAAATCAGCTAGCTTTGTAAATTAGCAGTGCAACGTTTTGTTAGCGTGAATGAAACATTCGAAATTGATCTTCCGCAAGAGTAGTTTTAACGACTTGTTGAAATCATAAATCGTGTTAGTTGGCGTAACAAATGGTAAATATTCGCTTCAATTAAAATACAAGTAATTTATGTACACAATTGGAAAGCTGTAATTTATTGACATTTAATTCTCTTTTTATGTTTAATTTGAACTAATTTATTTTACTTCGATTGTGAAACAAGTTAGACATATCGTGCTTGATATCTTACTGGGTAAAACCAGTACCATACTGGTATGCTGATAACGTGTTTTGCTCAAAGACACAATGTTAACTGATCGTTTATTATCCCTCGATGGCATAAAAATGACGCTAAATTTTCAATTAATCAGTTATCCACATTGTAACGTTTTATACTTTAATACAGTTTTAAGGTTATTTGTATCGGCAGACATTACTGATAAGTTAGTTCAAACTTATTTATTTTATTTCGATTGTGAAACAAGTTCTTACACTAAGACAAATCACGCTCGAAGATCCTCCTGGATAGAGCTAGTACTAAGCATATGCGGAAAAGTGTCTTGCTCAAGGACACCACACATAGCCGTGGTGGAGGATCGAACTTAAGGCTCTCCGATCATGGGTTCGGTGCTCTGCCAGTGGACCACGCGCTCCACATAAGTGAATACGGTGTATAGATGATACATCTTATTGATGGAATATCAGAAACAAAAGTAATAAGTACAATTCACTGGAAGCTTCCTAGCTTGAAGCCCAGCATTTAGAGGAGAGTTCTAGGTCTGGTCGGCCAGGTGTCAGTATAATGTGACTGGATGGGGTATTATACCATGTGTCTACGGCATGATACTCCAGTGTGACAGCACTTAGAATACTGTCTCAAGTAGACACCGTCGCGATATGACTGAAAATGTTGAAAGCGACGCTAAACAACATACAACAACAACAATTCACTTGAAATGTGTATGCCTGTCTCTGACGTTGAAAACCCATTATCGTTAATGTTTCGCAAAATTGAAAGCTTGTTCGTTGAACATGGTGACATACATAAGTTTTGGTCCGTCTTAATGTATCTGCTGAACAGTCCAAGCTTAATTCTAAGCATAATCTGGAATTCGATTACAAAATACGCAGTCAACCGATGTTACGCATTACATAATTCTAAATGGAGACCAACCTGATTTTAAAAGACACGCTTTAGAAACAATATTAATATTAACAGTCTGTTTATTCATTTGCTATTGCCAGTCTAGTTTTTGTATTTTTATGCCATTAAATATGCAACACTCAAACAAATAAAATGATTTTAAGTGATGTCTTAACAATGATATCCAATACGGAATCCCATAATATTACAAAGTGCAACTAAATGTAATAGTTGAAGAAAACAGACTCGGTTTTATTGAGTCTGTCGTTAGAGGGTAATTAAACGTGTAGCACACCTCAGACATCTATCACACGGTAACCAGTAGTTATGTCCTTTCAATCAATTAAAAAATGATATAATTGTAGTATTTAGCATAAAATGTAATCATGTCAGATGATATACCGTTCTTTATCGTCCAAAAAAACATGTTTTGAAATTCGCTATAATTATGTTTGATACTTGAATTAGACCTTGTCCAAGGAATAACTTAAGTAGTTATATTCATAAATGTCTGGAAATTTCAGGGCATCATCGATTATATCTGGTCAAGCGATTTAGTTCAACTTAGATTTATAGCGCCGAACTTGATACATTTCTTTGTGGCTAGTGAATATGTCTGCTCGGTCGAGTTCGAATTTCGTGACAAGAATATTTTATTTTTTGCTCATTTCCCTAGCAACACTTTTTCTTTCCTATAGTTTCTGTAAACGGATTCTAAAATAAAAAAAAAACACTTTCAACCAAAATTACTGGTCTGTTAATTTAGATTTAAAACACATTTAAGAGAGACATCTGCTGTTCTTATAGTTTGTAAGTTGAGCACTATTTATTAGTAAAAATTAACTTGACGTGATACAGAGTGAAATGTTCCTGCTTATCAAAAATACATATTTAGTCCCAACCTGAGATACAGTCAAACCTGTGCAAGCGGTCACCTCTATTAAGCAGCCACTTATCTTAAGTAGCCACTTTTGCTAGTTCCCATTTCTATCCTTTTAGATCTAATTCATCTGTATTAAGCAACAATTTGTCTTAAAAGGGCATTTTCCTCATTCCTAAGACTATATTATATTATTATTATTATTATTATTATTATTATTATTATTATTATTATTATTATTATTATTATTATTATTCAGTTAACTAGTTTGAACACGTATCATGTACATGTCATTTTCAGATAGAAAATTAGGTGAACATTTATCAAACTTGTCATGTGTCCTTAAAGAGACAATTAACTACACAGCTTTTATATTTACAACCGACATACCATATCTGGCATGAGACGGATAGACGTCTACAGTGGTGTTCTATTGTGTGGCATGTTTACACGTGTTTATAACTTCAGCTATAATTACATCTCACACAAAACCGGTTTCTGTGAGTTACTTGTTTAAAATAGGATTTATCAGCGAAACCGTTTTGTAATATGTCAGAATGAATCCTTATAGCTACATAAACATATTCAAATTGCACTTTTATTACTATAGGCAATGGTAGAAGTAATCCGACACGTGTATGAGTTGTTTCCGATTTTTGAGATTGTTAATATATCCATAAAAGAGACACTTTTAAAATACGATTTGTAAATATAATGTATGTTGGTATGTTGTTTAGCACTGCTTCCAACTTATTATCAGTCATATCGCGACGGTGTCTACTTCAGACAGCAATTTGAGCGCTGTCACACTGAAGTATCATGCCGCAGACATATGATATGTTACCCCTCTCAGTCAGATTATACTGACACCGGGCCGACCCGACCTAGAACTATCCGAAACATGCTGAGCGCCATGCGAGTAGGCTACTTGTAACATATTTCAAGTCTTTGACATGACCCGGAATGCGAGGCAAACGGTCTACACCAGATCGGCTTGTTTAGTTTGCTTGCAACTCCATTATAGATTTAGTCGCGTAATTTTATAATATATGTAGTAGAAATCCCGACATTATGCAATTAATAAGATTTAATAATGCAGTTCAACATCTCATCCAACCTATCCTAAATACCAGAATTACGCTCAATAGTGCAATATTTGGCTAAATTCTTACTTCTGGTACATTTTTTGAAATATTCAATTTACCTCAAATATAGTCTGGAAATAATTAAAAATATGTGTAGTACGGCTTAGGACACGTTCATCGATTATAAAGCACTTTCAATTGCAACTAATAGTTTAGCAATGACTGCCCTGAAGGCCTCTCACAATCAGTATCTTATAATTGTTCGACCACTAACAGTCGCGAAATAGATTACAATAGCTCTGGAAATGCTTCTCAATCGAGTTGATATATATAGGTATACGAGAATATTTCAGATTTTTTGAAATCATTGGAATTTATTAGAAATGTATTTAGAAAGTTCTTTTCACATGTTGTCTCTAGTTACCGTCAAAGTTATATTCTTTCGTTTCGATCGTTTTATCCATTTTCTGAAACAATTTACAGACGCTTTTTTGTGTATATATAACATACTGCTATATCGCAGCCCTCAGGGGCGTACAGAGAGATGTTTTTTTTAGCTTTAGCTTTGGGGACAGGAACAAGTCACATGGGTCAAATTTGGAGAGAATGGAGGCGGTATCACATTTAACTTTTCCACCTTCGGAAATTCAACAACAATGGAAGTCTTATAAGCTTGGGCGTTATCATGTAGCAAATTGAAGCCTCAAGGACTATTTTGGTCGCAATTTCGTCGTGGACGTTCGCCCCTGTTCGAGTACAAAATCTGTATAGAACCGCCGACCTGTACGATCGGTCCACTATTTCGAACGAAAATTGTATAGAAAACCTTCTCATTGTTTGTTTAGCAATATTGGGTCTCTTGGCATTTTTGTAAGACACAATCTGTTATTCACTTTGCGTTTAAGCTCATAAAAATGAACCTATGTTTCATCGCCTACTACGACATTAAGAATACAATCTATCGATACTCTGTATTTTTCTTGAGCATTTTTGTTTTACGATTTGTATCCTGGTGAGTTTCTGTTCAGCAGACAAACATGATGGATCTACCTAGCACTATTGCTTCTTACTGCGAAGCCATTCTTGAGAACGTGAAGAACCGAATCTGCACTGCTCTGGGTTAACTCTCTGACAGTGTACCGCTCGTCCTTCTCATTTATTGATTGTACTTTTTCAGTGTTGCTTCTAGACATAGAGCAACTTGGGGAAATAACGCTTTTTCACTAGTACACATACAATACTTGTACTTATTCGATTTCTGTACATAAATCTTATTTATCACACAAATATATGTTTAGTACTTTTAGCTACATTAAAATATGACAAATCCAGTTATGTCTGGTGGTTTCGAAAAAGTATACAGACTTGTCGTTCACATTGGCACCAATCTAGAACAATTCATTATTATTTATCAACAAAGCATGAGCAAGAACAAAACGCTGACTAAATGTTTATTTATCCTTGTCTTGAGACCCCTCCAATCTCAATTTCCGCCTTTCAACTCTGTTCAGGTCCAAGAAAGTAGTCCGGTATTATCTTGGTAATTATCACTTGCCCAGAAGTGAGAACGCTTTAACAAAATATAATCTAAACAAAATATTCCTTTTAATTAAATAAACAAGATCCGTAATACACCATTCATTCTTTATTCATTGATTAAATGATTAAATCCACAGGTTTATACCTTGTTACAGCCCAAAGAAGTGAATTTAAATTAGAAAACTCGGATTCAACTACTCAAGCGCACTTTTTGTTGGTTTTACGTGATTCTTATAATTAATTTCAGTGTTGACAAAAATTAAATCAGGATATTAACGACAGCCGATTTGCACTTTTCGTGATTAATGTTGTCCACATGATCAACTGCAGGCGTTTAAAGTCATTGAATCTGCTTTAAGGCTTATTACCGCCATTGCAAAAAAGAAGTGTTTCCGCAGGGTAGTCGCATAAGGGCGGTTATAAATAATCCTTGTTTCTTCTTTAAAAATGCATTTTTCTTATTTCTATGTTCATTTTTTATTTGAATGGCATTATTAATGTATTTTGAACATTTTGAAAGCATTGTCATGTTTGAATTGTGAATTTAAAAAAAAAATGATGCTTGGAAATTTGGGTATGCATACGTGTTTCCAAAAGTCTATTTTTAACTTTGTCAACCGTGAACACACTGAGCAGGAAAAAGATCTTATATGACTCATGACCCCTACTTTTCTCATTATATTTTGGTAGTGCAGAGGTTGACAAACAGTTTCATTTCTTTCATTTGAGTCTCTCTCTATGAATGACAAGCCTTCAAAGTTTTATTATTTGCTATAAAATAAAGAACAAAAATCAATGATGGGATTACAGCTGTTCAAAGGGTATTGCACCCAAAAATACTTAGTGCATCAATATACCTTCCTTACACTTAGCAAAACTCATTTGCAAAAAAAAAATATACGACGCAATTTCCTGATTATTTATACAAACTTATTTTGATGTCTGACAAAGATAATTAAATGTCATTTTATCATTACCTTTTGAAATCATAATTATAATATTAATGTGTCTGTAATCTGAAAGTTAAGCCGTTGGTGTTATATATAACCCCAAAACTATTTAATATACTTCGCATTATAATATGACAGAAATAAATAGATTCAAAATGTCAGGAGCCTTTCAAACATATTTTAAATTACAAAATTGCAATATCATCAACACTAGGGCAAATTAAAATTTTAGACCAAAAACGGAATCTACAGCTGCTTTGATACAGTAATACGTAAAAATTAACATTTAACTGCCGTAAATGAAAGAAAAATGGTAACGTGTCAGGCGAAGTGCTAATGGTGTACAAGATTACTATTTAGATAGTATTTGTTAGATAAAGATATTTGGTCTAGAATCAGTAACAATTAGGTATAGTCTGGTCGAAACAACTCAGAGCACAAAAGACACTGCTTCATCTGGTCAAAATAATGAATAATGTCTGGCTTCGTATAATTATTCCACAAACTTCGCATTACTCGCTGTTTGATTGTTGATTAAAAGTGTTTTCTATGTTTTTAGCCAAAGATTATGCGATGGTGCGTTGTCCGTCGTCTGTCGTTTGTTGTCGTCCGTTGTCTGTCGTATAGGTCATTTAAACTCAAACTCTACATGGATGTTTCTATTGCAAAGGAAACTGTAAAGATTTTTTTTTCGATCTGAAATTCAAGATGGCCGCCGTAACTACAAATAGTCCAAAACTTAAAAAATCTTCTTCTTATGAACCGCTAAACAGATTTAAAAATATTTATTTAGTAATGATTCTATTATATTGTTCAAATGGTTACTCTGGGGGTAAAAATGACCCGCTCTGATGGTCCATGATTGATTGATTGAACATTGAGCGTCTTTTTTTTATGCCATCGAGGGCTAAAAGACGATCAATTAACCTAACCACGGTTTCCAGGGATTAACCAGTACTTGAGCACACCCCGTCTCCGCAAGTAACTGATAACTTTCCCACTTGAATCAGTGGTGAGAGATGAATGATAATGAGACACAATGTCGTATATCAATCAACACGGATACTGTTGCCGGGCAGGGGATTCGAACTCACGACCCCTGGATTGACGCGTAACCGACTGAGCTAATCGGGCCCGGCTCTGATGGTCCAGTTAGGTTACACATGTCATTATCATAAATATTAACTTTAAAAAAAAAGAAGGAATTGATTTTGCCTATAATTTCATAAACGCATTGTTTTTGTCAAAGAGGTTCATATTTGTAAAAATTACTGGGTTCCAGTATCTTAAGGGATCAGGAGGGGCATTAAAAGGGTAAAAATTGAGAATTACAAAAAACGTTTTCTTAAAATCGGTTTGTTCGTTTTGTTCATATATGGCATAAATTATCCGTATGTTCAGAGGTTTGAAGGAAGATAAATAGTTATAGAGGACATGTAAGGGGACTTCGAATTTTACATAGGGATACTATGGGAAAACGGAATTGTCTCATTATTTCATCCATTTCAGCAAAATTATTATTCAATTTGAGTTCTGAAGCATCATCTAGTCATAGAAAATAAGATTTGGTTTAATAAGAAGAATTGACTTTCCATCAGGGGCCAGGGTGGGTAAACAAAGGGGTTAAAATAGAAAAAAAATCTTTTTCTCAACAACCGGTCTGTCAAATTTGTTCATATTTGATATACATTATTTTAATGAGTAATTAGTCTAAAATTTGTGCAAATCAAGGGGCTTGTATTTGTAGGGGCCCTGTAAGGGGACTGATTTTTATATAGGAATACTATGGGAAACGGAAAATGCTAGTTATTTCATGTACTATTTATGATTTTTTATTCAGTTTGAGTTCTGAAGGATCTTCTAGTCATAACAAAAAAGATTGTGTTCAATCAAAAGGATTGACATTCCAAAAGGGGTCAGGTGGGGTCATAAAATTGAGCATTTTCCAAAATCTTATTCTCAACAATCGGTCAGTCAAATTTGTTTATATTTTATATAATAAATTACCCCTATGATTAAGAGTTCTAAGTTTGTACCAGTCAAGGGGCACTGGGATGTATGGAGGCCCTGTGAGGAACTATGAGTGTTACATAGGAAAATAATGGGAAAATGGAAAATTGTCATTTTTTTGTTTTATCCATTTGCATAAATATGTTGTTCAATTTGAAATATTAAGAATTGTCTATTAACAGTAAATTTGATTTTGTTCAAAAAGATGATTGAATTTCCATAAGGGGCATGGGGTGAGGGGTAATATCGTTAAAATTGAGACTTTTCATAAATCTTCCTCTCAATAACCTTTCTGTCAAACTTGTTCATATATGACATAAATTAACCTTACATTAGCAAGGAAGTCAGTATTCTGCAAATCAAGGTGCTGGGATATATTTTGATCCTGCGAGATAATTTTTACTTTTATGTAGGAATATCATGAGGAAAACTGAAAGTTTTCATTTTTTTATCCATGTGTCCAAAAAAAATTGTATCTAAAATCTAAACATTTCTGCTCATAACAAATCCCTATGAGCGGGTGATTGAAATTTTGACAAATCAAGGGGCTATGATGAATAAGGGTCCTGTACGGGGACTATATTTTTTACAGACGAATGGTATGGGAATTTAAAGTATTATCTTTTTATAGCAATTAACTTTTTGATCAGTATAGTGGGGTATTTATCAATAAAGGGTTAAGACGACGCCCCCCCCCCCCCCCCCCCGACGTCCCCTCCCCCCTCCCCCAAAAAAGAGGGATAAAACTGTGAAATTTAAAAAGTACTTTGGCTACTATGGACCAGTAGAGCGTCCTCATGCCCTGTTGGACCTCTTGTTTAGCTTCGCTGGGTTGTATAGTATCTTTTATATTCGCTGCTGTTATAATTAACTTCAAAACAGTTAGTTTGTTCTTGTGATATATGAGTAAAATTGAGGTAATTTGTTCTTGTGATATATGAGTAAAACTGATGTAGTTTGTTATTGTAAGAGATGATTAGGATTGTTTAGTTTATTATAGTGACAGATATGTAAGACTGAGGGAGTTTGTTGTTATGACCGATGTGTAAGACTGAGGTACTTTATTGTTGTGACAGATGTTTAACTCTGAGGTAGTTTGTTGTTGTGACAGATGTGTAAGACTGAGGTAATTTATTGTTGTGACAGGTGTATAAGACTGAGGTAGTTTGTTGTTGTGACAGATGTGTAAGACTGAGGTAGTTTGTTGTTGTGACAGATGTGTAAGACAGATCCAGAAGTAGTTTGTTGTTGTTACAGATGTGTGACACTGAGAGTATTTGTTGTTGTGACAGATGTGTTAGTCTGAGGTAGTTTGTTGTTGTGACAGATGTGTAAGACTGAGGTAATTTACTGTTGTGACAGGTGTATAAGACTGAGGTAGTTTGTTGTTTTGACAGATTTGTAAGACTGAGGTAGTTTGTTGTTGTGACAGATGTGTAAGACTGAGGTAGCTTGTTGTTTTGACAGATTTGTAAGACTGAGGTAGTTTGTTGTTGTGACAGATGTGTAAGACAGATCCAGATGTAGTTTGTTGTTGTGACAAATGTATAAGACAGATCCAGAGGTAGTTTGTTCTTATGACAGATGTATAAGACTGAGAGTATGTGTTGTTTCGACAAATGTGTTAGTCTGAGGTAGTTTGTTGTTGTGACATATGTGTAAAACTGAGGTAGTTTGTTGTTATGACAGATGTGTAAGACTGAGGTAGTTTGTTGTTATGACAGATTTGTAAGACTGAGGTCGTTTGTTGTTGTGACAGATGTGTAAGACAGATCCAGAGGTTGTTTGTTGTTGTGACAGATGTGTAAGACAGATCCAGAGGTAGTTTGTTGTTATGACAGATGTGTAAGACAGATCCAGAGGTAGTTTGTTGTTGAAGACAGATCCAGAGGTAGTTTGTTGTTGTGACAGATGTGTAAGACAGATCGAGAGGTAGTTTGTTGTTGTGACAGATGTGTAAGACAGATCGAGAGGTAGTTTGTTGTTGTGACAGATGTGTATGACAGATCCAGAGGTAGTTTGGTTGTTGTGACAGATGTATAAGACTGAGAGTATGTGTTGTTGTGACAGATGTGTAAGACTGAGGTAGTTTGTTGTTGTGACAGATGTGTTAGTCTGAGGTAGTTTGTTGTTGTGACATATGTGTAAGACTTAGTTAGTTGTTGTAACAGATGTGTAACAATGAGGTGAATGAGTGTGATATCCGTGCAATGTGTTAGTTATTTTTAGATCATATGCCTAAAGGAAAGTAATAATGGTACCAAACTAAGCTACTGTTTCACCTAAAGTTACATACTCTGTATATATCACCCAATGACACTAATAATGAGGTGTTTCTTACAATTTAGTTAGATTGCATTGAAAGTGTTGTTCTATAGTGATTTGCATTGCTTTCAACTCGACAATTTTATTCATATCGTGACGATGTCACTTGATACAGTATTCTGATACCCGATCCTGTAACTTCATACAGATCTAGTCTTATCCTCTTAACCTTAAGCAAGGAAGCTTCTAGTATTATTTTTCTAGTCTTGGAATGACCCGGTCGCGATCTTTTGCATGCGAGGCGGGTGTTTTACTACTAGACCACGTCTGCGGTGACACTTAAATCAAACATAATCATTAAACGTTAGAATAAATGATAGATTTTTTAACATACAGGAGTCTAATCGTTTATTAAATTCATTTATGAACAAGAGTGTGTGCTGGTATTTTTAATTTTAACTCTTTCGGGAAATAGCATTCACTTCAGCTTAGTAAGTAATCCAACAATAGCGATTTTGCAATATTTAATTAAGAATTGATATTGCAATTATCTCTTGTAATCTTATTACAATTTTCACAGATATCGCAACTGTACTCTCGATAGGGTAAAAGAATAAAGAAAGCATTGCTAAAACCCTTGCATATTTGTAGTTTTTTTACGCATTAAATAGCCTTGTTAAACAGTATCGAACAGGTAATTCCAAGAGGGGTTAAAGTAATTGCATTTGTTACATTTTTTGTTTATTGAAATATATTTTTACCTCCAACTGAATAAGATTAACAGACTTTGGAAAGATCGAGCCAGTAATTTGAAAAGTATTTCAATCTCAATCTCAATCATCAGCTACAATGCATAATTGTCTTTTTTCCCTCTGATAATAATGTCCTCAAACATGCTGATGTTTTTAAGTGTTCTATAAAACTTAGTGATAAATGTAAAATGTCAATTGACACCAGTGTGCATCTAATTAGTTTAACCTTGTGTCACACTAACATTTGATATATATTTTTTCACACCTGTTTAATATAGGTTTCACTACACAATTGAATTTTGTTCTTTGTTCTATAAAAAATAAGGTCTAGGATACCCATGGTCAATAAATAATTCCACATAGAATTTTTCTTAAAGTAATTGAATTAAGACCCACATCAAATGCAAACTAACTGGTGGATTGACCAGCTTGGCTTTTTTCAAAGAGGGTACAGTGACATCTGAGATTTTTGGAGAAAAAAAAGAAGCCCTTAAATGCTCATAAATACATGCATATGTTGAAATCCTATAAAATAAACATTTTTAACACCATTTTTTTCTTATTACAGTTTATGCTATGCCAACTTTTGCTCTACTCATCTGCAGCAAGAAATCACAACCACTTTTAACCTTTTTGAAAATATTTCAAAACCAAATTACATAGAACAATTTTTCGCGTAAAAATCAAGTGGCGTAACTTTGTGGTGAGACGTATAGTAATGCTTATAAATGTGCTAAATACGTGTTATTTCCTGATATTTCTAAGAGACGGTCAGGATTATTGACGACCAGGGTTATTTTACAATTCGATATTTTAAGCATATTTCACTATTTTTATATATTATGTCAAAATCTTTATCTTGGTATTAGGAAAACATGTTACATCATCTCAGGAAGTGTCGAAAGTCGTGGTACATTGGAGAACCAAGCTTACTTGTGCTATCCTATCATAATAAATGCCATGTGGTTTGACGTGCAATGAATTCTTACCTCTGTTTTTCTATATAGTTTCTATGTATTCACGATGACCTCTGGGAACCGCCAAATGCAAACTGTTTGACTTGTATAACAACAGTGTTCTAGAAAATAAGATACACTATGATGAAGGAGTCGCCATTATCTTCGAATGGGACCTTCCTCTTTTGCGATTCAATAAACTTTCCATCATTTACTGAAGAGAAAGTCATAAGTGGTGTACCTTTAAAACAAGAAGAGCTATTGTCATGACGCTGGCGTCGGCGTCGTTGTCGTCGTTCGTTAATCGAACTGATAAAATTTCATGTTTGTCTCTGGTTCTCTACAAACTACTTTGATAAATATGTTATAGTGATTAAACGTCACAGAAACATTTATATAATGTTATAAAAACAATGTTTAAAGCTAAGTTACCGAAATGTCAATACTTTGGTATCTAGGTTGAAGTATTTTGTTTATCTAAGGATTTTTTAAATATATTTTGTTTTTCAGTAAAAGGTATTAATTCTGTAAACTGATCATTATCACGTTTAAAAAACGTTACATCACTGCCTTTGACTTACTAAATTAATTCATTTAATACTTGCAATATCCGATTAGAGTTTATGTTTAGCTTAGATTTACTCTGTTTCCCAACAAGCAACTTACGTGTTAGTGACTAAACTTTATAGTGACTTAACTTCATAGCGTCTAACACGTTCATAGCCTGTTATACAAACAATGTATATAGCTGCAGTTAGTGAAATTTTCATTGTGTGTGCCCTTAAATCTGAGGTTAACGTTTTTTGTTTAACTCGTGTTTAAATATATATTCTTTAATCTATTTTTATGTATTAATTATTGATTCTGTAAACTGATCACCATCGTGTTTAAAACGAATTTACATCACCGACCTTGACTACTTGATAGCTATTGTTTTATGTTTAGCTCAGACTTTTCTCTGCTTCTTAATAATATATTTATGTTATTGTGACTAAACCTCATAAACACATTCATGTCATGCTAAACAAACAATATATAAAGCTAAATTACTGAGGTTTACGTTATTTGTTTAGCTCGGATTTGTTTTGTTTAAATTTATTTTAAGTTATAGGTATTGATTCTGTAATCTGATCACATCATGTTTTAAAAAAGTTTACACCACATATATCTAACACATTAATGAACTTAGTAATTAAGAGCATTGTCCTGTTAAGTTTTTAGTTTATCTTAACCTTTTCTCTGTTTCTAACCAAACTACTTATGTTATAGTGACTAAACAATCATATTATATTAAACAAACAATGTATATAGCTAATTACCTAAATGTCCATGCTTTGGGCTTTAAAATATTAGAATACCTTTTATAAAAATCTATTTTGTTTTTCAGTAATAGGTATTGATTCTGTAAACTGTAAATTTATCACCAGTGTCGATCTAAAATAAATTGCTACAAAATTGTAAAAAGAATGTCAAAATAATCACGTGCTTCTTCAAATTTAACTAGACGTTCTCTTTTGTTCTGCCGATTGGGATGAAATTTATCTCAGTACAACTGGTCTTTTGCGCATAGCTGTGAACAATTCGCATGCCCATCAATTTACTACTCCATTCTGCTAAAGCACACACTTAATTAAATTATAATACATTTGCGTCTAAATTAATACTGTTTTAACGTCAGTATTATAACGAATAACCATAGCAACAATTGTTGCAAATAGTGTAATTCTTATCAATTATGACAGAACGTATTGTACATATTCAAATATTTATTTTTCGTAGAAAATAGGTTATAACGGTTACGGTTTTTAACGACTTTTATCTGTCAGTAATTAAAAGATGACAGACTGAACATTTTATTTGTAAATTTTACAGTTTTGCTGTTTCATATCTTACAATAAATGGAATAAGTAAGTAAGTAAAGTAAAGTAAAGTAAAGTAAAGTAAAGTAAAGTAAAGTAAAGTAAAGTAAAGTAAAGTAAAAGTTTAAGTAAAAGTAAAAGTAAAAGTAAAGTAAATAAAGTAAGTAAGTAAGTAAGTAAGTAAGTAAGTAAGTAAGTAAGTAAGTAAGTAAGTAAGTAAGTAAGTAAGTAAGTAAGTAAATCTTTTATTAATGTGGCATGTGCATTAACAAGTCAATAAAAATCATATAAACAATAAATGAGAATGAAGCACCCGATGGGCCTATAAGTCACTATCGGCAATACAAAGAATCATAGTTAAAAAATGGTATAAACAGTTATGGCGATATCAAATTCAAATAAATATGCAAAATGGTTAAACTATAGTTACAGTATATAAATGTGTGTTTTAACAAAAAATACTGAATAACGAATGTAGTAAAGAATTATTATATAACAAAACACAGTGAATTTCTAGAAAAAAAATGTTTATGAACATTATTGTTATAAACTTAATACTTTTGGACAATTATGACTATCATTAAGTTAAATTCAAAATCAAAGCTCAAAAAGATCGTAAAATACTGAGATAAATGGAATTAAAGTAGTAAAAAACACACCATGTCCAATTGGAATTCTTATATTCCAACTGGCATTAGTTTTCTAACGGGAAATAACAATTTCCAAGCGGTCAATTCCAATTGGAAACACAAGTTTCCAATGGGAAGGTAAAGGGTCCAATTTGAAGATTCTATTGATAGATTCTATAAATAGAATCGTCCAATTGGAATATAAACAATCCAATTGGACGATTTTATTTATAGATCAATTATTGTGTGTACGTGTAGAGTATAAGCATGTGTATGTGTGTGAGTGAATGTGGACATGCGCTTGTATGTGAATGCAGCGTTGATGTTTGTGTAAGTGCGTTTGTGTGTCTGTCAGTGTGAGTGAAGCGTACGTGCGTTTGAACGATTCTATATGCAGCATGCGAGTGAATGCATGTGCGTGCATACAAGTGCATTACAACTAGAAGTAGAAGTGACAGTAACAAACACAAAAGAAGCATTTATATTTGTGCGTGTGTGTTGTGTACACAGTGGCAGAAATAAAAATAGCAGCAGTTACATCATTATCAGCAGCAGCAGTAGTAGTAGTCGTAGTAGTTGTAGCAGCAAAAGTTGTAGTAGCAGTAGTAGTAGTGGTAGTATTAGCAGCAGTTGTTGTAGCAGTAGTAGTTGTAGTAATCGTAGTAGCAGTGGTGGTGTAGGTAGTGGTTATAGTAGTAGAAGTAGTAGCGATGGTGGTAATGGTGGTAGTAGTAGTAGTGGTGGTTGTTGTACGAGTAGTAGTAGTAGTAGTAGTAGTGACGGTGGTGATGGTAGTAGTAGTAGAAGTAGTAGTGGTGGTGGTAGAACGAGTAGTAGTAGTAGTAGCAGTAGTAGTTGTGACTGTGGTGATGGTGGTAGTAGTAGTATTGGTTATGGTGGTGGTAGAAGTAATAGTAGTAGTGGTAGTGGAAGTGGTAGTGGTAGTGGTAATAGAAGTAGTAGTATTGATATTAACAGCAGCAGCAGCAGGAGTAGCAGTACTAGTAGTAGAAGTAGTAGTAGTATTAAAAGCAGCAGCAACAGTAGCAGCAGTAGTATTAGTAGTAGTAGTAGTAGTATTAACAGCAGCAGCAGAAGTAGCAGTAGTAGTTGTATTAACAGCAGCAGCAGAAGAAGCAGTAGAAGTAGTAGTAGTAACAACAGAAGCAGCACCAGCCACAGCAGTAGTAGTATTTATAGTAGAAGTAGTAGTAGCAATGGTATTAACAGCAGCAGAAGCAGTAGTAGTAGTATAAAGAGCAGCAGCAGTAGTAATAGTATTAAAAGCAGCAGCAGCAGTAGCAGCAGTAGCAGCATTAGTAGTACTATTTAAACAGCTGCAGCATTAGTAGAAGTAGTAGTAGTATTAACAGCAGCAGTAGTAGTAGTAGTAGTAGTAACAGCAGCACTAGCAGTAGTAATAGTAGTAGTAGTAGTAGTAGTAGAAGTAACAGCAGCAGCAGCAGCAGTAGTCGATGTAGTAGTAGTAGAATTGTAGTATTAGTAGTAGTATTAACAGCAGCAGTACTACTAGTAGTAGAAGTAGTAGAAACAGCACCAGCAGCAGCACCAGCACCAGTAGTAGTATTAGTAGTAGTAATATCATTATCATTAGAAGTAGTAGATTTAACAGCAGCAGCAGCAGTAGTAGTAGTAGTAGTAGTAGAAGTAGTATTAGTAGTAGTAGCAGTAGTAGTAGTTGTAGTAGTAGTAGTAGTAGTAACAGCAGCAGCAGCAGTAGAAGTAGAAGTAGTAGTAGTAATATTTTAAGTAGTAGTAGTAGTATTAACAGCATCAGCAGCAACAATAGATGTAGAAGTAGTAATATTAACAGCAGCAGCAGTAGTAGTAGTAGAAGTAGTAGTAATAGAAGTAGAAGTATTAAAAGCAGCAGCAGCAGCAGCAGTAGTAGTAGTAGTAGTAGTAACAGCACCAGCAGCAGCAATAATAGTTGAAGTAATAGTAGTAACAGCAGCAGCAGCAGTAGCAGCAGTAGAAAAAGTTGTAGTATTAACAGCAGCAACAGTAGCAATAGTAGTAGTAGTAGTAATAGTAAAAGTAGTAGTAGTAACAGTAGCAGCAGCAGTAGTAGTAGTAGTTATAGTATAAACAGCAGCAGCAGCAGCAGTAGTAATAGTAATAGTAGTAGTATAAACAGCCGCAGCAGCAGTAGAAGTAGTAGTAGTAGTAATATTAACAGCAACAGCAGCAGTAGTAGTAGCAGTAGAAGTAGTAGTAGTAGTAATATTATCAGCAGCAGCAGAAGTAGTAGTAGCAGTAGAAGTAGTAGTAGTAGTAGTTACAGCAGCAGCAGAAGCAGCAATAGTAATAGTATTAACATCAGCAGCAGAAGTAGTAATAGTTGTAGAAGTAGAAGTATTATTAACAGCAGAAGCAGCAGCAGCAGTAATGGTAGTAGAATTAACAGCAGCAGCAGCAGCAGTAGTAGTAGAAGTATTAACAGCAGCAACAGCAGCAGTACTAGTCATAATAGTTGTAGTTTTAATAGAAGCAGCAGCAGTAGTAGTGGTAGAAGTAGTATAAACAGAAGCAGAACTAGCAGCAGTTGTAGTGGTAGCAGTAGTAGAAGTATTAACAGTAGCAGCAGCAGCAATAGCAGTAGTAGTAGTAATAGTAGTAGTAGTAGTAGTAGTAGTAGTAGTAGTACTAGAAATAATACATGTAGTAGTAGTAGTAGTAGTAGTAAAAGTAATCAGTGACAGTGCCTATAAGTCACTATCGGCAATACAAAGTATCATAGTTAAAAAATGATATAAACAGTTATGGCGATATCAAATTCAAATAAATATGCAAAATGGTTAAACTATAGTTACAGTATATAAATGTGTGTTTTAACAAATAATACTGAATAACGAATGTAGTTAAGAATTATTTTATAACAAAACACAGTGAATTTCTGGAAAAACTTTCGTAATGAACATTATTGTTATAAACTTTATACTTTTGGACAATTATGACTATCATTAAGTTAAATTCAAATTAAAGCTCAAAAAGATCGTAAAATACTGAGATAAATGGAATTAAAGTAGAAAAAAAGACACCCTGTCCAATTGGAATTCTTATATTCCAACTGACATTAGTTTCTAACGGGAAATAACAATTTCCAAACGGTCAATTCCAATTGGAAACACAAAATTCCAATGGGAAGGTAAAGGGTCCAATAGGACGATTCTATTGAAAGATTATATAAACAGAATTATAAACAATCCAATTGGACGATTCTATTTATAGATCAATTATTTTGTGTACGTGTAGAGTATAAGCATGTGTATGTGTGTGAGTGAATGTGGACATGCGCTTGTATGTGAGTACAGCAGTAGAAGAAGTTGTTGTATTAACAGCAGCAACAGCAGCAGTAGTAGTAGTAGTAGTAATAGTAAAAGTAGTAGTAGTAACAGCAGCAGCTGCAGTAGTAGTAGTAGAAGTAGTATAAACAGCAGCAGCAGCAGCAGTAGTAGTAGTAGTAGTAGTATTAACAGCCGCAGAGCAGCAGTAGTAGTAGTAGTAGTAGTAATATTAACAGCAGCAGCAGCAGAAGTAGTAGCAATAGAACTAGAAGTAGTAGTAGTTACAGCAGCAGCAGAAGCAGCAATAGTAATAGTATTAACATCAGCAGCAGAAGTAGTAGTAGTTGTAGAAGTAGTAGTAGTATTAACAGCAGAAGCAGCAGCAGAAGTAATGGTAGTAGAATTAACAGCAGCAGCAGCAGTAGTAGAAGTAGTATTAACAGCAGAGAAGCAGCAGCA
>CM055902.1:21460548-21470548 GCA_029582155.1 Panopea generosa | reverse complement strand
ATATACACGGGAACGTGAATGAAGCATTCAACTAAAAGATTATTTCATAATATATTCATATCCAAGTAAAACTACACCCCATCCCCTTACACAAATTAGCTATGTTTTTAACATATATATCATATTCCATATAAAACATTAATGAAATAACTTACAGGACCAGAAATGTTCTAACTGTTATTTAAATGATAATTCGGACGCTTCTTCATCTTATTTATATCGCTTGTCGATTTTTTTGGGGAGACGACGTTGTTTCAAGATCAGCTGCCTCTTACCGCCAAGGTCATAGGTGCGAGTCCCGTTCTCTCCAAAACTTTTATATGAGAAATTTGCCAGTTACTTCCGAAAGGACGGTTGTGCTACTAAGATTCGTTCTTAGGTCTTCCTTCGCCTATGACAGTAATTAGAAAACTGGATATACGATATATAACCCGAAATATGGCGTTAAACCTTATTTATTTTTTTTAAATTATCGATTTTCATTTTCAATATACACGATTGCATTTATGTTGCAACTAAAACAATAACAATCAATATTGTTGTTTTTTTAATCTATTTTTATTTAATAAAGTGAACGCATATTGTACTTAAATTTAAAATAGAATATATTCATAATATTTACTATTACTTTCATATACTAAGAATACGTCAATAAGTTAATAGCAAGCAATGGGGCTGTTTATATGTTTATTTCAGAGACAAGCACTATGATAAACTATATGCTGTCATTTGAATGTTGATCTGATTAGAATATTATTAACTATTTCGTGAACCTATTGATATTATGAAAGAAGAGGATTTTTGTATTTGATTGTAAATATGCTGGTTTTACACAGGAAGCGGACTCGAGAAAGTTTCATAATAGCTTTGAGCTTTCTTCGTAATCGAACTGCAATAAATTAGTATAAACTTAAATAACTATATTATTTTAAATTTCCAAATATTTGTATTAATTTTCCCGATGCTGCACCGCTATGGATGAACGTAAAAAATTAAAATAACACTTGTACACTTGTTACTGAAATAAATAGATAGATAGATAGATAGATAGATAAATAAATAAATAAATAAATAAATAAATAAATAAATAAATAAATAAATAAATAAATAAATAAATAAATAAATAAATAAATAAATAAATAAATAAAATAAATAAATAAATAAATAAATAGTTGTTTTATTTATTCACTAACTTAATACTTTACTTAACAACCAATATATTTGACAGAGTCTGTCTGTCTGTCTGTCTGTCTGTCTGTCTGTCTGTCTGTCTGTCTGTCTGTCTGTCTGTCTGTCTGTCTGTCTGTCTGTCTGTCTGTCTGTCTGTCTGTCTGTCTGTCTGTCTGTCTGTCTGTCTGTCTGTCTGTCTGTCTGTCTGTCTGTCTGTCTGTCTGTCTGTCTGTCTGTCTGTCTGTCTGTCTGTCTGTCTGTCTGTCTGTCTGTCTGTCTGTCTGTCCTGTCTGTCTGTCCTGTCTGTCTGTCTGTCTGTCTGTCTGTCTGTCTGTCTGTCTGTCTGTCTGTCTGTCTGTCTGTCTGTCTGTCTGTCTGTCTGTCTGTCTGTCTGTCTGTCTGTCTGTCTGTCTGTCTGTCTGTCTGTCTGTGAATTTGCCGGATGTAGCATCGCTAGGTGAAAGTAAAAAATAGTGTTTGCACATATATCACCTTAATAAATAAATAAATAAATAAATAAATAAATAAATAAATAAATAAACAAATAAACAAATAAACAAATAAATAAATAAATAAATAAATAAATAAATATCTTACTTTTTTACTAAATCAATTACTGTATTACCTATTTATCTACCTACCTAATTGCATACTTACCTGTCCGTCGTCCTACTTACTTACACTCTTACTTTTATAAGTATGTTCACGACCCATTTAGACCCGTAAAGCCACCTTATATATACATATATACAACTCATTTATAACATAAATTGAAATATATTCACAAATAAATATCATCGTTTTTATTAATTGATAGAATTTTGTCTCATTAAGCTCATGTGTACCCGTATATATAATACATGCTGACGTATTTATATAGTTTGAGAATTAAAACTTAAATTTCAAAATGTTATTATTGTTGGCAGTTATAAAAACGAAATGAAAAAAAAATTACAATTTATTTACACCACTTATTTACACCATATTATAGCAGTTAGGCGCTTACACACTGTCATATTTTAGACCTGTGTTAAGCATATATGATCAGGCTGAACTCATATGAACTAATGTTTTGTTATGTTCCGGTCAGTTACTTTTTTTTTCATTTATTATGTAGCGGTAGTTTACCTCCATGCTGTACATTGAAAATACAAAATTGACAATAACTTAAACATATATACTGCCTATACTGTTTCACTGTTTATAATGCTAAAATGAAAACAAAATATTTTATTAATCATATATTTATTAATCTAATCTTATTTTGTTTTGTTTTTTCTTTTCAAGCAAAATATATTAAGGGAATAAATGATACATAATTTATTGAGAAATACAGGATTTATGAAATGAAATACAGAATTTATAAATGAAATATATATTTATTTATATTAAAGAAAGAAAAAATGAAATATTTTAAAGTTATTCATGCAAAAGCTATATAATCCCCTAATGACTGTATCAGACACACGTAAATGGTATACAAATCAATTCATATTTATAAATTGTTGTAAGGCTTAAATAAATAAATACTCATTTGAATGCTTGAGTGTAAAAGTACTCAAATGAGTTCATTTGGGATAGTTAGGGAACGGTTAATTCATTGAATTCTCTAGTAAAAAACAATGGTGTTGGCCGGCTGATGTGTACTGACGGCTTAATCATTGGGAAAGACGTGGTATTTGCATACCGATATATATCGATATCGACATTGGTGTTTACCGATAATTTAATAGCTTTTTTGTATTATTGATAGATAGAGGACATTAATGTAACGGCAAAGTTGGTGTTAACCGAAAATTTAATTGCAAGATTTTTATGTATCGATAGAAAGAGGACATTAATATAACAGCACAATTGGTGTTAACCGATAATTTAATGGCAGTATTTGTATGTATCGATAAATGGTGAACATCGACGTAACGGCGAAATTGGTGTGTATAGATACTTTAATGGCAAGATTTGTATGTATCGATAAACAGAGAACATTAATGTTAATGCGAATACATCGATACTTTAATGCGAATTAAACGGCATAGAGTCGATTTCGATATCGATATGCACCAATACTTAAACAGCATATAGTCGATTGCGATATCAATATGCACCAATAATTAAACAGCATATAGCTGATTACGATATCGATATGAACCACAATAATTAAACAGCATAGAGTCGATTGCGATATCGATATGCACTAATAATTGAACAGCATAAACACAATTGCGATATCGATATGCACCAATAATTAAACCGCATAGAATTGATTGCGATATCGATATGCACCAATAATTAAACAGCAAAGAGTCGCTTTCGATATCGATGTGCACCAATGATTAAACAAGCATAGAGTCGATTGCGATATCGATGTGCACCAATGATTAGACAGCATAGAGTCGATTGTGATATCAATGTGCACCAATAATTAAACAACATAGAGTCTATCGCGATAATAATGTGCACCAATAAATAAACAGCATAAAATCGATTGCGATATCGATGTGCAATAATGATAATTAAACAGCATAGAGTCTATCACAATATTGATATGCACCAATATTTAAACAGCATAGAGTCGATTTCGATATCGCTGTCCACCAATTATAACAACGCATGGAGCCGATAGCGATATCGATATGCATCAATAATTAAACAGCATAGAGTCGATAGCATTATCGATGAATTGTTCAAGCATAAGACCCATGGCAAAAATAGCGTCCACAAAAAATAATACAATTTAGGCAAAACGAGAGTGGTACGTAACTTTATCTAGTTGATCATTATGGAGATCCCGGGTATCGATACATCGTAGCAGGATTAAACCATCGATTATATCGATATATTTATGTGTACTTGTAGTTTAATAACCGCAGGTATCGATAAATTTAAGTTTACCGGTAGTTCAATAACAACAGGTATCGATAAATTTACGTGTCCGGTAGTTCAATAACCGCAGGTATCGATACATTTACGTGTAACGTTAGTACAATCGCCGCAGGTATCGATACATGAACGTGTACCGGTAGTACAATCGCCGCAGGTATCGATACATTTTTGTGTACCGGTAATTTAATCGACGCAGGTATCGATACATTTACGTGTATCGGTACAGCAATCGCCGCAGGTATCGATACATTTACTTGTATCGGTTGGTAAACAATAACAACTAGTTGTGTTATGTTTTGGACACTTTTTCTTTTAATAATCTTGCATCGGGAATATTTTTAAATACACCCTTAAAGTTTTCAAGTACTGTTATACAAACAGTGTTTATGCAAGTATTGGTAATACATTACGAAATACCGTATAATCAATGTTTCGATACAATGTACTATACCTATTTATAATTGTCACTGTTGGTATGTCTGTGTACTTTTGTGAATATTTAGTCATTCCATCAGTAAGTATGACGGGACGCAGACGTTTCCGTCTGTCACAATGTTGACGATGTACACAGCAAGGTTATTAACGTCGTATCGCATGTTCATATAACTTGTATTACATCCAGAAATAGCATTATGTTAATATTTACTCCACATCACTATCATGTCATTTTTGCCTTTTTTTTTAAGAGTAGTCATTCACTAAGGTAAAAATCATGCAGTATCCCTGCTGTTTATGTTTTAATCTTATTTATTTTACATCGATTGTGAAATTAGTTAGAAGAATTATGCTCGAAGTCTTCCTAGATAGAACCAATATTAAGCATATGCGGATTAAATGTCTTGCTCAAGGACACCACACATAGCCGTGGCAGAGGGTCGAACCCACGACCCCCAGCCTGAGTCCGATGTTCTACCACCGGAACACGCGCTCGCAGCCTCCATAATAAAGTACCCTCCTCATTCCCATCAGCTACTTAATATATACTTATTTATTTTTTATTAACACAAAGTAATCTATGAATTGTCGTAAATTGCTATCGGTTGAACAAGTTCTTGGTGTTGTTTTAAAGGTCAACGAACCGAGTCTGGTTTTCGAACTCGCGACATGTTGCATGGGCGACCTATACCATGTCTACAGCGTCCATCACAGGAAGTTACTTGCGGTCCATCGTGTTATCGACTCAGTTTCACTTACAATAGTAATACTATGCTTGTCAAATAACTAATATCTAGATATGATCTACAGTCAAACCTGTCTTATGCAACCGGTCAATGGAAGGAGCAAAAGTGGACTTTTAAGACAGGTTGCTGCTTAATACAGGTTAATTTGCTCTGAAAGCATGGAAATGGGAAATAGCAAATATGGTGTCCTAAGACAAGTGGTTGCTTAATAGAGGTGACCGCTTACACAGGTTTGACAGTAATGTATATAATCATAACGATGCAGTCATTAGAGTTAAAAAGAAAGTTTAATTTGATATCGATTAATCTTTACCAAAAAAGGGAAAAAGGATTTTTTAAAAGATACCGATGAAACGTTTTTTTTATATATATAATATGTATTTTAAATTAACTATATGATTATGAATGATTTACGTTGAATGAGGCCGGTTTATCGGTTTGAATATATTATATTCAATATACACAAATCATGAACGGATTTTCACATCTTCATTAGCATTTCTTTCTTTTACAACAACGCAGATCTCAAAAGTTCACGTTAACCTTCGGTACGATGGAGAATAAATTGTGGAGTCATTAGCTCTTTATAGCCGGTGTTCTGTAAAATTATTTATAATTTATTGCGAATTTTATTGCCATTTTATAGAAATTTTATGTACTTTGTAAGCGACCAGAATATAACAAAGGTCTGTTAAATTTTCCATGTGTAAACAGCAATTTTGCGGATGAGAGTTTTTGGTATTTTTTTATGTTTATGCGTGTGAACAAACGGCTGTTAAACGGGTGGTCATGTGATTTGTTTGTTTCTGTTTGAATGTTCTCTATATTTCTAATAAACGTACAACTGCACTTAATGCTCGGAAACAGCCCTATCAAAACGAGACCGCTGCTTTAAACCTACTATTAAACAATTAATTTACAAATATAAGGAGACGCCCAATAGTAAGCTCTAATATTACCAGCAAGCTCTAAGCTTACCTGCAAGCTCTAACCTTACCTGCAAGCTCTAAGCCTACCTGCAAGCTCTAACCTTAACCGCAAGCTCTAAGCCTACCTGCAAGCTCTAAGCCTACCTGCAAGCTCTAAGCCTACGTGCAAGCTCTAACTTTACCTGCAAGCTCTAAGCCTACCTGCAAGCTCTAAGCCTACCTGCAAGTTCTGACATTACCTGCAAGCTCTAACCTTACCTGCAAGCTCTAAGCATACCTGCAAGTTCTGACATTACCTGCAAGCTCTAAGCTTACCTGTAAGCTCTAACCTTACGTGCAAGCTCTAAGCCAACTTGCAAGCTCTAACCTTACCTGCAAGCTCTAAGCCTACCTACAAGCTCTAACCTTACCTGCAAGCTCTAACCTTACCTGCAAGCTCTAAGCCTACCTGCAAGCTCTAACCTTACCTGCAAGCTCTAAGCCTACCTGCAAGCTCTAAGCTTACCTGCAAGCTCTAAGCCTGCCTACAAGCTCTAACCTTACCTGCAAGCTCTAAGCCTACCTGCAAGCTCTAAGCTTACATGCAAGCTCTAAGCCTACCTGCAAGCTCTAACCTTACCTGCAAGCTCTAAGCCTACCTGCAAGCTCTAACTTTACCTGCAAACTCTAAGCCTACCTGCACGTTCTGACATTACCTGCAAGCTCTAAGCTTACCTGTAAGCTCTAACCTTACCTGCAAGCTCTAAGCCTACCTGCAAGCTCTAACCTTACCTGCAAGCTCTAAGCCTACCTACAAGCTCTAACCTTACCTGCAAGCTCTAAGCCTACCTGCAAGCTCTAAGCCTACCTGCAAGCTTTTACCTTACCTGCAAGCTCTTACCTTACCTGCTAGCTCTTACCTTACCTGCAAGCTCTAAGCCTACCTGCAAGCTCTTACCTTACCTGCAAGCTCTTAGCCTACCTGCAAGCTCTAATCCTACTTGCAAGCTCTAAGCTTACCTGCAAACTCTAAGCTTACCTGGGAATCATTTTCATTTATTTCTTATTTTGACATCCATAAATTGATTATAGTTTAAACTAAAAAGTGCTTAAATCCGCGATACTACAGATCAACCTAAAAATATTGAACATAAACATGCAAATGTAATAAACATGTAATTTACATCATGGCAGAGATTTAATTATGAAAACGTTATGATTATAATACATGTTGTTGTTTTTTTAATGGTGTTTAACGCCATTTTCAACACATTTCAGGTTATATGCCATATCAAGTTTTAATTGGTGAGGGAATGAATCTCAGTAGTCCAGCCGTTCTCTCACAAGTAACTGGCAAACTTTCTCACATAAAGTTTTTGGAGTGAGCGGGATTCGAACCTACCACGACCTTAGCGTTGAGCGGTAAGTGATCTTGAGATGGCCTAATGCCTCTTAGTCACGATGGACCCACACAATTCATATAGAAATAATTGTGGGAAAACAATGCATAAGAGGTTAATCGACGAATATGGCACATTTTTATTCGGCTAAGGCATGGTCGTTAACTAAATTTTTGAATCCTGCATAGAAATAACAGATCTATAAACGGCGCGGTCGATAACTAAATCCTGAACGGAAATAATGGATCTATAAACGGCGTGGTCGACAACTAAATCCTGAATGGAAATACTGGTACCCATGAAAATATAAAAATATTAATATACCGGCGTTACAGCGATCACCGTGCTCAATTAATCGTGCAGGTGAGGGTTTTCGTGGGTTGTCCTGTTTCTTCCAGCAGGAAGACCACAACACATTCGTCTGTCATAAAGAGAACGGATTAAATTATCTGAGTGAACGAACGAACGAATACAAAAGATAAACAATCAACGTTTAATTGAATGAATGAACGAACGAACGAACGAACGAACGAACGAACGATCGAACGAACGAACGAACGAACAATTGATCGAATGAGCAACAAACTAACAAACAAAGGTATCGTAGATCTATCAGTAACGTCAATGTTAAGGAGATTGTTTTTCAGATCAATCAATAAAATAAAAAAGACAAAAAATTTAAAATGAATGAAAGAAATTGTGAATGAGTTTTTGGTAAATAAAAAACAACTTGATCCGATCAATGGGTGACTGGTTGCGGGCTACGGGATGACAAGTGCATATTTAACCGTTTACCCGACTACAAACCGCAGCTCGTAATTCAGGTGAACCCAATAGGGTTTGTCAAAATAAAAGTTGTTTCTGACACTGAACACAATTAATGAGCAGTCTGTTTAACAAACCCTACTCTATCATATTTCACTGTGTTAAGTTGCAATGTTGCATGCCGGGATAGATAAATCAATTTTACATTAATCAACGTCAACAAGTTGTCCAAATTGCGGGAGACGTCTTATATCTTACTATTAAATCTTTTTATTTTCTTAAACTACAGTGATACCGCAGAAATTAGGGAATATTAAAAAGCAGTTTATAAGATAGACATCAATGGAAAATTCGTTATTGAAACACGTAAGATTGCCTTTAGCCAATTACTGTGACCGCAATGTTTTTAGCTATTTAAGCAATTAAAGTATCAAAGTTTTTACTTAGAGGGTAAATTTGTTGCCAATTTTAAGAAGATGAAAAAGTTGATATTAGCCTGCGGTAGAGACGATATTTAGCACTACGTGTACGTGGACGACATTTGTATAACTTTGTGATGAATAACACACTTGTTTGCTGGTAAGGTAACTTACCAGGATCGGCTGGTTGTGGGTATGACCCCAACACCGCCGCCGTTTGTGGTGTCATTGAGCAAAGCAATTTGTCCACAACTACATGTTGCACAATACTCCAGTGTGACAGCGCTTAGAATACTGTCTCAAATAGACACCGTCATACCATGTGTCTGCGGCAAGATACTCCAGTGTGACAGCGCTTAGAATACTGTCTCAAAAAGACACCGTCATACTATGTGTCTGCGGCATGCTACTCCAGTGTGACAGCGCTTAGAATACTGTCTCAAATAGACACCGTCATACCATGTGTCTGCGGGCAAGATACTCCAGTGTGACAGCGCTTAGAATACTGTCTCAAATAGACACCGTCATACCATGTGTCTGCGGCATGATACTCCAGTGTGACAGCGCTTAGAATACTTTCTCAAATAGACACTGTCATACCATGTGTCTGCGGCATGATACCCCAGTGTGGCAGTGCTTAGAATACTGTCTCAAAAAGACACCGTCATACCATGTGTTTGTGACATTGTACCCTGTCATACCATGTGTCTGTGACATGGTACCCCAGTGTGGCAGCGCTCAGAATACTATCTCAAAAAGACACCGTCATACCATGTGTCTGTGACATGGTACACCAGTGTGGCAGCGCTCAGAATACTGTCTCAAATAGACACCGTCATACCATATGTCTGTGACATGGTAACCCAGTGTGGCAGTGCTTAGAATACTGTCTCAAATATACACCGTCATACCATGTGTCTGTGATATGGTACCCCAGTGTGGCAGCGCTTAGAATACTTTCTCAAATAGACACTGTCATACCATGTGTCTGCGGCATGATACCCCAGTGTTGCAATGCTTAGAATACTTTCTCAAATAGACACCGTCATACCATGTGTCTGCAGCATGATACCCCAGTGTTACAGTGCTTAGAATACTATCTCAAATAGACTCGGTCGTACCATGTGTCTGTGATATGGTACCACAGTGTGGCAGCGCTTAGAATACATTTTCAAATAGACACCGTCATACCATGTGTCTGCGGCATGATACCCCAGTGTTGCAGTGCTTAAAATACTGTCTCAAATAGGCACCGTTGCGATGTGACTGAAAAA